>CM061141.1:120878108-121015119 GCA_030789695.1 Scilla litardierei
CTGAAACTCCAAAGGCCTCCGTTTAGCATCAGCCCAATGCTTGAAACGGTCCTGGGCAATTCTCAGCTTCTCTCGGATATTCCTCACAACATCCACTGCCTCCACAATCATCTCAGGCCCTAACAGTTCCCTGTCTCCAATGTCGTCCCAGCTCAGTGGCGACCGACATTTCTTCCCGTATAGCGCGGCGAATGGCGCCATGCCAATACTCGCCTGGTAGCTGTTATTGTAGGCAAACTCCACATGATGGAGATGATCCTCCCAAGATCCCTTGAAGTCCAACATGCACGCTCTCAGCATGTCCTCCAAAATCTGAATCGTCCTCTCGGACTGGCCATCCGTCTGTGGGTGGTACGCCGTGCTGAAACTCAGACTCGTACCCAGACTTTTCTGTAGACTCTGCCAAAACTGAGATGTGAATCTCGTGTCTCTGTCTGACACGATACTCACAGGGACTCCGTGAAGTCGCACGATCTCCTGCACGATTCACGTTACATCACTAACTATTCTAGGAAAAGGAAATAGAAATGGAAAATAAAAGGATTTACCTCCATATATCTCCTTGCCAGCGTCTCAGTGGACTGTCCTACTCGGAAGGGAATAAAGTGCGCGGATTTGGTCAATCGGTCTACGATCACCCAAATCGCGTCATTCTGCTTCGGACTCCGAGGTAGTCCAGTCACGAAATCCATAGTGATGTGTTGCCACTTCCACTCCGGAATCGGAAGCGGTTGTAGCAACCCTGCCGTACGCTGATGCTCCGCTTTCACCTGCTGGCAAACCAAGCATTTGGCCACACTCCGAGCCACGCTCCTCTTCATCCCATGCCACCAGAAATTCAAACGGAGATCCTTGTACATCTTGGTGCCACCAGGATGCACAGAATACGGTGAGCTATGTGCCTCAACTAATAACTCCTCTCTGATATCTCCAGCTGGCACACAAACTCTGGCTCCATACCTCAGCGAGCCATCCTCATGAATCCGAAAGTCAGTCCGCAGACCGGCTTCTACCTGCTCCCGAATCTTCACTAGCTTCGGATCTCCAGCCTGTCCAGCCTTGATCTTATCCACAATCGACGACTGTATCTGCATACACATCAACAACAAAGCCTCTCCAGGAAGTACAACCTCAATACCAGACCCACAGAAAACCTGCTGCAACCTCCACTGTGAAGTTAACATCATCACCGCTGGAAGCCTACTCAACGCATCAGGAACCACATTCACTTTTCCCGGGTGATACTGCAACTCGATCTCATAATCTGCCATGAGCTCTAACCATCGACGCTGTCGCATGTTGAGCTCCTTCTGCGTAAAGATATACTTCAAGCTTTTGTGATCGGTGAAGATCTTCACCTTCTCACTCAGCAGGAAGTGCCTCCAAATCTTGAGCGCAAACACGACAGCAGCCAACTCCAAATCATGCGTCGGGTAATTCTTCTCATGGGCCTTGAGTTGACATGAAGCATACGCAACCACATGCCCATGCTGATGTAATACACATCCAAGGCCTTTGCCAGAAGCATCACAAATGATCTCGAATCCTCCACTACGATCAGGCACTGTTAGTACCGGTGCAGTCATCAATCTCTCCTTCAGGTCAGAAAAAGCCTCCTCACAAGCATCGGACCAAACATACGGTATATCCTTCCTCGTCAGTTTAGTCATCGGTTCGGCAATCCGGGAGAAATCCTTAATGAAACGCCGATAATATCCTGCAAGCCCAAGAAAACTCCTGATCTCAGTCGCTGACTGCGGAACCGGCCACTCTCTGATGGCTTTGATCTTCTCGGGATCCACTGAAATCCCATCACCAGTCACCACATGCCCTAGAAAAGCCACTCTATCCAGCCAGAACTCGCACTTCGAATACTTGGCATACAACCGATGCCTCCTCAGAATTTCCAATACCGTCCTCAAGTGCGTCGCATGCTCCTCCTCTGACTTAGAATAGATCAAAATGTCGTCAATGAAAATAACGACAAACTTATCCAAATAGTCGTAGAAGATCAAATTCATCAGGTTCATAAATACTGCGGGCGCGTTGGTCACACCAAAAGGCATGACCACGAACTCGTAGTGACCATACTTTGTCCTGAACGCCGTCTTCGGAATGTCATCCTTCCTCACCTTCAGCTGGTGATATCCACTCCTCAGGTCCAATTTGGAGAATACCCTCGATCCTCCGAGCTGATCAAAAATATCATCAATCCGCGGCAATGGATACTTATTCTTTACAGTCACCGCATTCAGCCCTCGGTAATCCACGCACATACGACGCGAACCGTCCTTCTTCTTCACCAGCAGGACCGGTGCTCCCCACGGAGACACACTGGGATTTATGTAACCCTTCTGCAAGAGCTCATCCAGCTGCTTCCGCAACTCCTCCAATTCTGCTGGAGCCATACGATAAGGTGCCTTTGAAATAGGCTGCGCTCCCGGAATCAGGTCAATTGAAAACTCTAGAGCCCGATCGGGCGGCAGACCAGACATCTCCTCAGGGAAGACGTCATCGAATTCACGCACCACAGCAGGCCTACCCTGCTCCATCAGCATAGCCACAGCCTCCACCGGCTTGGCCCGAAACCTGACCGGACCAAGCGAACTGCTACCACGGCTGAACTCAAACACTGGATGTCCGGGAATCTCGAACACCACCTTCTTCCTCCGACAGTCGATCGTAGCGTAGAAGCTTGCAAGCCAATCCATTCCAAGCACAGCATCGTAGTTGATGATGTCGTGGACAATAAAGTCAGCATACAGCTCGTGTCCACAGACCACCAACGGGCAGGAATTGCACCCAAGATGCACCGAGATCACGCCATTCCCTGTGACGATGTTCCAACCCTGGGGAAAAGAGGAAGTCGACAAGGAATGCCTCTCCACGAAGTTCCGAGAAATGATGCACATGGATGCACCAGAGTCGAAGAGGACTCGTGCAGGAAATGCGCAGACCAAAATCACACCTAACAGACAGTCTAACAATCAAATTCTATTCTAGCAATCCAACATATGCAAACAACTAATCAAATCTAACAGCCAAACTGACTAAGAATGAAACAGTTAGATAGAAGGTTACCTGCGATAACCTCATCCAGCGTCTCGGTCTCAGCAGCAGTCATTAGAAACGCCTGTCGTCTCGACTGGACAGCCTGCTGAAACGCCTGCCTCTGCGGAACGAGAGGCGCCCCACGACCAGCAGGAACAGGTGCTCTCTGCTGCAACGGCTGAGCTGCAACAGGTGCCTTCCACGGCTGCTTCGACCTCGGGCAATCCTTCATGGTGTGCGCAGGATCACCACAAACTAAACACTGCCCCAGCATCTTCCGGCACTGATCCTTGATGTGCCCCGTCTTGCCACAGAAGTTGCAAGTCTTCAAAGTAGAAGGTCCTCCGGGCCTCTTGAACTGCACATGCTGGTTGGGCCCGTGCCCCGGTCTCACCACTGCTCTGGCCTGCTCCATAGGCCTCTTCCCAGTGCCAGAAATCTGTCCCCTCTTTTGATTCACAATCCTCTCATGTCTCTTCGCCGCAATCAATACCTTCTGGTAAGTCTCTGCATCGGAAGAAGTGACATAGCTCTGCAGATCCAACGAAAGCCCCTGCAGAAACCTCTGGGCTCTCTCCTCAGCATCCTGCACCATCTTCGGTGCAAAACGACTCAGCCTCGTGAATTCCTGGTGGTACTGATCCACCGTCAAATTCCCCTGCTTCAAGTCAATGAAACACTGAGCCATCTCCCTCCGTGCGGCCTTAGGAAAATATTCCTCATCAAACCTGGACTTGAAGGTAGCCCAAGAAATCGGCTCCACCAGCAACTTCTCCTCAGCATCCCACCAGTTCCGCGCGTTATCCTTCAGCTGCCGCTTTGCCAGATCAACCCATCCAGTCGGGTCGACCTTTGACATCTTCAGATTATCTTCCATGTTCCTGGTCCACTCATCTGCAGCCAGGGGTCCCTCGGTCCCATCGAAGTAAGCGGGGCCCAGCTCCCGAAATTGCTTCGCTCCGGGCTCGGAGCGAGGAACAGCCTGGACAGCCGGCGCTGCACGAGCAGGCGGAACATTCCGGACAGTCTGCAGAATTCCTTGCTGCACCTGCATCATCTGATGCATCATCCTCATCATCTCCCCGGTGGTGGGCTCTCGGTCCGGCTCCTGGTCGCGAGGGGGCACACCACCACCAGCACGGGTATTTCGTCTCCCAGCCATCTATTGACATAGGAAAACGAAACAAATCAGACTCTTTGCCTAAGGCACGGTGTTGAATTTTGTTTATTGGACTTTCTATAATTCTTATTGTTATTCTGATTAAGTCACAGTTACAGGAAAAAAAGAACCTGCATGGCCCACCAAAGAAACCTGTCACGCCCCGCTTCCCAAAAACATGTAGGCGAAGCGTGAGAAGGTCCGCACGGACTTGAAGCTGCAAAGCCGCAAGTCCGATAAGCGTCAATAAAACGAGGTAGCAGGTCCCTGTAATGTGACTCAGAACAACAATAACAATAATAGGAAAAAGAGAGAGACAATAATATAACATTATTCCAACTCATAGTCCAACAAAAATCCACAACCAGAAATGCCACCAGGCAACAAAAGAGTCAAAAGTACAAGGCTCAGCATGGCCAAAAGAAACTAACAAAACGGTGCTACTCACCGACAACCACAGCTAACAAAGAAAAGTACGGAAGATCTCTAAGATTGATCACCGGTATCTTCGTACTCCACGTCACCAACAGGTTCGGGCACAAACTCCACGAACTCGTCACCCTCCACTGCAATCTCTGGCTCAGCAACTAACATGCGTCACCCAAAGAGAAGGGGCACATGTCAGCAAGTCTACAAAAGACTTGTGCAAGGAAACTATAAAGAAACAACCTAACAGTTCTAAAGTAAAGTATGACATGGTATAGCATGGCAAGTAACATGGCATGGCAAGTAACATGGCATGGCAAGTAAACAAATAAAAGACAAGTACTGGAATTGTAATCACGTCGTGCACAGAGATTCAGCCCTTTGGCTAGAGTGGCTATACGGGCCAACTCTTACGCTCAAGTGATCGTTTATCCCTACCCCTCCACGTGTGTCGAGCCAGGGCATTACCCCCGAACACAGAATGCTCGCTTCTGGATCACGAGCCAGGAAGTGTTTTAACACGGTTGGCGTAGGGTTATGCCCGCATAACGGGTGCCTAGCTGGTAACACGGAAACATGGATTTTGTACATGTAGTGTAGCGTGTGCTACGATGCAAGTTTAACTAGGATGACATGTAAGATGCAATGCATGGCAGTTAACAATTCAAGTGCGTACAGTTAAAGGAAATTAAACATGGCAATTATCAATGCATGAATGAGGTGACAAGGTGTCGGATCTAGCTTCGTTGTCAAGCTAGATCTCAAGGTTGCGCTTAGATCGCTATCATTTCACGATCTAGTCTCTTTCACGCTAGTACAAAGAATTGGCCTAAAACATGGCCCTAAGAAATGTTGGCAAGTTTCACTTGCCTGATACCGGATTGTTGATCGACGTGAGTAACGAGAACGATGTCCTACGGTAGATGAATTCGCTGTTTATGGTAAGAATAAGGATTAGACGGAAATTCTAAATCATTTGCATTGAAATCCGATATCTAATAATCCATTTTTAATTAGGGTTTCTGGTTTACGGTGTGGGTTAATAGAGATTACAAGAATAAGATTACTAACCGTAGAGCAGCAGATGGAAGACACCAAAACGAATCTAGATTTGGTAACGAAGAACGATCCCGGGAAACTATGGCCGAAAACGGGATCTCGGTGACCTAGATCGGTGTCCGGCGCAAGATTCGGTGAGAAATAACCTCCGAGGGTGAAAGAAATGTTTTGGGGAAGATTAGGGATGATTTGGGAATGATCTTAGCTCAGAAGGAATGAAATGAAGAATGAAAGAACGACGGATTAAATAGAAATAAGAACGGCGGCTAAAAACAGATCTAGGGTTTCGAGGTCAACTAGTCGGTCAAAGAAGAGTGGTTGACCGACTAGTTTAAGAACTAGTCGGTCGGTCTCCTAACGCAGACCGACTAAATGACAGACTGAGAATAGGGTCTGGTACAGGTCGACTACTCTAGTCGGTCAGAGCTCAACTGGTGACCGACTAGTTTAAGAACTAGTCGGTCGGTCGACCAACGTTGACCGACTAAAAGGCAACCAAAAGATAAAAGATAAGAATTAGAACTAGTCGGTTGAAGAGCACTCTTAACCGACTAAAAATTTACAGTAACTACTGTAGAAAGGATTGTACAAGAACTAGTCGGTTGAAGAACAACAGCTGACCGACTAGTTTGCAACCTAGTCGGTCGGAATTTGTTCTTTGACCGACTAACGACAAACAGTAACTCTACTATTCAGTGAAACTCAGAATTAGTCGGTCTGAGTACAATGCTTGACCGACTAGTTTGAGAACTAGTCAGTCGAAGGTTGAACTTAGACCGACTAACGACAGACAGTAACTCAGCTATTTTTAATATGTTGAACTAGTCGGTCCATGAAGGATTGCCGACCGACTAGATCTCATTCTAGTCGGTTGGTCCTCCTTCGTGAACCAACTAAGATGCACCAGAAGTGCCGAAACGAAGCGTGAAGCTTCAAGAAAAATTCTATGGCTTCTAGGATCGTCCAAACCCTATAATTACGGCGTTATTAAGCTAAAATATGAGGATTTAATCGAGAAAAACATACAAGGGGGATAAATTCAACATTAATCAGATAAAGTATATTTATTACAAACACTGGTCGTTACAGTTCGGCTCAGGACGAGGAGCAGCGCAGACTCGGTTCGGTACACTCTGCCGGTGCAAGTAAGGTTCCGGGTATGTAGTTTAATTGCTTTCTTTTAATATAATGCTGTAGCTTATATCCTTCTTGAGGTGGTCAGATCCACCTCAAGTTGGCAGAGATCCTACTATGGTCTTGAATGCTTATGGTTGCATGTTAAATAGTTTAACATTTTTCTGCTGCATGATTTTATTTTGCCTCTATCGTTCGTTCGACGTAGGACGGGCATAAAGATTTGTGCCCTGAGGTTCATTAAAAACCCAACAAGATCTGGAGGCCGAGAAGGCAGGGCCATCCGTAAGTACCAGGAGGAGGAGTACCTCCCCATGACGAGGTCGATGAGGGTGGAAGGTATGGAAGAGGGGTTGCAGATCAGCTTCAAGAGAGTGGAGGTGAGGTTGGCAAAGTTTTACCCCGCCTTGGAGATCGATAATGAAGAAGAGGATGAGGTTGGCAAAGTTGACTATGGCCTCTGATGATGAAGAGGATGAGGTTTATGCTCAGGGGGGAGGCGACGCCGGTTCGGGTGGTGACCATGGCACATCATAATCTTCGGGGGGGGTGAAGTGTTAAGGGCATGTCTTGGGGCCTTGCTTAGGACTTTTTCTTTTTTATTCTCTCTTTTGTTTTGGAGTAGGACTTTTGTAGTGTCGATCGATGTGATATCTTTTTGTTAGCCTGGCACTTTGAAGTATCTTTAAATATTTTCAACATCTTAATCATTGAATGTTTTGTTTCTGAGGGCCGTTGTTCGAACTTGTTGTATAGAGTATATAAAGACTTGGCACTTCCTCCTCAGCCTTATCCTTATGTGTGCCCCTGACATACGGGGTGGACCAGGGTGGGGGTGAGAGCGGGTCGGATGTCGTGAGTATAGTTCAGGCCCAGCCCATCGGAGCGAGCTTGAGGAGTCTACACAATCCACGAAGCATCTCTCCACCAGTGAGTTGTACATCCTCTAACTGAAACATCGATTTAAAAAACTAAGTTAATTGGCAAAAGCCTATTACAGTTACTATTGAGAAGTCTATCGAGGGCGAAGATCGTAAGCTTGCCCTGGAGTTGAGGGAGGGGAGGGTGCGAGCCGTAGCTCAGTTCTTAACCACTGACACCTATCGAGGGCGATGCTCGTAAGCTTGCCCCGAAGTTGGAGGAGTCTATCGAGGTGAAGCTCGTAAGCTTGTCCCAGAGTTAAAGGAGGGAAGGGTGCAAGCCGTAGCTCGGTCCTTAACCCATCGGCGCCTATCGAGGGCGAAGCTCGTAAGATTGCCCCAGAGTTTTGAGAAGTCTATCGAGGGCGAAGAACTTAAGCTTGCCACGGAGTTGAGGGCAGTGAGGGTGCGAGTCGTAGCTCAGTCCTTAACCACATGCACCTATCAAGGGCGATGCTCGTAAGCTTATAGTTCGTCGGTGGATCCCATCAAGGCAAGAGCTGGGCATGGTTACGAGTCCCAATTGAATCCACTAACTACCTAATTAAGCCTATAGGATATTCCTTAAGGCAATCGATTCCACCGACCGTGGGCACGATCTCAGTACGCGTTCTCCTTCAAACTTTGCAACATCAACCAAAATACTTCCCTTTTTTTACCAACACAACCTAAAAATCCTAACTTTGCATCTCAATCCTAAAATCCATGGGCTAATCCATTATCCCTAGATAGAACTACTCACGCATCATAGAAATAACAACAAGAGATTCAATAGATGCAATGGAATTCATCATGGCAGTGGAAAACATCAAAATCAATAGAAAGTGTATAGAATTATTACCAACGCGTCATGGAGCGATAGCAATCCGAAGAGAATTAAGAAAATAAGATTCTGTCCACGAAACAATAATAAAAATCCAAGCTTTGCTTCATACAAAATAGCGACGATACAAACTCTCAAAAACCTAATTAAAACTAAAATAAGAGTTTCTCTAAAGTTCCTCTCAAGTTTCCCCCCAAAAATAAAGCTTAAAACATCCTTAAATACATAGGGTAGCAATCCCAAAGAATCTCAGAAAATCTGGGCACTTGGGCCCATAAACTAGATGGTCGCGTCGTGCTACTCGACCGAGTAGCAGAGCCTGCTCGGTCGAGTCAGCGACAGGCTCCGCTTGCTGCTGCTTCTGCTTCTGGGTAATACATGCTACTCGGTCGAGTAGCCCACTTACGCGGTCAAGCTACAGTAGATCAAAACTTCCTCCAAAACGTTGCTCTGTTTATTTTCGACTCGGGTCGAGTAGGTGAGCTGCTCGATCAAGTTGCTTTGCTGCTCGGTCGAGCTAGGGTGCCTTGGAGAAAAGCTCAAAATATTCATCTGTTTGGTGCAACTTGGGTCTAGTCGGATGTCTACTCAGTCGAGTAGGTCGAAGTTGTTTCCTGTACGATTTCTGCGTGTCAGCTCGACCGAGTAGCTGATGCTACTCGGTCGAGTCACCTGGGAAACTGAGCTGAATCTTCACCATCTCTCGTTCTCTTCTCCTCCTCTCTCCAATCTTCTTCCATTCCCCGACGAACTCTCATGGACCTTGCCAATGACGTCTCGGACGTGTCGGATGTGTCCATGTCCCAAAATAGCTCCGATTCGCCCCAAAACTCCTGAAAGTCCAACAAGCTATACAAAACTCGAATATGACGTTAGAAGCGCGATAATATATGAAAATATGGAGTTTGGAGGTGAATATGACATGAAATGATGCGATAAAAACATGTAAAATATGGACACATCAAAATCCCCCAAGCTTACCTCTTGCTCATCCTCTAGGAAGACGAATACGAGGCTCACCGGCGATAAAAATAAAAAATAGAAAAGGAATGGAAGATGAAGTGGAGTGTTAGAGTATTCGGTCAGATCTCAAGCCATAGCGACATATCATAATACTTCGAGAATAGATCACATGCTAATAAGAATTTCATATCTTAGCTAAACGTATTACTTGCAAGCATTTAAGAATAAAGGAAGGGATCCTCTAAATTCATGCAATCAATTCATATCCACATCATGCAATTCATAAAGTCTAGTATAAACATGTTTGCGATGCACTTTTCAATCAATAGAAATAAATGAAGCATATACGAGTCATACAAAGCATGCATCACAGAATAGAGTAAGGATCATGGCATTCATATATTCATCTCAAATCATGAAAAATCTCCATATCTAATATATTTTGCAAAGTCTGAGCATTATCAAATGTCCCCAAATGTGCACAATTCCACTCTAATGGCATACTCACTTGTATAATCAAATTGATTCACCCCCCCCCCCAAGCTTAGCTTGAGGCATAGCATCTAAGGAATAATGGAATTTTTGCGGCTTTTTCCCACGTGTTTCTGTAGCTCAAAAGAACAAGATATATGAAATATTTTTTTCCTTCTTAGGAGCAATAGGATGTACATATATGTTGGCTCCTTTTGGCTTTTTGGGGCTTTTTGAAGCTATCTTTTTCTTTGGGGATTTTTGGAAATAGGATGCGGTATATGTAGCTGCAAAGGGGGCGAACCCAAATGACATGTAGAGAATAATAAGATATGTGGAGAAGGAAATAATATAATCACTCGGTTCACTCATAAGATGTGCACAATGGTTCAATAAGATACTACTCCAACTAAACTCATAAGCAAGCACAGATATTTTTATTCATTTTAAAGAACAATGTCCTGCGGCCATGCAATAAGAAGTGAAAAAGATAACAAGGCAGATGCTTCAAATATTCTAAAGATGCGTGAATCTTTGTGCATATCCAACATGGGCATACTAAATACTACTGCATACATTCAGTTTCAATTCATTTCATGCATTCATATAGAGAGATCGTCAACAGAATATATATGCAAGCATGAATAGTAAAACACGGAAATACTCTAGGGAGCATGGCAAAAGTAATAAGCATCGCGATAGCTACTAAAGCTAAGAGAGATATCCTCATATGGAATATATCTAGCAGAAGGGGAAAAGAAGGGTGAAGAAAATAAAATAATAGCAAGCATGCATTCATGCATACCAAACCTGGAAAATATGATGCTAAAACGGAACGGTGAAAAAGTGGTGGAATATAAAAATAAAAAGGTGTAAAATGGAAGAAAATGAAAAAAAATGAAATGAAAGCGATAGCGCTCATCCCCGAAGCTAAACACATCAGTGTCCTTACTACTGAGAACACTCTTATAAGAAGGGAAAATGAGGCTAGGGTGGGCGGGTGGTAAATAATGGAAAAATAATAAAATAAAAGCGAAACTATGCAAATAATATAAGAAAAAGTGCGTGACCTAATGCCTAATATGCAAAAATATGAACAAGCAGGAAGATGATGCAAATGATGACATGATGCAGGTGGAATATATGCAAATGCAAAATGATGGAATATATATAGGTGGTGCAAAAAGGGTCATCCCCCAAGCTATACAAGGTCAGGGCCCCGAAGAGACAGATGTGCAAAAAATAAAAAAGGGGTGATATGAGCAAAAATAATGTGAAGATCAAGCAGCAGCATCACCCTGAGTGGATGATGATGGGTCCGACTGCTGGGGACCAGAGATAGGAACATCGAGCATAGAAGGTGAAGGCTCGACAGATGTGTCGGCCGGTGAGGAAACGGAAGAGATAGCAAGCTCAGACAAAGGTGCGACAGCTGGAGTGTCGACAAGTGTAAGAACGTGTGTGTCAACAAGAGAAGTCTCTAACTTCGGTGCGGCCGACTCAACTGAAGAAGTGACAGGCCCTGCAGAAGCCTGAGAGTGGGGCACAGTGAGCGGTGCGGTAGGGACAGAAGGGACAGGGTCTGGCCTGGGAGGAGGGGCTGGTGCAAGTATGACACTGGGTGATTGCTGATGCCTAAGAATGCCAAGAATGGCTGTGAGGTCACGCTCCACAGACTGCTGAAAAGTGGATAGTGAGGTCGCAAGGGTGTCAAAGACATGCCTCAGGGTGACGACCTCGGTCTCCATCACAAAAAGACATGCATCATGTTCAGGAGCTAAGGGGTGGGCACAAACTGTTAGAGTGCCCACAGGCAGGTGATACCCGGTGTCTGAACTGAAAGTCAGGGGAGGGCGGTCTAGCAGCAATCTCGGAGGAAGAAGATGTGTGTGGAATGGATCTGAGATCCGGTGCAGAGACAGAAGCAGAAGTAGAAGCAGCATCAGAAATGGGAGACATCGTGGCAACAGAAGTGGTGATAGACACCACGACGCTCTCAGAGAAAACTGATGATGCTAGTGTAGAAGTGGTGCCAGAAAGAGTGATTGTGGACCCTAGAGTGGTAGGAATGGAAGTGAGGAGGTCCACAGGTGCAGGAAGGGTACTGACATCGGCAGGCTCTGAGATAGGTGAATCGGTAGGCTAAGGAGCAAAAGGACTGCCTGGCTCCAAAGGGGTGGAAGGAGTAAAATCGGGAGCAGCCGAAACAACCGTGCCCTCAGGTCTGGGCACGGAAGAGACATAGGTAGTCACCTCTGGGTTAGAGGTGTGGACAGTCCTCAGGGTCTCTACGGTGGTGGTGTTGGAGTTTGTGGGAGCACTGACAGAAGTAAGAACAGAAGTGCTCCCAGGTGGTGTGTGTGGTGCCTCTATGGCTAGAGGCAGGGGTGTAGTGGATTGTGACAAGTCGGACGAGGACGACGAATCGTCCACGTACGGCTCAGGTGTGGGTGAAGGTAAACACCGTGGGCGTCGTGCAGGCCGGGAAGAGGAGGGACCAGTGGTGGCCTTCCTCTTCGTCGACGGAGGCTTTCTCGACCTAAGGCGAGGAGGCATCGTGCGAATGTGGCAAACTACGATGATATGGAAATAAAAATGAAGTGTGGAAGGAGTATACCAACACCGAGCGTAGCTGCAAAAGCAATAGTAGAATGCGCACGTGTGACGCCTCGAATCCAAGCTATCCACCATGCTGAGCCAAACTAGGCTCCTCGGATCATCGAAGAAGCTCCAAGTGTACCTGCAATAAGATATGAAGATAATATTAGGCAAGTTTGGAATTTAATCTGGTTTGGGGATCAAAAATTGAAAGAATTAGGGTTAGGGGTGATTCAGATATGGGGGAGATGAGGGAAAGATGGATAACAAAGGGGGGTAGTGGGGTTATGCTCGGGCAGGGCACTCGATCGACAGCTTGGGCACACAGCTCGGCGAGTTACCGAAGCAATGGGGGCGGCTGCAGGGTTTGGAAAAGAGAGAGGGGGATGGGTAGTGAGGGAGAGGGAGAGATGAGGGTGAAGAGGGTTGTTGAGGTGTCGCAGGCGATGGGTGGTGCCGGAGGTGCTGCTCTGACGAATCGCCGGAGCTAGGGAGTCGGGGGGTTAGGGTTAGAGAGATAGGGAGAGAGGGAGATAGGAGGAGGAGTGAAGGGGGCGAACCAGCGTCGGCGGTGGTGGCACTCGAGCGGAGCGAGGCGGCGACGGTGGCGGTGGGGTGGTCGAGTTGAGTTAGGGCTAGGGTCAGGAGAGTGCTCGGGGAGATTGGAGAAGTTGATTTCAAGTAGGATTAGGTTTAGACCGAGTCAAATTCGAATAAGTATAGGTCGAGCTTGGTTTGAATGTGGGGCCCAGCTGATTAAGTCGCTGCTCGGGCCGAGCAGCGATAGCTGCACGGTCGAGCAGAAAAGAATATAAAAATATAAGAATTTAAGTTTAGAAAATTTTTCCTAGTACTCGATCGAGCTGGTTACTCAGCTCGGTCGAGCTGAATTGAAACAGAGTGTTGTTTTTAGCTCTCTTTTGCTCTCCCTGCAGGTCGGACGAGTAGGGTAGCTACTCGGTCGAGTCCATTAAGTTTTTCAGAGCGCTCTTTTAGCACTTTTGGGACTCTCCCTACAGCTCGACCGAGTAGGGTAGCTATTCAGTCAAGTCGAAATAGAAATAGAGTGCTCTTTTTTGAATTTTTTGGGCTCTGCCTGTAGCTCGCGGTCGAGTTGTAATTAATTTCTAGAGCCACTTTTTGCCTGTTCATCCAGCTTTTTGTAGCTCTGACTATAGCTCGACCGAGTAGGGTGCTACTCGGTCGAGTCGAGTTTGATTTCCAGCGCCTATTTTCGCCTTCTTTCTCTAGTTCCATGTAGCTCGGTCGAGTAGGGTAGCTACTCGGTCGACTCACCTGTAACTCTTTCCCCAAGCTTGTATTTTTCTAAGGTGCTCTTCCTTTGATTCCTTCTCCTTCATTTCATCGTTACGCATGCTCTCCTCATTGTTCAACCTGTAGAAGGGAGAACTCATCAAATTTTTGTGCTTTTGTATTTTCTTAAAATTGAAAATATATTTATTTTGTTTTTGAATAAGAAAATAAAAACAAAATGAAGAACAAAAACTAAGGGAAAGAAAAACGGGTTGCCCCCGATAAGCGCTTGTTTTAAGTCGTAAGCTCGACTCCCTCAAGATTTTCAATCAATGGAGGTGAATTCCTCGAGAAAGTAGGTTTCCTCTTGTCCGATCAGTTCTCCTGCTACGTATGGCTTTATTCTTTGGCCATTCACCTTGAATTTGTTGTTCTTCCCCTCGAGTTCTATGGCACCCCTGGTGAAATACTTATTATCTTGTAGGGGCCGGACCACCTTGATTTTAGCTTTTGGGGGAAGAGTTGTAGTCATGAGTTGTAGAGGAGTACTTGGTCACCTACTTCGTAGCGTCTTACCGTGTTATTCTTGTCATGATAGACCTTGGTCTTTTCCTTGTACATCCTTGCGTTCTTATAGGTGTGTCGTCGGATTTCGTCAAGCTCGTTGACACTCAAGAATCGTCACGTGGTGGCACTCATTTAGTCAAATTTCAACTACTTTATCGCCCAATATGCTCTATGTTCCAATTCCACCGGTAGGTGGCATGATTCCCGTATACTAACATGTAAGGGGTTGTTCCGATAGGGGTCTTGAAAGCAGTGCGGTACGCCCAAAGAGTGTCACACAAATTTTGGGACCAATCCTTCCTTGAGGTGTTTACCGTCTTCTCTAGAATGTTCTTGATCTCTCTATTGGAGATTTCAACTTGGCCAATCGTTTGGGGATGATATGCAAGACCCACCTTGTGATGTACTCCGTATTTCTTAAGCATTGTCTCAAACTTCTTTTCTATGAAGTGACTCCCCCGTCGCTTATAACCATTCTCGGGACTCGAAAGCAGGGAAAAATCATATGCTTGAAGAACTTGGCCACTACCCTTGCGTCATTTTTTGGGGGTGGCTATGGCTTCCACCCACTTTGAGATGTAATCAACTGCAACTAAGATGTATTTGTTGCCGTTACTTGTTGGGAAGGGTCCCATGAAATCAACACCCCAACAGTCGAACAATTCTATCTCCAAAATTCCTTGTATAGGCATTTCATTGTTCTTCTTGATATTTCCCGTTCTTTGGCACATGTCGCTTGATCTGATGTATTCATTTACATCTATAAAGATGGTGGACCAATAGAAGCCACTATGGAGAATTTTTGCAGTGGTTTTAGTGACTGTTGCATGTCCCCCGCAAGGTTGGTCGTGGCAATGTGACATAATGGAAGTGGCCTCCTCTTTCGGAATACATCGTCTGATGATACCATCGGCACATGTTTTGAATAAGTACATATCATCCCAAAAGTATTTTTTGGCATCATGTAAGAACTTCCTTCTCTGATAGGTTGTCATCCCATGAGAAATTATGATGCTCACCAAATAGTTGACTATGTCGGCGTACCAAGATACTTCAAAGGAGGATGCCACGAATAATTGCTCGCCGGTAAAAGAATCATCAATCAGCATGATGTCGTCTCCATGCCTATGAATTAGTCGTGATAGATGGTCTGCCACAGCATTTTCGGCCACCTTATTGTCCTTGATCTCTATGTCAAACTCTTGGAGGAGGAGAATCCATCGTATTAAGCGCGGCTTTGCATTCTTCTTGCTTAACAAGTATTTCGATGTTGCATGATCCGTATGGATTATTACCTTGGATCCCAGAAGGTAAAATCTGAACTTTTCAATGGAATACACCACGGCAAGTAATTCCTTCTTTGTAGTGGTATAGTTCTTCTATGCATCATCCAAGGTCTTACTAGTATAGTATATTGCGTGAAGCTTTCCCTCCTTCCTTTGGCCTAGAACAACTCCCACCGCTTGATCACTAGCATCACACATCAACTCAAAAGGTAGGTTCCAATCTGGCGGTTGTATGATAGACGCAGAAATGAGAGCATCTTTTTGTTGGATCCTGTGGATGGCAAACAACACTAGAAGGGGGGTTGAATAGTGTTGTGCAAATAATATACTTTTTCGATTGTTAAGATTAGCACAAATAAAATCCTTCTACTGTTGCCTAAGAAGCCAAGTAGAGTGATCTACGCTTGGTTCTTAATCAACAAAGTAATCTTACAAATATGATAGAGAAAAGATTACAATCAGATATAAATCTTTTACAGAGAGATCTTTTCACAGTGGAATTAAATAAACAATCTTTGCAATTATAAATAAACAAGGAATTACAAAGATATAAGATTAGTAAATAAAAAAATGCTTGTACAAGAAATATAAATAATCACAGAAAAACAAACGCAGAGACAAGTGATTTTATCCTGGTTCCCCGCAACCCGGGTACGTCCAGTCCCCGACCAATCCGGTACGAGATTTTCCACTATCTGCCTTGGCAAATACAATTACCTAGCTTCACTCGTTAGGATTTCTAACGACCTAGTCTCAACCAGGATTTTTGACTGGCAACACCTAGACTTGTCTAGTGTTCCAACAACCAATACAATGAAATTTTATCCAATACACCACAATAAATTGATGGAGATTGGTTTTTACACCCAATTCTATAGCCAATCAAAGATAGACAAATTTGTGCAGTGGCTTGATAGAATAAAAGTCTAGATCACACAAAGATACAAGATAAATTCTTTGTGATCTAGATCTATAGCTTTTTCAAAGAATCCTTTTAAATAAAATAAAGAGAATAGTAATAAGGACTTTGAAAAACGTTTTAGCCAATAAAAACAAGAATATGATCTTAAAATAAGTTGATAATAAAATATTGCAAGATCACAAATAAAATCAAATTGGCTAGAAAGAATGAGAGCTTTGAATCGAAGAGCGTTTGCACAAGAGATTTGATTTTCAATAATTGTTGTTCTTCTCAAATGAAATTAGCTCTTATTTATAGGGAAAATTCTGGGATTTGAAATTCAAATTTTCTTTGACTTTTGTCCCAAAAATCACGGAGTAAATTGCTCAACGAATTTCAAAATTCAAATTCAAAAACGTCAGAATTTTTACAGCTGGTAGTCGACTCCCTCAAGTAGGTAGTCGACTCCCAGAGTGTTTCAGGGAATCTCGAATCTCAGCTGGTAGTCGACTCCCTACTGTTGGTCGTCGACTCCCAGAGGAGTTTTTCCCGCAACACTTCTAGTCAGACAGGTAGTCAACTCCAGGGTGTGTGAAGTTTCACTACGGAAGTTATAGGATGACTAGAGAAAGCTCTTAAAATATTTTTGAAGATATAAAAAGATTTTCAAGAAAGCTTTTTCAAATTTTGTGTGCGTGTGTTTTGTCTATATGATATGGCTTTGACAAATACCCTAAAGAGACAAGACACACTCACTAAAGACTTAGGACATGTCTTCGGAAGTTTGATCAATTTTGATGAAGTGGATGCGAGCTTCACTTGAGCTTCTTGTTCTATTTGAGCTTGAACTTCATCATATGACTTAGACACGTTTGTCCTTGTCTTTGAGCGTAGATTTGTGCTCCTTTGAGTATGAGTAAAGCTTGGCATATTCTGCACATCTTAAGTGTAGTGTAGTTAGTATACTTAAGCTTTCATTTGGTGTGTTCATCATCAAAATCACTTGGGGTGGAATTCAATTTCCATCACTTTTAACCTGTTAAAAGCTAGCTAGCACGCGTCAGAAAACACGAAAGGAGCGTCCTTCACAAGGAGCTCCGTAAAAGGGCAAGCAATGCTAGAGAAATCCTTTATAAAGTGACGGTAAAATCATGCATGGCCTAGAAAACCACGGATACCCTTAAGATTAGTGGGGGTGGCAAGTCTTTGATGACCTCAACCTAGGCCTTGTCAACTTCGATCCCTTTAGAGGAGATGACATGGCCATGAACTACTCCCTCTATTACCATGAAATGGCACTTTTTCCCAAATTATTATCTTGGCATCGTTCTAAGACTTTAGACAAATTGGCTAAACAAGCATCAAAGTTGGTGCCATAAACAGAAAAGTCATCCATAAAAACTTCCATTATATTTTCAAAGAAGTCCAAGAAAATGGACGTCATGCACCTTTGGAATGTTGCGGGTGCATTACATGAAATGGCACTTTTTCCAATTTAGAGTCAAATTATTATCTTGGCATCGTTCTAAGACTTTAGACAAATTGGCTAAACAAGCATCAAAGTTGGTGCCATAAACAGAAAAGTCATCCATAAAAACTTCCATTATATTTTCAAAGAAGTCCAAGAAAATGGACGTCATGCACCTTTGGAATGTTGCGGGTGCATTACATAATCCAAACGGCATTCTTCGGTATGCGAAGGTGCCGTAGGGACATGTAAACGTCGTTTTTTCTTGGTCTTCACGATGCAATGGGATTTGGAAGAATCCGGAATAACCATCAATGTAACAAAAATATTTATGCTTGGCAAGTCACTCAAGCATTTGATTGATGAATGTGAGGGGAAAGTAGACTTTTCTGGTGGCTTTATTGAGTTTCCTATAATCAATGCACATACGCCAACCAGTGACAGTCCTAGTAGATATCAATTCATTTTTATCGTTTCTTACAATGGTCATGCCCCTTTCTTGGGCACAACCTAAACGGGGCTAACCCATATACTGTCGAAAATGGGGTAGATAAAATCGGCTTCAAGCAGTTTTAGCGCCTCCTTTTTTACTACCTCTTTCATGTTTGGATTTAGTCACCTTTGAGGCTCAATGGAAGTAGCTTCCTTATCCTCGAGGTGGATTATATGGGTGCATATGGTGTCGCTAATGCCTTTCAGGTCGGCAATACTATACCCTATCACCTTCCTATGTGCTCTGAGGGTTTTGAGAAGGCTCTCTAATTGTGGTTTGGTAAGGGAGGCAATAACGATGACTGTGTAGGTAGAGTTCTCCCCTAAGAAAGCATATTGTAAATTCGCAGGAAGGGGTTTTAGTTCTACCTGAGGGGGTGATGTACCCCCATCATCTTTTGCCTGTGAAAAGGATGTATCCTCAACTACTGGTTTGGATGTTGGGAATTCTTCGTCGACAGATTCATAAGATGAGCAAGGCGATGATGGCACGTCGTGATAGACGTCAGCAGAGTCCATCTCCATGGGATCAGGTTTCGTAGTGCACCTGTCAATAGGAATAGAGTATTCAGATGTGCATGCATTGTCAGCTGTAAAGTCAAGAAGGCTTCCCTAATCGATATCACCTTAGAGTGGTTCGGGGTCTACGTGCTCCCGATGGTCATGGTCTTCGTAGGTATCAGTCTAGAGGATGTTGTCACCATAAAAACGTAGAGTGTCTCCCTCGTACTATACGTAGACTCTGTCAGAGATGGGAACACCGTCCAAGGACTCTGCATTACGGAATGTGCTCGCAATGAAGACCGAGAGTACTTGAACAATTAGGTCCTCTGCATGGAATTCTACCGGGCCATTGGTCCATACATCAGTCACCATGCTCTCCAGTATACTTAAGAGCTGAGGCTCATCCAGCGGTTCAATTTTACGAGTCGCTCCCTAATATGCGTCAACCGGTAAAGTTTCAATAGTGTTGAGATGCATCACGTCTCCTTTAAATCTAATATGGATGTCAGCCTCAATGGTACCTGCATCAGAGACATTGTTCAGTATATGATTCATAACCAACTATTGATTCTCATTACCTGCTGTGTAGGTTACTGCTCCGATGAATCGGACTGCATCTAGTAGCTCTCTTGATGCACATTCGACCATGGCTTCATCCAGGCATGAGTCTTGAAGGCCGTATAATTGGTATGGAGAGAAGCTAAACCCATCTGAGTCGCTATCAGAATCACTGCTCCAGTGCACTTGCATCTCCATTATACCTGATTTCTTTATGAAGAGTATTGGCAGGACAGAAGCGTTAGCAACAAAAGCGGAAAAAGAATAAAAAGTGTGGAAAGATAAGAGATGATAAGATTTGCAAACAGATTCGTCAATAGAAAAACAATCCAAGTAACACTCTTACCTTCCTCGACAATGGCGGCAAAAACTTGATCGCCTGCAAACTAACACCTAGAAGCCACCTAGCAATGGCACTGACACCAAGTGCTAGATGTATCTAAAATGCGAATCCCCGGCACTTTACGCAAGCGTATGGTGTCAAGTAATAGTATAAAAGATATCAATCCCAAAGGGAAGGTAGAGATGTTATTGTCTTGAGCTATTTTTAAATCTCAGAATGTATGTAGCAGTCGGTTTCGAAAGATTGTTTGTTTGGATTGTGAACAATTAACAAATACTGTGGTTTTAAGGCTCACCACTAGGATTGCCAGACATCAATGCTTGGTTAAGACTCTTACGTTGCATTGGTTTTATAGGGATTGTCGCATCTAAGATGTGGAATTCATGGCTCTAAGCACCATGAATCTAACGTATCGCATTAACCCGCTGGCGCACATGACACGTGCATTAAGAATCGACAATATTCATGCCTCTCGTAGATGGAATGATTTCAACTCACGCCACTATCGTGGATTAGAGCTTCGATGTATTTTGGTGGCTCTCATTGATGCAATGGCGGTAGCCGTCAATTAGTAATATAGCTCATCGGTGGATCCCATCAAGATACGAGCCGGGCATGGTCATGAGTCCTAATTGAATCCACTAACTCCCTAATTAAGCCTATAGGATACTCCATAAGCCAATCGATTCCACCTACCATGGGCATGATCTCAGTATGCGTTCTCCTGCTAACTTTGCAAGATCAACCAAAATACTTCCCCTTTTTTTACCAACACAACCTAAAAATCCTAACTTTGCATCTCAATCCTAAAATCCATGGGCTAATCCATTAGCCCTAGATAAAACTACTCACGCATCATAGAAATAATAACAAGAGATTCAATAGATGCAATAGAATTCGTCATAGCAATGGAAAACATCAAAAACAATAGAAAGTGTAGAGAATTGTTACCAACATGTCGTGGAGCAATAGCAATCTGAAGAGAATTAAGAAAATAAGATTCCTTGCGCGAAACAATAATAAAAATCCAAGCTTTGCTTCATACAAAATAGCGACGGCACAAACTCTCAAAAACCTAATTAAAACTAAACTAAAAGTTTCTCTATAGTTCCTCTCAAGTCCCCCCCCCCCAAAAAAAAAATAAAGCTAAAACGTCCTTAAATACATATGGTAGAAATCCTAAAATATCTCAGAAAATCTGGACATTTGGGCCCATAAAGTAGGCTGGTCGTGTCGTGCTACTCGACCGAGTAGCGGAGCCTGCTCGATCGAGTCAGCTACAGGCTCCGCTTACTACTGCTTCTGCTTCTAGCTGATACGGGCTACTCGGTCGAATAGCCCACTTACTTGGTCGAGCTACAATAGATCAAAACTTCCTCCAAAACGCTGCTCTGTTTCTTTTCGACTCGGGTCGAGTAGGTGAGCTGCTCGGTCGAGCTGCTTTGCTGCTCGGTCGAGCTAGGGTGCCATGGAGAAAAGCTCAAAATGTTCATCTGTTTGGTGCGACTCTGGTCGAGTTGGATGTCTGCTCGGTCGAGTAGGTCGAAGTTGTTTCCTGTACGATTTCTACGTGTCAGCTCGGTCGAGTAGCTAATGCTACTTGGTCAAGTCAACTGGCAAATTGAGCTGAACCTTCGCCATCTCTCGTTCTCTTCTCCTCCTCTCATCCAATCTTCTTCCATTCCTCGACGAACTCTCATGGAGCCTTATCAATGACGTCTCGAATGTGCCTGATGTGTCCATGTCCCAAAATAGCTCCAATTCGCTCCAAAACTCCTGAAAATCCTAAAAGCTATACAAAACTCGAATATGGCGTTAGAAGCGCGATAATATATGAAAATATGGAGTTTGGAGGCGAATATGACATGAAATGATGCGATAAACACATGTAAAATATGGACACATCAAATAGTCCAATAGAAAACTATTTTTGGGACGTCTGACTTGATATTCATGCTTTGCAAACTTGAATACTATATATGAGGATGCCCAGTACTTTCAAAAATCAATAAAATAAACTTACCAAGTTTCAATGGATATTCGTCAAAACGAAATCCCTAATGAATCAAGAAATCAATGAAGCCTGAATCTTTGTCCCACTATGTCCCACTATGATCCGCGTATCAGTTCAGCTATTACCGAAAAAATTTAACTTTACAATTTTAATGGACTTTCAAAAGTCCCACATAAATTCGAAAAGAGGAATTAATTTGGAACACCAGAAGTGTCCAGAATCATCCAACTATTAACTTTGGAATGATATAATATGCCACCATCGATTCATGATGCAAGACATCATTAACCAACCATATAAATCTGAAGAACCCGAAGATTCTTCAAAAGGGTGAAGCTTTCATTGTCACATTCAAAATGGAAAAATGATTACGAGATCATCTACATTCACGTGGACATTGACTCTTATGACTTCCTCAAAAGAATTTAAGATATATTTACTATCATTATTAAAATAATAAGACCTCTGGGTCTCTTGAGAGTATTTGAGGGATAAAAGTGGACTTGTTCACTCCCTACATATGGCTGATGATGTACCTTAGTGTACTCATCCATATATCCTCTAAAAATGGTCACTATCAAACCTATTATCCAACCGCATTCCAGCTTTTTCACATTACTAAATGGCAGGAACATTGATAACACTGAGAAATCAACCACAATTTACAACTGGAATAAAGTCAAACACCCTGAAGTTTGTATTTACACCGAAAAATGGGTTACATGTATAAATCATTAAAATGATTTAAACGGATTACTCAGCCATTAAAGATCCAGTTGCTTGGTGACTGCATGGAGACATGCAATTACACTGCATACCATCAAAATGCATCCTTAGAACCTATTTATATGAGCCTAACCACCTCATATAAATAGTTTCCAAGAACCCCTAACAGGGGAAGCGTTTAGAGAACATCTAATAGATTGTGCCATGATGTGTCCACATCCCCATAGCACCACTATAAACCATCAATATGCCATCTAAGAACTATTTATCGGGCGTAATTAACCCAGATAAATAGATTCCGAGCACTCCAAACAGGGGAAGCATTTAGAGCACATCTCATAGATTGTGCCTTTGATGGGTCATCATATAAAGAATCGATAGTGAAGATAAGATCCTGAAGATCCTTCACATTCAGAACTCTTTAAATTCTCAGTATTAGGTTCAACATGGATATTACAATCATCCCTAAGCTTGAAGCTCAGCAGACCATTTCAAATATCATGAACCGTGATGAGATCCTGAAGATCCAGACTTCTGAAACTGTTAAACAGTTTTCGGACATATTTACTGACAATCCGAATATTGTCCAAACCACGCATCCCTGCTGCTAAAAATCCAGCTAGGAT
Organism: Scilla litardierei; assembly: GCA_030789695.1. Taxonomy (NCBI): domain Eukaryota; kingdom Viridiplantae; phylum Streptophyta; class Magnoliopsida; order Asparagales; family Asparagaceae; genus Scilla; species Scilla litardierei. The sequence goes on from CM061141.1 coordinate 120,901,452, forward strand.
TGACATACTAAAAATAATGGATGCAATCCACCAGTAGCCGAAGTGAATGTCCTCAATGAATGATAGGACATACCACGAGGCTCCAAAGAGAGAAAAACTCCTGGAGACCTTTAAACAATATCACCACAGGAAAGTGAGCTCATCTCAATATCCTCTCCCTTTCCAGAACCGCTAGAAGAGATAAATCTGGAATAAATTTAAATATTATTGAATATTGTACGTACATGAGGAGATGTTTGGATAAAACACACTTGTCGACAATTACTCACATTTCATTTAGCCGTTTAAATGATAATTATAAATATCGTTCCACACTCCGTTTCCTGAAGCAAATGTAGAGATTGACCAAAAATGTAGAACGAGGCAATAATAAGTTGAGCTGGACTCACTTATGAAATGTGAAGTGTTCGGACCTGAAGTCCTAATATCAAAAGATATCAAACCTGTGTGTATAATGAGTATTAAATAAACACAAATAATAAATAAATAAAATCGTATGCTATAATCGACATGCTATAGCTTATATGTTCATTTCGCTGAAACCATGAAGCAAGTAAGATGAGATTGACTCACTTACGAAATAAAACTGATGCATCAGGCTCCCTAGTTATGTTTGTGAAATTCATGCGATTGGCAAAGGAAAATTTGGTTTTTGCTGCTATGGATGATGTGACAGCATAACCTTTTGGATTTATTCATATTTTCTTTACTTTCCTGAATAGACTTTGGGTCGTCTCAAAAGATATCAAACCTGTGGGTATAATGAGTATTAAATAAACACAAATAATAAATAAATAAAATCGTAAGCTATAATCGACATGCTATAGCTTATAGGTTCATTTCGCTGAAACCATGAAGCAAGTAAGATGAGATTGACTCACTTACGAAATAAAACTGATGCATCAGGCTCCCTAGTTATGTTTGTGAAATTCATGCGATTGGCAAAGGAAAATTTGGTTTTTGCTGCTATGGATGTTGTGACAGCATAACCTTTTGGATTTATTCATATTTTCCTTACTCGCCTGAATAGACTTTGGGTCGTCTATTCTATGATATATATATAGATATATATATATATATATATATATATATATATATATATATATATATATATATGAGGATTCGGCCACTACCTCTTCTCCCGGGTTACCTCGGCCCCCGCCCTCCTGCCCATCAGAGGAGGCTTCGCCTTCCGCCGGCCGTGCTCATCGACCGCCTGGAATCCCTTCTTACTGCGGCACACCTCCTCCCGTGAGTGTCCTCCAGCCTGCCTTTATCTTGCAGACCTCCTCCTTGGATGTTGTTGCCGTGATCTCCCCTTTGTCCGTTCCCTCCCCGTGGCTCGGCCTTACCCACTGGTATGGGCTGTTACTGCTGTGATGGGGGGAGCCCTATTTGTCGGGGCCCCCTTGTGGGTCTTCCTACCCCCCCCCCCCCCCATTATGGCGGATGAGTGTGGGCTCCCCCCTTGTGGCACTCCGCCCAGCTTCTGTTCAGTGCCCGAAGGATGTCCCTACTTGTGTTGCGGGGTCTCCTGTGAGCGCACCGCCCCCCTTGTGCGGATGGGTCTTCTAGGAGCAACCTTCCCCACTTGGAGTGTCCAATTCCTTCCACTATCCCCAATCATTCATATGCCGTCCCTGCCAAATCTGGGAAGAATAAGAAGAAAGCTAGCTCTGGAAGCCCAGCTCCCTCCCATGTATCTACTCGGAGCCAAACTCCCCATCGTTTGATTATGTCGGTTCTGGCATGGAATGTGAGGGGGTTGAATTCTAAATCTCGACAGAGGGATGTGAAGTTCACCATCAATAAGTACAAGGCATCCCTTGTCGGGCTTTTTGAGACCAAGATATTGGACCCCAGTAGTGATATTGTTGCCTCCTGTTGCCCTAAGGGGTGGGTGACCTTCCAAAACTATGCTCACTCTCTGAAGGGGCGGGTTTGGGTCATGGCTAACCCGGTTATCTGGGCGTGTTCTGTCCTCTCCGCCTCGGCTTAGCACATCACCCTTTTTTGCAAGAATGGGGGGGCATGTCTATCCACCTGTCTTTTGTCTACGGCATCAATCTTGCAGCGGCTCGATCTCCACTATGTGATTCTCTCCTTGGTGACTCTTCTGTGATTGGGGGAGGCGCTTGGGCAGTCTTGGAGGATTTCAATGTTACCCAGTATATTGATGAAAAAGTGGGCGCCTCCCCCTTTTACCTAGGCTCCTGGATGACTTCAATGCTTGCCTTGAGGGTTGCTGCCTTGATGACTTACGGTGTGTTGGTGACCACCTCAGCTGGAGCAATAACTCGTCTGGCAATTGTCGCATCTCCTATAGACTTGATAGAGTCCTTGTTACGGCGGCCTGGACTTCCATCCTTCCTGACTCTTTTGCTTCTTCCACCTGGCACAAGCGATCATTCTCCCCTCCTGATCCATATCATCTCTCCTCCAGACTCGGGGCCAAAGCCCTACCGCTTCTTCTGCAGCCTTCTCCAGACTCCTGGTTTCTACAGCCTGCTTCTCTCGGTTTGGAGGGGCCGCTTCTTGGGGTCTCCCATTATTCAGACTGGTCTCCAAGCTCAAGTCCCTGAAAGGGGATATCTGTGCCTGGCCCTCGACCCGTCGCCCTTTCCCTCCCTCTGAGGCCATCAGGGATGACATCTCTGCTCTTCGGGCTCGCACTGATTTTCACTCGTGCCCTACCCTTACCTGTCATGACCGTACCCTCTCCAGCTTCCTTGTCTCTTGCCTGGCTTGGGAGGAAAGCCAGACCAGGCAGAAGAGCCGTCAGACTTGGCTCTCCCAGGGGGGACAAGAACACTAGTTTCTTCTTTGCTACTTCCGGGGAGCGTCTTGCCATCAGTAACCTTATGCACTTGATTGGGCCGAGTGGGGGGGCCACCACCAACATTCAGACGCTGCGCTCCAAGGCTGTGGACTTCTTCTCCTCTCTCTACCACCAGGATTCCTATTCCACCTCTTTTCCTGAGGTGATCCCTAAGCGTATCCTCTCCCCTGGTGCGTGCGATTAGATTGGGAGGGATATTTCTGACATGGAGATTAAGGAGGCGCTCTTCTCCATGGATAGGGATAAGTCTTCGGGACCGGATGGCTTTCCTCCCTTGTTCTTTCAGGAGATGTGGGGGGTTTTGGGTAGCGACGTGCTCCGGGCCGTGCACTCTTTCTTCACCTCTGGCAGTATTCTCAGGTAGCTAAACCACACTTTCCTCACTCTGATCCCCAAGATGCCTGGCGCCTCCACTTTGGGTGATTATAGACCTATCTCCTGCTGCAATGTGATCTATAATATTATCTCCTGTTGAGTATTGGACTCCCCGGATTTGGTATTGGATGATGAGCAAACATAAATAATTCATGAACTAACAATTTGTGAGCGCAGTTATGGAGATCGTCGCCAAATTCACGAGAACACTCAAAGCGACATCTCAAGACTTCTCAAAGCTCGTATTCAATGCCTAAAGCTTCGTTGAAGCTTTTGGACCATTTTGGAAGTCATGAAGATTTGACCGAAGCTCTCGAAGACCGTTCCTTAAGGTTTTATATATCGTCTTTTAGTTTCGATCTATAGAATGTTAAGCCTTGAGTATATCTTACTTTTCTATCTTCATAACGCTCATATCTTAGCTCTAGGATCTTAGTAGAAGTCCATTCTAACTTCCTCGAAGCATCGCGCTTCGATTCGGACTTTTTGTGCATGTTAGTTGATTCAAGAAGAAGAACTGACCGACTAGATGGTGATCTAGTCAGTCGACAAAGCTTCTTGGACCGACTAGTTTCAGTTAGTCTTTTCTTGCTCAGTACTATTTACAGTTAGTCGGTCTACGTTGACTCACCGACCGACTAGTTTGTGAACTAGTCGGTCAGTGATGCTTCTTTGACTGACTAGTTGAGCTTTACTGTACATACCAATTTTCTCCTGAGCTATTGTTTATCGTTAGTCGGTCTAAAAACGTTTGGTGACCGACTAGTTGATAATCTAGTCGGTCAACATTTGCTCTTGGACCGACTAAATCAATTTGTATTCAGACTATTTGTTTTTTTACTCTTAGTCGGTCTAAGTTCACTGACCGACCGACTAGTTGTGAAACTAGTCGGTCAGAAAGTCTTCTTGGACCGACTAGTTTCTAGGTCTGAAATTCAATCTGTTCATTGTTCATCACTTAGTCGGTTCATGTTGTTTCACCGACCGACTAGTTGATGAACTAGTCGGTCAGTGGTTGTTCTTTGACCGACTAGTTGCTTCAGATTTCCAACCGTTGGGATTTGACCTAGCTCGTTTTTATGGGACCCTATAAATACGAACCTTGGTCATTTCTCTCTAGGTTAGAGCTGCCATTAAGAGATTCATTGAGATTGAAAGAGTTAGAGATTCAAACTCATTTCCAAAGCTCTCTCCCTCACAAGAAATCCATTCTCTCACATTCTAGATCTAGAATCCATCTTGAGAGAAGTTTGTTCTTGATGAGCCATTCAAGCTCTAGCTTGATTCAAGTCTCCAAATCACTCCTAGGCACCCATTGCTGCTCATTTCAGTGGTGCTAGGTCTTGGTGACTTCATCTTCCTCAAATCCCTCATTGCACCTATTTGGTAAGAAAACTCAAGGTATAGGATTTGTGGTAAGAATTTTTATTTCATTATAAACTCATTTATATTGCTTATTGGTTCTCTCGGTTGTGAGAGAAGGTTGTGATCCCGGGTTGTGGGATTCACTATTGCCATTGCATGTATGATTTGATCTTGCGAAGGTTTTTCACAAGATATCATAGTGGAAATCTTGGGTTAGGGTTTCTAACCTAAGTATCCGGAGGGGATCCGGGTGGTTGGGACGTAGGATCACCGGGAACAAGTCGGGGAGACTTGGGTGGATCCGAACCCAGTAATATTCAATTGTTAGCATTGTTAATTTTGTTGTTGTCATCAATTTAAGCTTCCGCAAATTGATTTGGTAGTTGTTTGCACGATAATTAGGAATTATACTCCTTGTTATTTTTAAAGTACTATTCACCCCCCTCTAGTACTTGTGCAGTAGCTTGTAGGGCATTACATTTGGTATCAGAGCCAGATACTTAGTTATGTCTGCCAACGACAACAAGACCGTTCGTCCACCTGCGGAATATGGATCCTTCAGGAACCGTGAAGGAGCGTCTTCGGTCATGGAAGGACATTCCTTGACTAGGCCTCCATTCTTCAACGGCGTCAATTATGGATATTGGAAATGACGGATGGAAACGTTCCTCCGGAGCGCCTCATTGTGGAGAATTACCATGTCGGAGTACATTGTGCCTACCGAAGAAGATTTCGCCAAGTGGACTCCTGCGGAGGTCGTCGCGGAGATTGCAAATGCCAAAGCAATGAATGCTTTACAATGTGCCTTGGAACCCGAAGATTTTAATAAGATATGCACAAGTAAGAGTGCATATCAAATTTGGAATTCGCTCCTCATTTTGCATGAAGGAACGAGTCGGGCAAGAGATTCTAAACTCATAGTAGTCAATAGAGATTACGAATTGTTTCATATGGAACAGGGAGAAAAGATGAAGGAGTATTATGCTCGCTTCGTCGACATAATGAACGAGTTGGAAGCTCTCGGTAAAACCTATACCCAAAAGGAGAAGTGTTCGAAGCTTATCAAAGGACTTCCTTCTTCTTGGGAGAAACGTACCTTCGCCATCGAGGAAGGTAATGACATGAATAAGTATACCGTAGTTCAATTGATGGGTACTTTGATGTCATACGAGGTACGCAAAGATAGCAAGGTGAAGTTACAAGAAAAGATGAAGTCATATTTGAACCAAGACGTGCCTAAGAAAAAGGCGATTGCGTTCAAGGCGGCTCCATCCACCTCTACCGATGATGAGGACTCGGAAGAAGAAATGGACATGGAATCCATTGCTCTCATGGCAAAGAAGTTCAATCGCTTCTTCCGAAAGGGTAACTTCAAACAAAAATCTAAATTTACTTCTACTAACGCCTCTCCACCTTTGTGCTTTAAATGCAATAAGCCAGGACACATCAAAGCGGATTGTCCTCAAAACAAGCAAAAGGAGAAGTGAAAGGCGCCGAAGTTCGACAAGTCCAAGAAGTACAAAAAGGGGTACAAAAAGGGACTTGTCGGAACAACATTCACCAACTCCGAGGATTCCTCAAGCGGAGAGTCGGACGATGAGAAAGTGGAGCAAGCGCACATGTGCTTCATGTCAAGAGAGGAGCATGATCAAGGATCCTCCTCTTCCGATGATAGCGACAACGAAGGCGATGAGGTAACTATGGATGACCTTAGGAATGCTAACTCTCAATTATGGTCTAAGTATACTAAATTAGTAAATAGGTATACTAAAGTAAAAGATGACTTAGCTAGCATTCAAACCTCACCTAAAAATATCATCACCAACAACGACACCGTTGTTGAAGGGTTAAGAAATGAGATTATTGATCTCAAATCTAAACTTGAACATGTTAGCATTGAGGATTCGGAAGAACATAGGATAGCGGATTTGACTTCTCAAAACTCGACTTTGAGTATTGAGAATGAAAGTCTTAAATCTCGTGTTTATGTGCTCACATCGCAAGTATCCACTTTGGATACTTCTTTGCGTTCTCTCACAGAGAAATATGAGAACACATTAGGCCGAATCAATGAATTCAATAAGGGTAAGGGCCATTTGGATAATATCCTAAGTGTCTTACCTCCGGCCAATCACCATGTTGGTTTGGGGTATACTTTGGGAAGTTCATCCAAATCGGCCACTACTTTTGTTAGGCCTACTTCCGATGCCTCACCGAGTGGGAGCAAACACTTTATTGGTAGTTCATCTACCAATGGTGCTTCCACTTCGCACACACCCTCTTTTGGAAAGAAACCCACTTTGGGTGGACCTCCAAAGAAGGGGCATGCTTATATGTACACAAATACCATGCCACGTAGGAACACACGTCCTACTCCACTGGCTCACACATATGATGATTTTTATGCTACACATTCACGGGCACGTGCACACCATGTGAGACACCCTCACGCACGTGTTCCCTCACATGCATATGTTCACCCACAACATCATATGAATAATTATCCATATGCACCATTTCATCATGTTCCTTATGCCTATCCACGACATGCATCACGTAGAAACCAACAACGCATGCATGCTCCCAATAGGATGAAGGCTCCCAAAATATTCTCAATTTGGAGCCCAAAGGACACTACCATGAATGAAAAACAAGTATACATGAATGATTACTTTTTGAATGTAGTGGATAATATAAATTATATTGGGAAGTCTAAGTCCAATTGGACTTGGCTTCCAAAGGTCTAACCTTTGAGGACCCAATGATCTTGGATACCATAAAATGATATGATTATCTTTAGGTACTCAAGAAAAATAAGCGGAGCAACAAAGTTAAATTTGGCTCCAAGGATGGGTGGATACTCGATAGCGGGTGTTCAAAACACATGACGGGCGATGCTCAATTACTTTCCGGAGTGGTGCACATTGCTAATGGGAACCGGGTAGTCTTTGGAGGCAACGAGAGCGGAACCATCGTCGGTGTTGGTAAAGTGGGTAACCCATCTAAACCCTTAATTAGTGATGTTTATCTAGTTAATGGTTTAAATCATAATCTTATTTCAATAAGCCAACTTTGTGACAAAGGTTACAAAGTTAGCTTTGCGAAAGGATTGTGTCATATTTTGAATGATAATAATAATTTATTATTTTCCGGCACACGGCATAAAGATATTTATATTTTGGATCTTCCTAAGTCTTATGAACAATGTCTCGTTGCCAACACAAGTGAACAACACTTATGGCATCGACGCTTTGGACATGTGAACTTTGGAATACTTTATAAGCTTTCAAAATTAAATTCCATTAAAGGTTTTTCGAAGCTCGTTTTTGAAAAGAAAAGTTTTTGTGATTCTTGTCAACGTGGCAAGCTTCCTAAATCTTCATTTAAACCTAAGAAAAGCATTTCTACTAAACGGCCACTAGAGCTATTACATCTAGATTTATTTGGGCCAACTAGAGTTGCTTCCTTAGGAAATGCAAGATATGGACTTGTCATCGTAGATGATTATTCGAGATTTACATGGGTATTTTTCTTATGTAATAAAAATGAAGCTTTTGAAAACTTCACAATATTTGTGAAGAAAGTACAAAATCTCATCGGAACCACCATTGTCACTATTCGTAGTGATCATGGGGGTGAATTTGAGAATGAGTCTTTCTCAAATTTTTGTGATGATCTTGGAATTACTCACACGTTTTCTTTCCCTCGCGCACCCCCTCAAAATGGTGTTGTTGAGAGGAAGAATAGAACGCTTGTGGAGTGTGCTCGCACTATGCTTGATGATAGCCAACTTGGTTATCAATTTTGGGCGGAAGCGGTACACACTGCTTGTTATGTGTTTAATAGAATACTTTTGAGGCCCGGCACCAAACAAACTTGTTATGAATTGTTGTTTGGTAGATTGCCTCAAATTAAACATTTTCGTGTTTTCGGTGCAAAATGTTTTATTAAAAACACTTATGAAAATTTGGACAAGTTTGATCCGAGATCGGATGAGGGGATATTTGTTGGGTATTCCTCACGTAGTAAAGCCTACCGGATATACAACAAAAGATCCTCTACGATCGAGGAATCACTACATGTCTCTTTTAATGAGAATTTTACTACTTCTAGAATTTCAAATGATGATGATTCTATGGATGTTTTATGTGATTCGTTTGAAAATTCTAAGTCTATTGATTCAATTGATTCTATTGATACTAACCCAACTAATGAGGTTGTTGAGAATGTTCCTAGTGATCAGGGAATTCCCAAACGGCTTCATACGGTTCGTGACCACCCCCATGAGCAAGTTATTGGCAATATTCATGATAGAGTCAAGACGAGATCGCAAGTCCACCACTTCGCTAATTGTGCCTTTGCCTCATCGATAGAGCCAAAGAATATAGTTTAAGCGTGCGAAGATAGTGCTTGGATCCTTGCCATGGAGGAGGAACTCATTCAATTCGAGAGGAATGAGGTATGGGAGCTTGTTCCTTTGCCATCGAAGAACCACACCGTCATAGGGACAAAGTGGATCTTCAAGAACAAAACCGACGAAAACCAAGTCGTCGTCCGGAACAAAGCTCGGTTAGTAGCTCAAGGCTATGGACAAGAGGAAGGTATCGATTTCGAAGAATCCTTCGCTCCGGTAGCTAGATTAGAATCAATTAGACTATTATTGTCTTTTGCATGCCATAAAAATTTTAAATTATTTCAAATGGATGTTAAAAGTGCATTTTTAAACGGAGATGTCGTTGAGGAAGTTTACATTTCTCAACCTCTGGGCTTCATAAATCAAAAATTTCCAAATCATGTTTTTAAACTAAAGAAAGCTCTTTACGGTTTGAGACAAGCTCCTCGAGCTTGGTATGATCGCCTACAGAATTTTCTTTTAGATTTGAATTTTAAAATGGGCAAAGCCGATTCTACACTTTTTGTTAAGCATGCGAATAATGATATTTTATTAGTTCAAATTTATGTTGATGATATCATTTTCGGTGCTACTAACTTCACTCTTTGCGAAGAGTTTTCTAATGTGATGAAGGAACAATTTGAGATGAGCCACATGGACGAACTCAAATATTTCTTAGGTCTCCAAATTTGCCAATTGAACGATGCAATCTTCATCCACCAAACGAAATACACGGTGGAGTTGCTAAAGCGATTTGGAATGGAGAATGCCTCCGGGAAAAAGACTCCTATGAGCACTACAACGCATCTTGATAAAGATACGGGCGGAAAAGATGTAAACATTCGTCTATATCAAGGTATGATAGGTAGTTTACTTTATCTTACCGCTAGTAGGCCCGATATCATGTTTGCTGTTTGTATTTGTGCTCGTTATCAGTCTCAACCTAAGGATTCTTACTTAGTAGCGGTAAAACGTATTTTTCGCTATCTAAGTTACACTTTAGATTTTGGATTACTTTATCCGAAATCTAGCACATATGAGTTAGTCTCATATAGTGACGCTGATTATGCGGGATGCAAATCCGACAGGAAGAGTACTAGTGGCACTTGTCATTTTATAGGAAATTCCCTTGTCTCTTGGTTTTCCAAGAAGCAAAATTCGGTATCACTTTCAACCACCGAGGCGGAATACATTGCCGCCGGTGCCGCTTGTGCCCAGGTTCTTTGGATGAGACACACACTAAGGATTTTGGCATTCATTGTGATACTAGCCCTATCATGGTGGATAACCAAAGTGCTATTTGTCTTTCAAAGAATCCGATGCACCATTCCCGTTCTAAACACATAGATGTCTGACACCACTTTTTAGATGATCATGTTGCTAAAAAGGACATCATTTTAGTGTACGTTGAAACCCAAAAGCAAATCGCCGATATTTTCACGAAACCCCTAAAGGAGGACTCCTTTGTGCGGTTGCGTCGAGAATTGGGGATTATGGGTGAATCCGAGATATAGGATTCATATTTCATTCAATAATCTTGCATGCTATTATATTTCGCTATATTTCGTTCATGCTAGATTTATTGAATTATTCGGGATTTTATGTGATATTTTGAATTTTTTGCTCGACTTCATATTTGAATGTCGTATTTGAGATTTCGATGTTTAATGGGGTAGTTTAGATGATTTTTGAGAGGATTATGATGTTTCGTCCAAGTGTATTGAGGAGAGAACTTAATTGTCATTTTTTGGACTCATCTAGTCGGTCTCAGTTCATCAACCAACCGACTAGATTCTCATCTAGTCGGTCAGCTAATGAACTCAGACCGACTAGCTCTATCTCTAAACTTTTGGACTCATTTAGTCGGTATCAGTTCAATAACCAACCGACTAGATTCGTATCTAGTCGGTTAGTAAAAGAACTCAGACCGACTAACTCAAGCTATTAGGATTTCCTCTCCAGATTAGCCCTTTTAGTCGGTTCTAGTTCACTTCTCGACCGACTAGATTTAGTTCTAGTCGGTTAGTATTTGAACGTAGACCGACTAATTCTCATTCAGAAATCTTCGACTGGTCGTTGTTTCACTTTTAGTCGGTTCAAGCTCGTTAACCGACCGACTAGATCGTCATCTAGTCGGTCAACGTTTGAACTTAGACCGACTAAGTGATCAGGGGCAGTCACGTCTTTTCGTGTTTTGACCGACTTATACTCAATCAATCCGACTTCTTTTTCTTTTAATCGGTCTCCAGCTTTCCTCCAACTCGAAAAACCCCCAACCCCAGCTCGTGTCTCTTCGTCTTCCCGTCGATCTCTGGCGTTCTTCCGACCATCCTCCGCCGTAGATCGTCGTCGATCACTCCTCCTAGGTATCTATCTTCCTCCTAGGTCTCGTTTTTCAGCTCTAGGGTTTGTCCTAGGTCTCGATTTCATTCTAGGGTTTGTTATTGCTTGAGCCCGTTTCATTTTCAGCTTTAGGGTTTCGCTGCTTAGGGTTGTATCGATTAATTGATCTCGTTGTGCCACGATCATGGCAAAGACAAGGATTCCTATCACTTCCTCTGGGGCATCCCCCATGACCGTATGGACATCTAACCCTAGGAATCCTTCTAAACCCAAACGCCGAGCTAAATCAACCCAAGCTTCTCCGTCTTCGCCTCCTCTGAAGAAGCAGAGGACGGCGACCGTCAAACCCGGTAAACATTCTAAGTCTAGAAAGCCTATACTCCATACCCCCTCTACTCCTCCTGATTCCGATACTGAGTTTAGACCCGAGGATGAGTCTGGCCATAGGGAACCCACTCCTCCACTTCGTTCTAGGACTCGACAGCCTAAGGGAAAGGCCCCAATGCCAGCAGGTGGTGTAGACATATCGTTGTGTCGCGACGACCCTATGTGTCTAGAGGCCTACAACAGTATTGAGCACTGCCCGATGCTATTGGAGCACTATGTTCAGTTTTCCGACTTCCTTGGCTTAGCAGATCTCCTATCGTATAGTGGGCTCCTAGACTACCTTCGCTTCGACCCTAAGGCGAACCCTCGACCCTATCCTCGACTGGTCAAACTATTCTATGCAAATCGTGTCCGGGGCCACTACGATGAGAGCCACTCCATCGAGACTACTGTCTTGGGGACTCCTATAGTCCTCACGGCAGAAATCTTGGGGGAGTTGCTTGGTTGTTCGTCGTCTGGTCTCCTCCCGTCAGACATCTCAGTTGATGATATCTCCTCTTTGGATCAGTCTGTTCTAGCTGATATCTTTCATGTGACCCATCCTGCCTTCATTGGTGTTCCATCAAAGTCATTTAAGCCAAATGCATGGGTGCTCAATCTCATTCTGAAGTCGTGCTTGCTTCCCAAGTATGGCTCATCTTCTCTGCCATCCCAGCCGTTCCTAAAGTTGATTTACGCTCTATTCTTGGGTTGCGAGATTAATTGGGCTCGTGTTATACTCGATAAGATGGACTCTTTCGAGTGTATACGCAAGACCACTAAATCTGCGCATATCCCTTATCCTTGTCTGTTGACTTTGGTGTTCCATCATTTTCGCGTGCCTTTGCCTCCTGACGATGAGCGTCCTCTTGGTCCTCCACTGAACGCGACAGCCGTAAAGAAATCTCTTGCTGCACTCCGTCACGTGCAGCGGACGACTCCTTCAGCTTCTCAGGGCACTTCTTCTGCAGCTGCTGCTTCCACACCTCCCACCACACTTGAGAGTCTCGCTCGTGACGTTCGTCGTCTCGAGTCTCGGTACGCGCGTTCCGAGGAGATTCTGTGTCGTATTGCTCGTGTCATTGGTGTTGAGGTCCCTCCTCCTGTTTCTGAGGATGAGGAGATGGATGATGAGGATATCGATGAGCTCCTTGGTTCTCCTTCTCGTGGCGCTGAGGCCACTCCTGCTGCTGCTACCACATCTGCTCCTGGAGCTGCCACCTCTTCCGGTGCTCCAGAGACTTCTGCACCAGTGGATCAGACTTCTGATGCTGCTGCTGCTCCCGCTGACGTCTCTGCTCCAGTCGTGCCTGCTGATGTTCCTGTTGATACCTCTGCCGTTGAGCCAGTCGTCGATGTTTCCACTCCTGCCCCGACGATCCCTTCAGTTCACACACCACTTCTCCCAGCAGAGCCTGAGTCCACTCCCTCGACTGGACCCACGGAGACTGCTAATCCTGCCACTTCCTCGTGATCATCAGTTTCGAGGACTCTCCGGTGATCATTGGATGATACATCCTTTTGAGAGTGTTTTGGGTTAGGATAGATTTTGGTGGTGTTTTGATGTACTTTGATGTTTTGGATGTCGGTGTTCTTGATGTACTTTCATTTTGTTGGATGTTTGACTTTGATGATATGTCGATGATGTTGTTGTATCTTTTGGTTGGTGATATAGATGTTGCACTCTGTTTGTTGCAGTCGATGTATTGTTGCTTGTACTCATGGTATTCATATATATATACACCGATGTTCACTTTTACTTCATTGTGCACATTTAATATTCATTCAATGTCTATGATATTCGATTTCGTCATTCGACGATTATAAACTTGGTTACATAGATTTCATTTCTATGATTGCATAGAATTGTTTTCCATGCACAAATTTAACCAAGAATATTGAGTATTGAAGAGTACGTTTCTTTATTCAATAATTGAATTTATATTTGGTATTTTGATGATTTTAATTTTCGTTTTTCGAAAATGGACAATTTGGCACACTTTGATTCGTTTTCGACTATTTTCCTTTGTGTCAATTTGGTCCATCGTCGTATTCTACGACTCCCGATGTTGGATTTTCTTTATCCTAGTTGTTGTCGTTGTATGCCCCCCATTTTTGGGATAATGCCAAAGGGGGAGAGATAATGATAATGATTAGGGCAAATGAAAATTTAACTCAATTTCCAAGAATCTAATTTGATATGTTAGATTCAGGGGGAGTTAAGATATATATAAGGATTTTCAAATCCGATATTTCAAAATTCGATTCTCATTATATATCTTACTCGTCTGATTGATGCAATTTATATATATTCAATTTGGAATTACCGTGTCATCAATGCAGGGGGAGTAAGTATTTTACATTTGAATCATTATTTTTGATTATTATTTATGTTGGTTTGTCATCACCAAAAAGGGGGAGAATGTTGAGTATTGGACTCCCCGGATTTGGTTTTGGATGATGAGCAAATATAAATAATTCATGAACTAACAATTTGTGAGCGCAGTTATGGAGATCGTCGCCAAATTCACGAGAACACTCAAAGCGACATCTCAAGACTTCTCAAAGCTCGTATTCAATGCCTAAAGCTTCGTTGAAGCTTTTGGACCATTTTGAAAGTCATGAAGATTTGATCGAAGCTCTCGAAGACCGTTCCTTAAGGTTTTATTTATAGTCTTTTAGTTTCGATCTATAGAATGTTAAGCCTTGAGTATATCTTACATTTATATCTTCATAACGCTCATATCTTAGCTCTAGGATCTTAGTAGAAGTCCATTCTAACTTCCTCGAAGCATCGCGCTTCGATTCGGACTTTTTGTGCATGTTAGTTGGTTCAAGAAGAAGAACTGACCGACTAGATGGTGATCTAGTCGGTCGGCAAAGCTTCTTGGACTGACTAGTTTCAGTTAGTCTTTTCTTGCTCAGTACTGTTTACAGTTAGTCGGTCTACGTTGACTCACCGACCGACTAGTTTGTGAACTAGTCGGTCAGTGATGCTTCTTTGACCGACTAGTTGAGCTTTACTGTACATGCCAATTTTCTCCTAAGCTACTGTTTATCGTTAGTCGGTCTAAGAAAGTTTGGTGACTGACTAGTTGATAATCTAGTCGGTCAACATTTGCTCTTGGACCGACTAAATCAATTTGTATTCAGACTATTTGTTTTTGACTCTTAGTCGGTCTAAGTTCAATGACCGACTGACTAGTTGTGAAACTAGTTGGTCAGAAAGTCTTCTTGGACCGACTAGATTTCTAGGTCTAAAATTCAATCTGTTCACTGTTCATCACTTAGTCGGTTCATGTTGTTTCACCGACCGACTAGTTGATGAACTAGTCGGTTAGTGGTTGTTCTTTGACCGACTAGTTGCTTCAGATTTCCAACCGTTGGGATTTGACCTAGCTCGTTTTTATGGGACCCTATAAATACGAACCTTGGTCATTTCTCTCTAGGTTAGATCTGCCATTAAGAGATTCATTGAGATTGAAAGAGTTAGAGATTCAAACTCATTTCTAAAGCTCTCTCCCTCACAAGAAATCCATTCTCTCACATTCTAGATCTAGAATCCATCTTGAGAGAAGTTTGTTCTTGGTGAGCCATTCAAGCTCTAGCTTGATTCAAGTCTCCAAATCACTCCTAGGCACCCATTGCTGCTCATTTCAGTGGTGCTAGGTCTTGGTGACTTCATCTTCCTCAAATCCATCCTTGCACCTATTTGGTAAGAAAACTCAAGGTATAGGATTTGTGGTAAGATTGTTTATTTCATTATAAACTCATTTATATTGCTTATTGGTTCTCTTGGTTGTGAGAGAAGGTTGTGATCTCGGGTTGTGGGATTCACTATTGCCATTGCATGTATGATTTGATCTTGTGAAGGTTTTTCACAAGATATCATAGTGGAAATCTTGAGTTAGGGTTTCTAACCTAAGTATCCAGAGGGGATCCGGGTGGTTGGGACATAGGATCACCGGGAACAAGTCGGGGAGACTTGGGTGGATCCGAACCCAGTAATATTCAATTGTTTTGATTGTTAATTTTGTTGTTGTCATCAATTTAAGCTTCCGCAAATTGATTTGGTAGTTGTTTGCACGATAATTAGGAAATATACTCCTTGTGATTTTTATAGTACTATTCACCCCCCCCCCCCCCCTCAAGTACTTGTGCAGTAGCTTGTAGGGCATTACATCTCCAAGGTCCTCAGTCGCCGCCTTGCAGTGGTCATCCCTGGTCTTATCTCCTGGAACCAATCTGCATTCATCAAGGATAGGCTCATCTCCGATTCCACCCTTCTCGCCCACGAGCTTATCTGGGACTATTCTGCCTCTTTGAGGGCACTGGCTTGTATCCAGCTTGACTTACGCAAGGCCTTCGACAGCATCAACCGGGATTTCATCTACTTCTTCCTCTCCTGCCTTGGGTTCCCCCCCTCCTTCATCCGGTGGGTTTCTGTTTCTGTGGACTGACCGGCGCCCCGTTTACGGTATGGGCGCGGTGTTGTTTTACCGCAAGTGCACGGTTAGTGTAGGGTGCGGGAATATCGAACTCAGGGAGGTGGATGGCTTGAGTGGCTACTAGCCTCGCCTAGGTTGTGTGCTAGCTACGCGGATAATATGGGTGAAGTGTAGAAATATAGAGAAGAAATAAAAAGACACGAAATGAATCCCCGCTAACGCGGGCTAGAGCACTCATGACACTTGGCATTTGACTTGACCCAGGGTGAGACATTGCCCCAAAAGGTGGTACCTAGCGTCCATGGCCCGATATTCCGGTCGGTGCCAAGCACGCTAGGCCTACCCGGTTCCAGACGGTGGGCATTCCCATGTCCATTAACACCTTCCGCAACCGGGAGCATTAAGGCCACAATGATATCTCCCAACACTTCGTCCAAGCCGCTCCCGCGCGTGAGGACTCGATGTCAACGCTCGGGGCGTGAGCTATGGCTAGGGAGTCAACCGCCAAGTTTATTCCCCCTTGGCCCGACGGTCAGAGGCGGTCTTTCTCCCGCCAATGACAATGAAACACCCCCGCGTAACCCTAATGGCCAAATATATCAAATGTGATTTCTAGCAATACATCGAAGCGGATCTTGACAGGACAAGCACCGGACCCCAATCCCAAACACATCTAGTGTGTCGTCATACGAATTGGACCCAGATTGCTAGAAATCCCCATTGACGCATTTCATCGAACACATGCCATGCAACCAAGCCAAATGTAAATTTCCAAGCATCAATCCTACCCTAACCCGTATTAGGGTTCATCAAACACTACTCGATGGTGAAGAACATGATAGAAAGCAATAATAATGACAAACAAACATTCACCATCAAGCAAAGCAAATACAACACAAAACAATGAAATGGGAAAACAAGAGAAAGAAATACTTATCTTGAGTTTGAATCTTCAATCCAATACAAGATTTATTAACCAAAAGACCTAATCTAATCTAACCTAAAGCTCATAAGAGAAAGGGGCAAAAGCCCTAAAAAAACTGAGAAGAATCTCCCAACATTCGGCCAACATCGCGTATTTATAGCCCCCAAAGAAACCCTAGCGGTTCGGGTCCAGAACCCGCAGAAAAGTCGCCACCCGGTCGGTTGATGGGTCAACCTATCGGGTGAGAGCTTTGAAGATCTTCAACCAGGCGCTGAGGCGATCGG
Organism: Scilla litardierei; assembly: GCA_030789695.1. Lineage (NCBI taxonomy): Eukaryota > Viridiplantae > Streptophyta > Magnoliopsida > Asparagales > Asparagaceae > Scilla > Scilla litardierei. Next base: position 120,918,790 of record CM061141.1, read on the forward strand.
GTGGCGCCGTCGGTTCACCAAATGAGGAGCTGCGGCTACAGATGAACCGATCGGGTGATAAGTCACCCGATCGGTTGGAATTACGTCCAAAAAGACAGAGAGTTCCATCGCTTCACCCGATCAATGAACCGATCGGGTGAGCTGCTACTCTTCTTCAGCAGCCATCCAGGTCGGATACGTGTGCGTCAACTGACCGGGTGGCTGGCCCACCCGATCGGTTAATGGCTGAGAAATAGCGATCTTCGTCGTTTGACCCTCTGGATCGCACGCGGCTCCTCCCGTTGCTCCGGGGACTCATGATATCGTCGTTTTATGTCCCAAATGCTGGAAAATTCCTGCAAAAATACAGAAAACATGGAAAAGCAAAAGAAAATAAGAAAATACAAGAAAACACGAGAAAACGAATAAAAGACGACGGAAAATACGGAGTAACACGGAAGAAAACGTGCGTAAATATATGAAATATAAACGCACGTCAAAATCCCCCAAGCTGAACTCTTCCTCGTCCTCGAGGAAGACGAGTGAGAGTAGGGGCTCGGAGGGAGAAAATAGAGAGAAGGAGAGAAAAACAGAACTCTATATCCTAGATCGCCCGTAAGGGCCAACAAAATCAAACACGCCACACGAAGCAAGCAAACGACAAAACACAACACCAAACCAAGGAATGTGAGTCCAAACAAGTGTCGTGGGTCCACGCGGTGAAGCGCGAGTGAGTGTGGTCGTTTGCTAGCAGATGGTGTCACTATCTACGATGTGCAATAAAGCTCCATATACACATACCCAAAGAAAGACCCAAATATCGATTCAATTTGAAATTGCGGTGGATATTAGCTCAAGCATGCATGAGAAGAGTATAAGAATAGAAGCGTATCATGCATCGGGGACTCCACAGCTAAGGACTAGGAAATCACCACACTATAGCCTAGGTAATCGCTAGAAGGTCCCTATGCCAAGTGTTTTCGAAAACGATGGAGGTTGAGAAGATGTGGAGTAGGATACTCGGTGCAAATTCTCGCCTTCCCTTTATTCTCAGCAAGTATGGAAAAATATACACACGGGAATTTTTTTTTGGGTTTTGGGTATTTGTATTTTTTTTGGATGTTTGGCTATACATTTTTTTTTCTTTTTTTTTCTTTTTGGGTTTTTCTTTTCTCTCTTTTTTTTGGATTTTTGGATATTGGGATATTTACATGTGTACTCTCCCAAGTGGGAGAACGGTACACGACGAGGGGATTTGCACCAAGTAAAATAAAAATGAAATCGGATTCTAAACACTTGGGCAAAGGAGATATTTCTCGTTAATCAGAGCATAGGCTAAATGGGTTATCCTAGTCCTTGTTTGTGGAATCCCGACACATGCGAATTGAAGTACACGATATATATATATATAGCATGCAGAAGCAGACAGGGGAAATAAATACCGCATATTCAAATCGAAGCATGATAATCTAGGGGTCATTCCTGGACAGGTATATAAAGTAAAATCACAAAGTAGAAGCACACCAAACAGCTAGGCACGACGCACGACTCACAAAAAAGCTAAATGGACCCACGATGCGTGAAATGCAGGGGACTCGATATCCTAGAGTTAGTGAGTGTGATTATCGATGCCATGCTAGGTGTGTGTGTGATTTTCGTGGCAATTCATCATAGGGTTCATCTCTAGGAGAAAGAGATAAAAAGAAGAAAAGAAAAAGAAAAAGAAAAACACGGAGAAAAACGACTCAAATAATGAAGAAAAAGAGACAAATGACGCATGAAGTGCGACTCCCCCAAGCTGAAACTTGCATTGTCCTCAATGCAATAGTAGTGAATATGGGAGGGCAATGAAAATGGGGGGAGTTACGCACCGACACAAAAAATGAAAAACACAAGAAACACATGAACGAAATTAAAAAATAAAGAAAAAGAAACACTCAAATAAAAGATGTAAAACACGACGAAGGACTCAAAGACACAAACACACGACAACGACACACGAAAACATGCACACAAAAGTCGATTTCCCCCAAGCTGAACATGACAATGCTAGCAAAATGATATGATCAATGTGATGCAGAAATATGCTCGGGGAAAATCGGAAAAGAAAGAAATCAGAATGCAGGAGAGACAGTCTGCTCGTTCTCCTCGGAAGAGGATGTGGGGTGAAATGATAGAAGGGCACGACATGAAGGGTTATTAAGATGCAAAAGCAAATCCTAGATACGCTCCCCTCGCTAATGAGAGGAGACGAGATTATTCAAATATAAACTAGAAAGCGGTAAATTTTTACACTACTGGATTAGGATACACCTGAGCATAGGCGGATCCAAGATCTGAAGTGGGGCAGGTAGCTGCTCTAACTGCTCCTTCTGTGGCTCCGCTAGAAGTGATGTGCCACGTGTGCCAATGGACCCAAGCAATGCACCTCCAAGCATCCCTCGTAGGTGTCCACCTGTGACCTGCAAAGGACGAGGTGCATTAGTCCATGGCAAGAAATTATTTCCCAAAACAAATGTATCCCAGAGATAATCGTCAACATGAGATGGAAAAATAATAAAAGGGTGACGAATTCTCCTTGAGAATGGGTCGCTATCCTCTGTACTAGCGACGACCAAATCTTCGCTCTCCATGAGAAGTGGCTCTCTAGGTGGTGACACACCGCAGCATACCTCAAAGGAAGTAGATCCCGTGTCCTGCGAGAGATATGGTATGTCAAATATATACGAGTCTAAAGAAATAGGAAGTGAAAAGCGAGACTCAAAAGTGGAGTGAGAGTGAGTATGAAAATCTCCCTGAATAAGGGCAATATGCTCAAGTAGATGCTCAGCCGCAGAAGAAGTGGAGAGTGACGGTAAAGGTAGATGTGACTCGGGCTCCATGGAGTGGACCATCATATCCAAGCCCTCATGCACATCCTCCTCGACGATATGCTCATGCTCCACCATCTGCCCGATGTCCTGAATGACATCCTCATGGTTGACCACAGACCAAGGAAGAAGCAGCAACAGAGATGACAGTGGAGGTGGATGTAGAGCGGACCCCTCGTAGGTGGTCGTGGTGTCCTCGTCCTCACGCACATCCTCCTCGCCGGTATGCATAAGCTCTGTGGTCTCCTCGGTGCTCTCATAGGACTCATATGGGGTATCCAGATAAAGATGAAAATTCTCTCCCACAGATCCTAGAGAAATCTCCCCATCCTCACTATCATCATCAAAAAATGCTTCGTCATCCAAGTGGTAGTGTGGGAAAATTGGGGTATCGGCATGAGATGTGTCTATGGTGGCCGATGGCATGGTGGTCTCAACCATGAAGGTGGGTATATCCTCTCCTTCATCCCCTCTCCTCGGTGTCGGCTCGGTGATTGGTACCATCAAGTTTTGTAATATTTGGCCTTGGTTAAACATGGCACTTTCAAGGAGAGACACGAGGCTTGATTCTTCTTGTGTTTGTGGAGGGGTATAAGGTTGAGGAAATGGATGGGAGGTGTTTGGGCTAAGGTTGTGGGAAAATGTTTGGCCTTGGAGCGGGGGGAGGCTCTCAAGCGTAAATGGGCAATCATAATACACGTGCCCCGCCATCCCACAAGTCTCACAAACCACAACTGGATAAGGATCGTATCCTCCCATCTGAGCATCGAAATTTGATCTCCACATAGTAATATCAAAGATACCTGGACAACAAAAATAAGAAAACTAGATAGGAGCGTCAATAGTACAAGAGAATAACAAAAAGATAATATAATGGTGGGTGAAAAATTTCTTGGTTATTGAATGTTTTTTTTAAAAAAAGAAAAAAAAAATTTTTTTTTGTGTTTTTATGCGTAGTCTAACGAACCCAAGCTAAGCTAATATCAAACCGAACGCCTCCCCGGCAACGGCGCCAAAAACTTGACCGGCGCCCCGTTTACGGTATGGGCGCGGTGTTGTTTTACCGCAAGTGCACGGTTAGTGTAGGGTGCGGGAATATCAAACTCAGGGAGGTGGATGGCTTGAGTGGCTACTAGCCTCGCCTAGGTTGTGTGCTAGCTACGTGGATAATATGGGTGAAGTGTAGAAATATAGAGAAGAAATAAAAAGACACGAAATGAATCCCCGCTAACGCGGGCTAGAGCACTCATGACACTTGGCATTTGACTTGACCCAGGGTGAGACATTGCCCCAAAAGGTGGTACCTAGCGTCCATGGCCCGATATTCCGGTCGGTGCCAAGCACGCTAGGCCTACCCGGTTCCGGACGGTGGGCATTCCCATGTCCATTAACACCTTCCGCAACCGGGAGCATTAAGGCCACAATGATATCTCCCAACACTTCGTCCAAGCCGCTCCCGCGCGCGAGGACTCGATGTCAACGCTCGGGGCGTGAGCTATGGCTAGGGAGTCAACCACCAAGTTTATTCCCCCTTGGCCCGACGGTCAGAGGCGGTCTTTCTCCCGCCAATGACAATGAAACACCCCCGCGTAACCCTAATGGCCAAATATATCAAATGTGATTTCTAGCAATACATCGAAGTGGATCTTGACAGGACAAGCACCGGACCCCAATCCCAAACACATCTAGTGTGTCATCAGACGAATTGGACCCAGATTGCTAGAAATCCCCATTGACGCATTTCATCGAACACATGCCATGCAACCAAGCCAAATGTAAATTTCCAAGCATCAATCCTACCCTAACCCGTATTAGGGTTCATCAAACACTACTCGATGGTGAAGAACATGATAGAAAGCAATAATAATGACAAACAAACATTCACCATCAAGCAAAGCAAATACAACACAAAACAATGAAATGGGAAAACAAGAGAAAGAAATACTTATCTTGAGTTTGAATCTTCAATCCAATACAAGATTTATTAACCAAAAGACCTAATCTAATCTAATCTAACCTAAAGCTCACAAAAGAAAGGGGCAAAAGCCCTAAAAAATTGAGAAGAATCTCCCAACATTCGGCCAACATCGCGTATTTATAGCCCCCAAAGAAACCCTAGCGGTTCGGGTCCAGAACCCGCAGAAAATTCGCCACCCGGTCGGTTGATGGGTCAACCGATAGGGTGAGAGCTTTGAAGATCTTCAACCGGGCGCTGAGGCGATCGGGTGGCGCCGTCGGTTCGCCAAATGAGGAGCTGCGGCTACAGATGAACCGATCGGGTGATAAGTCACCCGATCGGTTGGAATTACGTCCAAAAAGACAGAGAGTTCCATCGCTTCACCTGATCAATGAACCGATCGGGTGAGCTGCTACTCTTCTTCAGCAGCCGTCCGGGTCGGATACGTGTGCGTCAACCAACCGGGTGGCTGGCCCACCCGATCAGTTGATGGCTGAGAAATAGTGATCTTCGTCGTTTGACCCTCTGGATCGCACGCGGCTCCTCCCGTTGCTCCGGGGACTCATGATATCGTCGTTTTATGTCCCAAATGGTGGAAAATTCCTGCAAAAATACAGAAAACATGGAAAAGCAAAAGAAAATAAGAAAACACAAGAAAACACGAGAAAACGAATAAAAGACGACGGAAAATACGGAGTAACACGGAAGAAAACGTGCGTAAATATATGAAATATAAACGCACGTCATGGACTCTCCTACGTTCTCGGTGTTGGTCATTGGTTCCCCTGCTGGCTTCTTCAACAGCAATAGGGGCGTCCACCAGGGCGACCCTCTCTCCCCCTTCCTCTTCGTCATTGTTATGGAGGCCTTCACCCTCCTGATGTACCGCGCCTCCTCTTCGGGAGCCATACGCCCTCCCAAGCGGGGGGACTGCACACTCCTTCTCATCTCCTTTTTGCTGACGACATGCTGGTTTTCTGTAAGGCGGAGGAGGGCTCTTTTGCGGAGCTGGGAAGGCTTCTCTCTTCCTTCCACCTCCTGGCTGGTCTTGAGGTGAACAGGGCCAAGAGCAAGATGATTCTTAGCAAGGGTTACTGTGCTGGTCCTAAGTTATCCTGCATGCTGGGCATTCCTATTGCTGTCCCTCCTGTCAGGTACCTTGGTCTGCCTCTCTCTTCCACTTATCCTGCTGTGAAGCACTTCTCTGGCCTTGTTGACAAGTGCAAGGCCAAGATTACTGGTTGGTCCTCCCGGCTCCTTTCTACTTCTGGTCGTATTGAGCTGGTCCGTTCAGTTATTCACGGGTATGTCTCCTACTGGATCCCGTCCTTCCGTATCCCCTCTTCCATCCTTCTGGAGATTGATCATTTATGTCGAGACTTTATTTGGGGATCTAAGATCCATCTCTGGCGGTGGGAAGATATGTGCCTCCCCAAATGTGAGGGGGGTATTGGGTTGTGCTCCTTACGGGAGGTTGGGGTGGTTGCGGGGGCTAAACTTCTTTGTTGGTTACTTCATTCTCCCTCTCCTTGGGCTTCCTACATGTGTGCTGCTTACCTGAAACACACCCCTCTCTTTCAGTGTGAGGCCTTGGTTCTGGACTCTGGTTCTTAGAAGCATGTTCTTCGGTGTCGTGATACTGATGCCTCCTGTTTCCTTCGTATTGTTGGTGATGGATGCTCCTCGTCTTTTTGGTTTGACCCTTGGCTCCCCTGTGGGCCCCTGGCCAAGCTTTGCCCCCCACCTCCCTCTCTGAGAAGCCGTCGCGTCTCTAATTTCTGGGATGGGGCATCCTGGCGCCTTCCAGCTTGTGTCGGCCATCTCCTGCTGCTCCTTGCTTCGATCTCCCTCCGGGATGGCCCGAATGCCTGGGAGTGGGCGTCTCCTGGTGGTTGCTCTCTCCGGTCTGCCTGGTCCTCCACTCGTCGGCCTGCTTGCATCTCCTGGCTGGCGGCTCTCTGTTGGCATCCGGGGCATGTTCCTAAGTTCTCGCTTACCTTACTGTGTGCTCTGTCTGATCGCCTTCCTACCTCTCGCCAGCTCACCCGCTGTGGCATCTTGGAGCAGTCCCCCTGTGTCCTCTGCGGCTCCTTCCCGAAGTCTGGCCGCCATGTGTTCTTCCGCTGTGACTACAGCGCTTTCGTCTGGGCTGTCTGCAAGCTATGGCTTGGTCTTCACTCTAGCTCCAAATCCATCTCCATTGAAGCTCACATGCTGCGACGACGTTTTGGATCTCGGGGTAAGACCATTGCCCGTGGTAAGCTTTCGCGGCTTGTCTTCTCTGTGGCCGTCTGGCATCTTTGGAGGGAGCGCAATAGTCGGATCTTCCATGCCAGGGTGTCCCCCAAAGACGTCCTACTCGCTAGGATCTCTTCTGATGTCTATGAAACTTTGATCTCTTGTGATCTTGAGGACGTTGACCCTGTGAACCGTCCGTTTTTTTAGGAACTGGATGCTTTAGGCCATTTTGTGTTGCCCCCCGGTACATTTTTTCCTTTTCTTGGCATGTTCCTGGTAGTTCTAGTGTGGGGTGAATGCTTTCCCAGCCTCTCCCCTACCTGCTCTTCTTGTTGGTCTGTGCCATGATGTTGCCCCTGTTTATATTTATATACACACTCACTTACTTTTCAAATTCAACCAATAAAGTTCCTTATCAAAATAAGGACTTCTACTAAAGGTTGTCTTTGCATCTTTAAAAGAGCAAAGATATTGGTTTAAGGTTATAGTTGCAAACAACTCAAATCTCATCAAATCTCCTGCAGAGAAAACCGAAATATCTGCTTAAGCTTAACTATCAAATATAATATGTAAGACCTAGGCAAAAATCTTCTCTTACAAAATTATCATCCTGAAGATGAAACCATCATTCAGAAGATGAATGGTCATCTAGAAGATGAAACCATCATCCAGAAGATGAAAACATCATCCAAAAGATGAATTATCATTCCGAAGATGAAATTATCATCTCGAAGATGAAAAACATGTGACATTAAACTTCATATACCCGAAGTTAATGAAGAAACATTGACAATTGTAATCCGTTTAAATATACCTATTGGTTGTACTGATATACATAAAGACCACTTCCGTTCGCTGGAAGATGGAAAGGATATCGTAGGTCCTGACGTGCCTTACTTGAGTGTCTTTGGTAAACTCCTTTATCTGGCATTCTGTATGCATCCCTATATTGCATTGGTAGTAAAACTGTTAGCCATATATAGTGCATCGCCTACATCGCCTGCAGCGCACCACTTGACCGGACCTACGCAACTTCTGCACTACCTCCAATGGTCAATATTATAAAGGATCATCCTCCATGTTAAATGTATTTGCAGATGCAGGTAATAAATCATCGTGATGACTACATCGTAGGACAGACCATGTCCTAGAAATCTGCAAAGCATGCGACTAAGGCAAACATCATCTTACCATTCCGAGAAGCTTGTCATCTAAGAAGCAAATCAAAAGTATGCATAGCTATGCCATGAAGTAACTCGTAGACATAGTGACGACTGGGTCAGAGACTAGAGATGCGGAGCTATCTACCGAGTCTGCAGACCATGTCACGTACGAGGAGGTCCCTTGGATTTAGTAGCTACCATGTATGAGCGATACTTGTATAGATGAGCGATGTTTGTATTTTGTATTTTTACTCGAAATGTTGTAGATGATATTGATGTATAGATGCCTAGGAGATCTGCAAGCCTGAAGCTCGTACGATCAGGGAGGTTATATGTTGTGTTGTACTCTTTTCCCTTTGCTATGGTTTTCCCACTGGGTTTTCCATAGCCAAAGGTTTTAACGAGGAAACCTTATTAGCTCAAGATCAAGAAGTATCCACCCCTAATGATATCCATAGAACAGTGAAAGTCAAAGAGACTTGTGCTCTTTAATTCAGGATCCATAAGTATCCGTCCCTCGTACTATTCATAAGCATTATGAATCCTGAAGCATTCATATAGCTAATTTACAATGACGGATGGATAAGGGGAAGTGTTATGAATGGTCTTGGACCCTTTGGTATCCAAGACCATTAGTATCCAACTATGAATGTAAAGCCCCTTAGTATTCTTTATAATGATTACTCTATATCTCTATATAAATATAGTCTATGACTAATAGTCAAGTAAATGAAAACACACACACACACACACACACACACCCCCCCCCCCATGCATTGAGACAAATTATGTTTTCTTGACTTGTGCTTAACGTCAGTTTCGATTAACGAAATCCCACTAGGAAATGGGTTTTTGTCTGAGGCATGACACCTTTCCAAGTAAAAATTCCAAGAATTATTCTCATATTCTGATGTTTAGTTTGTTCCGAAAGGGATTCACAAAAGAAAAGCTTTTAAGAAACCATATAAGATTTTTCCAAAAAAATGATATCAAAGATTTCTGTCCAAAAACACTTGAAAATCTATTATTTAATTATTTAAACAGGAATATTTTTTCTTTTTCCTTTTGTTACAACAATTATGACCTGCCTACATGACCATTGATTCAACAATTATAGCAACATTCATGGCGACCGTTACTCAATTGAATGCATCCTCATCAATGCATCCACATCAAAGTCGACAATAAAAACAACTTTATTAGGCCGGGCGTTACGATGCAACATGTGGTCTATAAGAACTCATTGAGGCAATGGAAGAAAGGGGGGCCACGATCCTACACACATGTATCTTAATACTCAACATCTACTCCACCAAATTCTATATTCTCCTCCATAGCTCGGTGTGACAGTGATCAGATGACCTACCAATAGGTCAGACCTATCTGTCCCGAGCCTCTTCTTAGTCATCAACTTACTTAAGCATCAGAGTGGGTTTGGGTCAGAACCCAGATCCGATCCTCCTGACGATTTTCCTATGTTACAAACCTACGAAGATAAATCAGAGTTATGTGGGCTTCAACTAAACATCTTGGACCTATATAGCTCTTACCGACCCAGGACCGCCTTTCCTAGGGTCCCACTCATCGGCTGATGGAGCACCACATCACCGGAGGCATCCTCGTTAGTGTCTTACTCATTATTGAAGGATTTACCCGTTAACAATTGACGATGTCTGTGTAAAATAGAATCAACATCCCCGTCACCTTTTAGCACTGACGATGTCGACTCATTCCACTAATCAAATGCCTTTTTCAAAAAAGGCCCCAATGTACATCCTTTAGGAAACAGATCCTCAAGACAGATTCAAAATATAGTACTTATGCAACTACAACTAAATCCTCATAACCTTATGGATCAAGTTCCTAAAAACTGAAACCAAGAGAGTCATCAACGGATTGGAAACAGGTGCATTCGACCTACACTGGATAACATGCACACGACGACTTATGTTACCACCACCATCTAAGCTCATCCAACAGTTTGGATGAGTTATTATCGGTAAAACAAGCCAACCAAACAAACTCTTTAGTTTATTTCTGTTTCTGTTTTATTACCAAGCTAACATATTTTGTCGATCTGATATATATTCGACAATGTATCCCGAGAGGGCATTTGATCGGCCTTTTGTCCACTTTATTTTCACTAAAATGCACTGGCCCATAGATCAGCTCAGAAGGCCTCGTAAGCTGTTCGGCTATAGGTCGAGGGACCACTCCCCTCACAGACCGATCTAGCTCTGCCTCAGCCATAGGGCAGGGGCCACTTCCCTCATGGGCCAATCTATGTCTGCGTCTACCGTAAGGCAGGGGGCCATTCCCCTCGTGGGTCGACTAGCTATCATTCGGTTGTAGGTCAAGTGGGAACTCCCATCACGCGTTGACATAGCTTTGATTCGGTTGTAGGTCGAGTGGGCACTCCCCTCGTAGGTTGATCTAGCTCTAGATCGGATATAACTTGGGGCCACTACCTTCACAGGACGACCTAGATCTGCCCCAGCTATAGCTCGAGGGGTCACTCCCCTCGTGAGCATACATAACTAGATGACTGGTGTTACTTCGTTCTCATGTGTACCACATCCACCAACCTCAATCATTGTAGTGGTTGAACTTGGGAGATGTGGACCATTGTTACAACAATTATGGTCTGCCTTCATGGTCATTGATTCAACAATTATAGCGACATTCATGGTGACTGTTACTCCATACACCAATTATAGTGACATTCATGGGGACAGTTACTCCAATGAATGCCTCCTCATCAATGCCGATAATAAAGCAACTTTATTAGGTCGAACGTTACGATGCAATGCGTGGCCTATAAGAACTCCTTGAGGCAATGTGAGAAAGTGGGGGCCACGATCATATACACAGGTATCTTAATACTCAATATCTACTCCACTAACTTCTATATTCTCCTCCATAACTCGGCGAGACAGTAATCGGATGACCTCCTAATTGGTTGGAGTCCCGAGCCTCTTCTCAATCATCCATTGACTTATGCATCAGAAGGGATTTGGGTTGAAACCCAGATCCAACCCCCTTAAGCTTTTCCAGTGTTGCTGACCTACGAAGATAACTCAAAGTTAAGTCAGGCTTTGACCCAACAACTTGGACATATCTCTTACCGACCCGAAACTACCCTTCCTAGGGTCCCACTCATCGGATGATGGAGCGCCACGTCACTGGAGGTGTTCTTGTCAGTTTCTTACTCATTGTTGAAGGAATTACCTGTCAACAGTTGGCCCCGTCTGTGTGAAATATAGTCAACATCTCTGTCACCTTTTAGCACTAACGATGTCGACTCATCCCACTAATCAAAGGCTTTTTCAGAAGAGGCCGTAATGGACATCTTTCAGGAAATGGATCCTGAAGACAGATTCAAAACATGGTACTTACGCAACTATGACTTCATCCTCATGACCATATAGATCAAATTCCTAGTAACCGAAACCAAGAGAGTCATCAATGGATTGCCACCAGGAGAATACGACCTACAATCGATGACATACATAAGACGACTTATGTTGCCACCACCATCTGAGCTCGTTCAACAGCTTGGATTGAGATATTATCAGTAAAAGAAGACAACCAAACAAACTCTTCAGTTTGTTTCTGTTTCTGTTTTTTACCACGCTAACATATTTTACCGAGCTGACATATCTTTGACAATGTATTCCAAGAGGACATTTGATTGGTCTTTTTTCCACTTTATTTTCACTAAAGTGTTCATGCCCACAGATCAGCTCAGAAGACCTTGCGAGCTGTTCGGCTATAGGTCGAGGGGCCACTTCCTTCACGGACCGATCTAGGTCTGGGTCTAATGTAGGGGGCACTCCCCTCACGGGACAATCTATCTTTTCGTCTACCATAAGGCGAGGGGCCATTACCCTCGTGGGCCGACTTAGCCCTCATTCGGCTGTAGGTCAAGTGGGCACTCCCATCACGGGCTGACCTAGCTCTGATTCGGTTGTTGGTCGGGTGGGCACTCCCCTCGTAGGATGATCTAGCTCAAGATTGACTATAACTCGGGCCACTCCCCTTGCAAGACGACCTAGCTCTACCTCAGCTTTTGCTCGAGCGGCCACTCCTCGCGAGCAGACATAATTAGATGACTGGGTTTACTTCTCTCTTGTGCATATCACATCACTCGACCTTAACCTTTGCAGCGGTTAAGCTCAGGTGATGGGGGGCCATTGTTACAACAATTATGGCATGCCTTCATATCCATTGATTCAACAATTATAGCGACATTCATGGCGAGCGTTACTCCATACGATAATTATAGTGACATTCATGGCGAGCGTTACTCCAATAAATGCATACTCATCAATGCCGACAATAAAGCAACTTTATTAGCTCGGATTTTACGATGCAACACGCAGCCTATAATAACAGATCGAGGCAATGTGAGAAAGGGGGACATGATCCTACACTCAGGTATCTTAATAATCAACATCTACTCCACCAAATTCTATATTCTCATCCACTACTCAACGAGACAGTGATCGGACGACCTCCCAATAGTTTGAAGCTAGTTGTCCCAACCTCTTCTTAGTCATCCACTGAGTTAAGCATCGGAAGGGATTTGGGTCAGAACCCAGATCCGACCCCCTGACAACTTCTCAGTGTTGAAGACCTATGAAGATAACGTATGGTTAGGACTGGCTTCAACCCAACAGCTCGAACATAGCTCTTTCTCACTCGAAACCACCCTTCATAGGGTCCCACTCATGGTTAATGGAGCGCCACGTCATCGGAGGCATACTCATTAGCGTCTTACTTATTGTTGGTGGATTTGCCCGTCAACACCTTATTTTTTAAAAATAATACTTTTGTTTAATTAATAATAAAACACAATCATTTCATACATTTTCCAAGGAAAGCCAGATCCAAGGGGGCTTCAAGCCGGGTTCGTCGTCAGATTCAGGCCGTATTCGTAGCGGCTTCAGGTCACTATATAGGTTTGTGGGGGTGTGACGGCAAAATAAATCAGTAAAAATATGTTTTTTGTTAAGTGTGTAAATCATAGTAAAAATTAGATTTTTATATGATCTAGGCATAAGAACATGATTTTGCACATTTGATTTAGGCATAAAAATATGAATTTTGATCTAAAAAATTAGATCTAGGCATAAAAATATGATTTTTATCTAATAAAATTAGATCTAGGGCATAGGGCACACAACATCATGATCATAATAAAAATAAGATTTTCTTGATTTGTAGGAATACTTCTAGATCTGTCTTTCAGATCTAGCAGCGATGGTTCAGACGCCTACGCAAGATTTGGATATGCTGCCTCAACGTCCGAGTAGCTATGATCTTTCAATCATCTGTCATCCACCAAGGATTCAGCAACGATCCGATCTCTCTCTCTCTCTCTCTCTCTCTCTCTCTCTCTCTCTCTCTCTCTCTCTCTCTCTCTCTCTCAGTTGGTTAAAACGTGTTGATAACATATTGTGAAGTCGTTTCTACGGGAGGCTGAAGCATTATATTTATAGTATTAGGGTTACATGGTAGTGGATATATAGCCCTATATGGGCCTCATATAGGCCTACATAAGCCTGTTCATAACAGTCACTTGATAATATTCCAATTGTGTCTCTTTGCATTCCAATTTATATAACAACTAAGGTTTCCATTTGGCATCCTTACAATGTTAGAATTCCAAAAATGTAATTTGAAACCATACACAACACTTATAAATGACACATATCATGTCACCACATTTAGTTTTTTTATACATCGGAAAGAAGGAATCGAACCCTCGACCTCTCACAAGAGAAAGATGACGAATACCACTAAACCAATTGGATCAGGTCACACACTATTTATTAAGACAAATTATATTTTCTTAAATTGTGCTCAAGTTCAGCTTCAATCAGCAAAAACCCACTATGAAATGGGTTCTCCCTTGAGGCATGTAGGGATGATAACGGGCATGGGCTTGTCCGCTGCCCAATCGGGCCATCCCGAAAAGCCTGGTGTTTATTCATACCCAAAAGAAATGGTATGGATCAAATTTAATTGCACGATCGGGCCGTCCAAAAGCCCGATCGGGCCGTCCAAATGGGCATTTTCCGCCCGAAATCAAACAAAGGCTCAGGTTGCAAATGGAAGGCTACTCGCTGAGGGTAAACGGCGGATTCCACAGCTGCCCTCTACTTCTCAGCCATGTTCCATCTTCTTCCCAATTCCTTTGCTCGCTCTCCCTCTAATTCTCATTCAAATTGTGTAAACCCCACCTCCTCTTCTCTTGCTTCCAAGCTCTTGTTCAGTTGATCCCTTCTCCTTCTTCCAAGCTCTTGTTCCCTTCTCGTTCTTCTTCTTCTTCTTCGTTCTCATCCACAAGCAATCTCTATATACGATGTCCATCTCGTCGTCATCTCGTTACTTGATCGCATGGGAAGGACTCGAACGAAGGCAGCCGCTTCGGAGGCGATCCCTACGGCCCTTACCCATGGGAACAGTTGATTCCCTCGGACGGAGATCAAAGTGAGTTGGGTCCTTACGATTATGTTGTAATTGATTCGCTATTTTTTTAAAATATATATGGCTCCGGGTTTGTCTGAGTTTGAAAAAAGACATCGGCAGATGACTTGCATTTTGAATTTTGGTTGCACATTGATTCGATGTAATTGTTTGGTGTTTAAACTGTCAAAATTATCCCCTTTAGGTAACTCTTTTTTTGGGATCTCGGGCTTCTGTGTGTGTGTGTGGGTGTGTGGGTGTGTGGGGTTTGCTGAAATGTGGGTGGGGGGATTATGGCCAAAATTTCCCCTCAAAATGCGCTTCATACCCAATGGTGAGCTTTTTCCAAAATGCAGGGGTGATGATTTTGGCCGAATTTTCCACAAAAATACAAATTTTTGGAGGAAAAAAACCATTGTTTCAATAATTGATCACTACATTGATCACTACATCTCTTGATTCATTGTAGAATACATAACAAAATATACTTAATAATAAAATCACATTCTCATGCATAGATTGAATTACAAATTAGGGTAAATTGCCTTCCATTGACCATATGTGCTCAATTAGGTCGTTTTTTAACTGGGCGTGTCTGTGCATGTCCCGAGTTCGACCTCTATTCTGGATGTAAGGCGCCATGGTTGAGGTTGCACCGGGAGTGTATTCCCAGTTCGTACTGTTAGGAATAAACTCTCTTGTATTATTCCAAGGGCAATAGCCCGATATATATAGAGTACATGCAAAGGGAAATAAGCACTAAAGACCCTATACATATACTTCTAACACCCCCCCTCAAACTCATGGTGGATCAACAACACTGAGTTTGGAAAGATAAAAAAAAACTGTGCTTATATAGATCCGTAGGAGGCGGAGGCTAGATTGCGGAAGCAGGCGGAGGCGCGGCCCGAAGCAGGCTGAGGCGCGGCGCGGCCCGAACCAGGCGGAAGCGCGGCGCGGCCCGAAGCAGGCCGAAGCGCGGCGATGCCCGAAGGCGAGGCGCGGCCCGAAGGCGAGGCGCGGCCCGAAGCAGGCGAGGCGCGGCCCGAAGGCGAGGCGCGGCCCGAAGCAGGCGAGGCGCGGCCCGAAGGCGAGGCGCGGCCCGAAGCAGGCGAGGCGCGGCCCGAAGCAGGCGAGGCGCTGCCCGAAGGCGAGGCGCGGCCCGAAGCAGGCGAGGCGCGGCCCGAAGCAGGCGAGGCGCGACCCGAGGGCGAGGCGCGGCCGGAAGCAAGCGAGGCGCGGCCCGAAGCAGGCGAGGCGCGGCCCGAAGCAGGCGGAAGCGAGGTGAGGAGGCCGGACATCCGATGCAGGCCACCTACGGGAACCAACCCTAGTGCCTACAGGGGGGCACGTTAAGGGTGCACTAGACTCGAACCCCCGCAATGCCGACAGGAGGGGCCATCGACGATGATATCGCCATCAAGGGGACTAAACAGGAACCCCGACAGCGGATCAGACCAAACCCAGACATGACGACGATGATCGGAGAACAAAAATAGATCTGAACATGGTTAGATCTGGAAAGAAACCATTAGATCCACGGGAGATGACTGTAGCCGACGCCAGACCCGACACCCAAGAGGCCGGAGATGCAGAGGAAGCTCCAAGACAAGAGCAGATCCGGGGGCCAAAATCGCTCAAAATCGCAGATCGCCCCCAATTTGACAGGCGAAATCAGGAGGAAGCAACCAATCGCCCGCCTCCCAAAGACCAGATGCTGGAGGGAGGGAAGGAGGACCTGTGATTTTGGGGCCAGGGAACCGCCGAGAGCAGCAAAAACACCCAACCTCGCGCCGCCTCCGCCTGCCCGCGCTGCGGAGGGATCCGCTTGCCCGCGCGAGGCGAACGCGCGGCGCGAGGCGGCGCGCGGGCCGGAGGCGGCACACAGGCGCAGGCGCCTGACGCGGCGCGAAGAAGGAGCCTGACGCGGCGGCGCAGCACGGGAGACGCGACGCGGGAGGCGCGGCACTGGAATCGCGGCGGCGCGAAGGCGGAGGCTCCAGCTTCGGGCAGACGGCGGCTTCGGCTAGGGTTTAATTTTTGGATTTTGCGGGAGGGAAAAAAAGACGGCTAGGGTTTAGGTTAAACCCAGCTCTGATACCATGTTAGGAATAAACTCTCTTGTATTATTCCAAGGGCAATAGCCCGATATATATAGAGTACAGGCAAAGGGAAATAAGCACTAAAGACCCTATACATATACTCCTAACACGTACCACTATTCCCAATGTGGTCGTACTCATATTGGGTAGCATAGCTATGGCCTTCATCCTCCACAATCATATTGTGCAAAATAATACAAGCCCTCATTATTTACCCTAGTTGGTGTAAGTGGTACATTCGAGCTTGACCTTTGATAATGGCAAATCTTGCCTGCAAAATGCTAAACGCCCTCTCCACATCCTTCTGGACAGCCTCTTGGCAAACTGCAAACAGTTGCGCCTTTGCGGATTGCTGTAGACGAATAGATTGGACAAACGTATCGTACGGTGGGTAGATACCGTCAGCCAAGTAATATCCAAGGTCATATTCGTGACTGTTAACCGTAAATTGAACAGGAGGTGCGCGATGTTCATAAATATCGTTAAATATAGGGCTTCTATCCAGAACATTAATATCATTGCACGTACTGGGAATGCCGAAAAACGCATGCCATATCCATGTGTCATACGACACGACGGCCTCAAGTATGATCGTAGGCGATCCATGATCTCCCCTTGCATATTGACCTTTCCATGCTGTTGGACAATTCTTCCATTCCTAATGCATGCAATCGATACTGCCCACCATGCCAGGGAAGCCACGGGCTGCATTTACACTTAGAAGCCGTTGCGTATCATCCGCATTTGGCCGTCTCATGTACTCATCACCGAACACCGCATCAACCCATTCGACAAAATTAGTAAGACATTCTTGAGTAGTTGTCTTACCGATTCGAACATATTCATCAATGGCATCTGCTGAGACTCCATATACCAGCATCCTCATCGCAGCTGTACATTTTTGTATCGATGATAGGCCCGTAAGCCTGGTAGCGTTGCGACGTAGCTGGAAGTATGTGAAGCGAGAACTGAGGGCTTCTACAATGCGAAGAAAGACAGGCCTCCTCATTCGAAATCTTTGACGAAATTTTCGATCATTGTATGTTGGTTGGTCAGCAAAGTAGTCTCTGTAAAGCCGATTATGACCTTCTACCCTTTCTCTATCGATGTTTGCGCTACGGCTAGGATGATCAGAGGTTGGCTATGGAATGCTGGGGTTGAGGATGAATGTATTGAACATAAAGTCATCCATGTATGACATAACCTCGCCATCAAATTCAAGTGACTCGGCAGAAGAAGAAGAAGAATTCGAAGACATTGTAATATGATTGTCGATGTTAATGAATGGTTTGTAGTGAAGTGTTGGGATGTATGTTATGCTGTTGGTATATATAGGACTCCATATGACTATTCCACAACGGCTCTATTTCCAACGGATATATTCCACAACGACTATATTTCCAACGGCTATATTCCCAACGGCTATATTCCAAATTGCGAAGAATATTCATGAAATATAAAATCACAAAGTACTCCTCAAATTAACATAAATTGGTTACAGAATGCAGAAACTTAAAATACAATAAATACTATTACAAATAGGTCAACTTTATTATGGGAACAATTTAGACTCCAAAAGTTGTATCAACCGTTGTTCACGCTCTGTAATATTTTCCTTCATTGCTAACTTCGAATACAATGTCATCTTCTTCATGCGGACCTTGTCCAAAATCGCAGTGGCCATCAACTTTTGTGTATTCATGTATTCGATTACTATAGCTCTCTTATCAGGGTCGGCCTCATCCATGTTTGCGATCGGTTCAGGAATGCCTTCTGCCACCGACGGTATTGGATGTGCCTTCGCCTTCGCCTTTCTTTTGGCGGCTTTCACACGTATGGGATGGATGCGTATATGCTCAAGTTGAGGTATGTCTGCAAATCCAGAAAGTGAGGTCGGGGTGTTAGGTGTAGTCGGTCCAGACGACGGATTCTGAGAAGAATATGAAGTATAAGATCCATATGCATTATTCTTCGTTATTTTGGATGAGCTACCTTCACCTACACCCTGCCACTTTGGATCGTCCTTCAACAAGTACCATACATGAACTAAGGTGAACCTCTTCTTCACTTCACTTTCATAAATCTTGTGGGCGTCCAATAAAACATCGCTTTCTGACTCACCACTCTTCTTGCAGGCAGTTGCATGACTGTATGCTCCAACGAACTTGAAAACTAGGCCATTCACAAGATGCCACCAATTTTTGCAAGCCTTCTCATCTCGAATGTAGCCTCCTTTTTTGTAATTGTCATATTACTCAGCGACCCTTTTCCAAAAGGACGGACCCGATTGATCTGTACCAACAATAGAGTCTTTACTAATATTTAGATACGCACTCACCAGGACTTTGTCTTCATCGATTGACGATGTGGATCGTTTCGTTGAACTTGTACTCTTCGGAATCTTACTCCCTAATTGGTTCGCATCATGACTTGTAGGCTGAGACGCTTTGATCGCGACCTGATATACACCCGGAAAACGACTGTAGTTTTACCGCAAGCGCACGGCGTAGTGGCGAGTGGGTATCGAACACAGGGGGGACAATTGACGGTATCTTACCTTGATCACCTAGCTATTGATGGAATAAGAATATTTTTGATGGTAATGTCACAATCCTTCAAATAGCAAATAGAATTCAATATAATAAAGTGTCTAGGGACAGGAAATCCCTACTACGGACCGTCTTTTATCCTTGTGGATCATGAATATCAATGTTGCAAAGGTTGAATGTAGGTGAAATAGTCGCAACTTTATGTAGAACCAAGCTCACGCTCTCGCGCTATTGCCGGTCTATAGCAACCTAGATTAGGGCACACTCTCGTGAAAACCCTAACCTAAGCCACTAGCGTGAAGATCGACATCATCGTCCAATCGCACCTCGAGCCCACTCTCGTGCAAACTCGAGCTACGATCTAGGTTATGATAGTTCGTATTTGTCCAATATCTTGCAAACGAATATTAGTATAGATTTATAATAAAAATCCTAGTTTTGGCCCAATCTCTTGCAAACCAAATCTAGAGAATCTCAATTATAAACCTAAATCGAATATCTAGGCCTTCCCATCGATTTGGATCCAATCTCTTGCAAATCCCAATCGATGGAAATTCCTATCTACTCGTAATAAATCAATCACAACCTAACCTTTCTTCAATCCTAGCAAAAATTTTATTCATTCATCACAATTCAAAGATCGGGTCCATATGGTTCATCCCCATGCCCTAGAACGACGAAACTACTCACAATTCATCATGAATATCTCAGAAATAACAAATAATATTATAGCACAATTCATTGTAGAGAAGAAACAATTCATAAAAATAAGAGTTTTAGCAAGAAAGAACAAACCAAAATTGTCACCTATGATCTCCAGCTGAGATTTACAAAAGGAATAGCCGTCAAAAAATAATAGAAGTCTCCCCTAAAACTAGGGATAAAACTAGGTTTAAATACAAGCTAAATTCGTCCAAAAAATCCTGACAGATTTGTCCCTGTGCAGCCCAGAAATCCCAATTTGCGTAGCAGTCAGACTGCGTCACTCGGCAAGTAACCTATGTCACTCGGCCGAGTGACGGACCCAATAAAAGACAGAAAGTCTGGGAAAATTGGGGGTCTGTCACTCTGTCTCACTCGGGCGAGTAGGCTTCTTTACACGGCCGAGTAAGCAATCTTGCTCGGCCGAGTAGGCTTCTCAAAATTTCCAGTAACTTGGCCGCTTCTCGGGAGATAATCCTTGTACCACTCGGACGAGTGGTCTTCTCCATTCGGCCGAGTAGACTTTCTTGCTCGGCCGAGTGAACTTTCGAAATTTAGCAGTACGTATCCGTTTCACTCGGCCGAACGCGGCCAGTTACTCGGCCGAGTGAACTCTCTGTTCGGCCGAGTAAGCTGCTCCTGGGCTCTTTTGTTCTCCTCCTCGCTTCCTCGTCGATTCTATTGAATTTCTTCCTCTTCCGCTCATCCTCCAGCACTACTAACTTTTCAAATAAGCTGTGGGCAATGCTTTGGTGTGTGCAAAAGTCCTTTGATCTCATTTTTGCTCCAGATCGCTCCATATCTCCTGAAATACGACAAAAACAAGAAATAGTGAAAAGCAACGCGATATCGTCGAAAAATCGTGGAAAACGCAATATGGGTGATCGAAATGCCATGAAAACATGCAGAAAAAAGGTGTAAAATAAGGAGCGACCAAAATCCCTCAAGCTTACCTCTTACTCGTCCTCGAGAAAGATGAGTAAAAGGCGAACCCGGCGGGTGAAAGTAAGGAAAAAGGAAAAAGAAGATAGAAAAGAAAAACTAAGAGGGAGGTGCTAGATCATTTTCTCAGGACGTGGACTTGCTTACTCAAATAGAATACGGTGAACAAAAACATGCCAAGGATTTTTATCTCGATATCATGATCATATAGGGATGCATTCAATATAGAAACCCAAGAATATCAAAACGATATGAAATATGAAATCATTCTAGAAGTAGCATCGTCTGAAGCATCTAAAGCAATATACATAATCATAGACCACACACTTTTCAATTGATCGCTTTCTATTTGGAGTATAACAGGTATCACATAATATGAAGCAATAAAAATAGAAAGGAGTGGTTTTCATGAAATGCAAGCTAAGTCTCAATTACTGGATTTCGTAAAGCTTTTAGTAATCTCACCGATTATAGAAAATTAACTAGCTTAGGTTGTCATGCACAGACAAGTAGCCACTCTCACACACATTATTGGATCCTCTCCCCTAAGCTTATCTATAAGCGTGGTGGCGTCAAATTTAACAATAAGTCTTTCCACATTTTTGAAGCTCCAATAATAGAAGAAAAAGAGGGAAGTAAGAAAAAGAAATGAAATGGGATCATACATATACTTCTTTTCTCTTTTTTCTTTCTTTTTTTTTCAATCAATATATACAATAAGGATCCCAAATCAAAAGATAGAGAGATATACATGTATTATTATTTTTTTCTTTTTGATTTTGGGGTGTGGGAGCATGGACTTTTATAGCAAGGGGGATATGCCAATATAAGATTCGCTAAAGGGAGATTCACCAATGATTTTAAATATAGAAATAATGCCCAATATATATGGAGAAAGAAAAGTATGCAACGCTCAGTTCACTCTATAGAATATGCACGACAACTTTCAGCAGAGTAATGTAATCTACTTAGTTTGATCTCAGAAAGTAAACTAATCCAGTTATATCAACATAGCATACATTCAATCAACCTGAAAGTGAAGCGTACAATTTTCATGAAATAAGAAGTGATATCAGATAGCAAAGCAGTACTCCAAATATAGGCAATCAATGCGTGAAGCTTGGTTTGTTTTCTGCGAAAAGTATACAATATAAATCATCAGACTCAGCTAATAGTAGAATTTCATTCACATTCATATAATGGAGGTGCGGGTTACTGCCTCGAATGCATAGCAAACATGGCATATGATATCTGAAATAAAAACGATGGCATGACAAGATAATATGCATATAGAGATAAGCTAATACTACGTCGTTGTCATCACAGAAAATTCATCTCTAGCAAAAGGGCTAAAGGAAATAAGGAGAAAAGTAAGAACTACTATACATATGCAGCACATACAAGAAGTAAGAAAACGTGATGCATGGAAAAAAAATGAAAAAGTGGGTGAAAATAAGTGTAAAATAAAGAAAGGTGGAAAAAACAAAAGTGAATATGAAGAAAATGAAAAGTGCGTGAGACACTCACTCTCCTAAGCTAAATGGCACAGTGTCCTCAATGTGCAAAGTGTGGCACACGGAGAAGAAAAAATGATGGGTGGGGTGGGTGAGGATGCATGTATGATGAAAATAAAAGAAAATAAGATGTAAATGCAAATGATGCATGCAGAGATTAAGAACATGCAATATAAGTGTCCCCCAAAAATACCTCCTCTCTCCTAAAATGATATAGACAGATATGAGCAAAAAGTGAACAAAACGTGCGTGGAGGAGGGGTGCAAAATCAGCAGGCAGAATGACAGCATAGCAGCAGCAAAAGTATGAGAGGCATCTAGAGTGTGCCTCGGTGGGTGGTGGAGCACCAGCACCGTTCTGTGGTGGAGGTGGTGGCGGCGGCGGCTGGGTAGAGGTACGGGTAGTGGCAGGTGGCGGCTGTGGCAGTCGCGCAAGAATCTGGTTCAGGCAGAACTGAATACCAGGAAGTAAAGCGATGCGAGACTGTAAAGCACTGACGGTAGCGGAGAGAGCCCGGAAGTCTCCTCTAAGTCCACTAACTGCCCCCTCTAGAGCACGCAGGTGCTGAACTAGGGTGTCAGGGGGAGGTGGAGCAGAGGGTCGAACAGGTGAGGAACGGGGCTGCCTCGCATGGCTACCGTAAATAACTGGTGCGACTACCTGGTGGGGCTGTGGTGCTGTGCTCACAAAAAGACGCTCAGCCTCTGTGGGAGGCTGAGACGCGGGAATGGTCGAAGAAGAAGGAGCAGCAGCAGAGGCTGAGATGGTGACAGAGGGCGAGTAGGACAGAGAGGTCGGTGACACAGAAATGGGGACAGATGTCACGACACTCTCAGTGAAGACAGCTGCAGTGGAGACGGAAGTGTCGACGGCTGGGGAGGCCGTGAAATGTGCAGAAAATGACTCTCCAGGGGTCGAGAATAGGAAAGAGGAAAGGGTCTACACTGCGAAGGCAAAAGAGGGCTCGCCTCTCTCAATAATGGTGGTGGGACGCTCAGGGCTCACAGCAGAAATAGGGCCAATGGATATCGGCACAGTGGTGATGGTGGTGATGAACTCAGCAAGTGTACTCCCGACACTGACAGAAGTGTGAACAGAGGTGTCGGGAGGTGCAGACAAATCAGGTACAGGCCGAGGTATCTCCGGGACCAGAGGTGGAAGGAGGGGCTCCTGCTGAGCACCCTCAGGCTCTAGCACGTACGCAGCTGGGATGAGGAGATCCATCACTGGAATCCACTCCCCCTGCGGGTCCAATATGGGTCCGAGCGGGGCTCGAGAGAACCATGTAATCAGTGCCAAAAGGACCGTGTAGCCACATCCAGTGGTGCTGACCATGAGGACGCAGCATCCTCATCCAGGCCATAACGTCTATGGAAAGTAAAGAGGGGCCCGGTGGTCTAAGCAAGCCAGCTGGAAGGTCCACTCCGCACATGGGAGCCAGAAGGGTAATCAGACCGCCGCAACAGATAGGCGTCCTAACGCCGATAGAGATAACAATGCGGTCTAATAACCAACTAGCTATATCAATCTCAATGGCAGGGAGTAAAACGTCTCCACCCCTCTCGAAGGCCCTCGATCGAGTCATCGCATAGAGCATGTAGAGCTCCGGCGTCGATATCGTCCTCGGCTCATACCTCGCTAGGAAAGTGGTCGCCATAAGGCGCTGTGCAATGCGAAGGCATGGATGGAGGATAGCTGAGGCCTTGGCCCGGCTAGGGTCAAAGGCGAGAGGAGATTCCCTGATACGTGTCCAGAAGGCGTGTGTGTCGAATGACGGCGGTGGGATGTGCGTGGGACTATAGGCTCGGTCTGGGTCCGGAACTGGGGGCCACTGAAAGTAGACTTGGAGCATGCCGAGAGTGACCTCGCACTCACGATCCATCAGTCGAAAAGAGCAACCCTGGGAGTCCTAGCAATAGAACTCAGGACCTCTAGTGACGGACGGATATAGGTGTCCGCCGACACCGACAAAAAGTCACGCCACCCCCACGTTGTCATACAACTAGAGTAGCCCCTCGAGTACCCCTAGGCGCTTAAAATCTGCAAGGTGTACGACCCTAGAGGGTACGATTGAACGATGAGAGATACGCTCAAATCTGGCGCGGTGTTCGTCATCTCTGAACGTAATCCCCATCGTGTCGAAAGCGGGGGCGGGCTGTGCCGGTGGTGGTGGGATAGGTGCGGTAGGAGGCGGAAGTGTGGGGTGTGGCGGGCTAGGTGGCGGGGAGTCCGCTCTAGCGGAAGGGGTGCCAGGCTCATTGGTCCTCTTCCTCTTCGAGGCGGGCGCCCGCGAACGTGCTCTGGTGTGTGGCGGCATATGAGCCGAGTGCCATGCCCATCCAAATGCAAAGTGCTGTAAATAAGGAACGAGTGTACCCAAACACGACGTGAGTGCAAGCGGTGGATGCGTGCGAAGGATCACCTCCTCTGAGAAGCTCCAAATCCGCTCCTGTATCTCCCCCGAGCTAGCCTGAAACAAAAATTCACAAATCAGCAATGAAAATCAATAAGTATGGGGTAAGATCAAGAGTAATAGATATAAATAGAGATTACTTTGGATTTGGGGTTAAGTTGGGCGTACAAAATGGAGAAATGGAGAGAAAGGGAATTTTGGGGCAAAATTGGGGATGCGCGGCAGAGGGGGGAGCGGCGTCGGTGCTGTGGAGTCGGCGGCGACCGTCGACGCTGGGCGACGACTCAGGCAAAGGGCGGTGCGACTCGGGCGACGGCGGGGTTGCTTCGGGCGAGTACGGGGGAAGACGAAGAGCTCTTGGGTAAAATATGGGAAATTTTTATGTTTCGGGATTTGAGCCCGCGTCGCTTGGTTTATAAAGGATAAGTCACTCGGCCGAGTGACTCGTTCACTCGGCCGAATGACACAGTTTTAGAAAAATTTCGAAATTTTCCGCAAAAGTTGTGACTCGGGCGAGTACATCTTACTACTCGGTCGAGTAGACAAAGGTCATTCGACCGAGTAGCAAGGCCACTCAGAACTTTTAAGTGCTAAAAAGTGTCTGATTCACTCGGGCGAGTGACTAAGTTACTCGACCGAGTGGCATATAAAATACAGAGAGTGGTTTTTAGAGTCTTCCATGATCAGTACCCTACTCGGACGAGTAGGATCTTCACTCGGCCAAATGACAATGCCACTCGGCCGAGTGGGCTGTAAACTTCAGCTCTAGCTCTCTGTTTTTCTTCCACTTTCTATTTTTCTTCTCCCTGTCAGTTCCTTCCTTCTCCTGAGGCCTGAGCGCATTCCTGGAGCGCTCTTCTTTGCCATGGTCATCCTCCATTCAAATGGTTCCTTGTTATACATCTCCTGTCATGAAAAATAGAGCCCGTTGTCAGGACTTTCATCGACTCTTGACTCTAAACACTAACAAAGATCTAAAACAAAAATAAAATGAAAAATTCAACTAAAAATAAGACAAAACAGTCGGGTTGCCTCCCGACAAGCGCTCGTTTAAGGTCTTAAGCTCGACTCCTTAAGATGCTCGTTTAGTGCTCGATATTTGGTGCATGTGAGATGCGCACGTCAAATTTGTCGGGAAGGCCACTTGGATTTAATTGTTGAAGTTCATAGGAGTTCCCTGGCTCCCCCTCATCATGGGTAGTAATGGGGGATGAGTCCCCCAAGCTTGAGCTTTCACCGTCCTTTTTCTTTGCCGGCTGTGACAATTTCTTGTCCGACGGAGCTTTCTTTGCATTCTTTGCCGTAGAGAGCTTGCATAGCTCTATAATTCTTGCGACATCAGCGTCGTCTTTGTCATCAACCATAGAATGATCCGGCGGGTCTTCCAACATTTCTCCAACCTTAGAAGATTGGCATTCTTCGAAGCCATCAGCGTGCAAGGCACCGATAGCATATGGCATAGCATCGTCAATGACCTCATCGAGGAGGTCCACGTAGTCGACGTCCTCCGTCCAAGGCATGCGCTTCATTGCCTTAGGGATGTGAAGCTCGACCTCAATGTTTCCGACGTTCAAAGACAAGGTGCCCTCTCTCACGTCAACTATCACGCTGGCGGTGGCCAAGAAGGGGCGTCCAAGAATTAGCGACGTATCGCCCTCCTCCTTGATATCCATTACCACGAAGTCGCATGGTAAGCAAATTCCTCCCGGTACTTGGAGCGGTATGTTCTCCGCGATTCCCATCGGCCTAGTGACCCGACTGTCCGCAAGTTGTATTCTTATGTCTGTTGGCTTTAGGTCGGTCCCCGTATTCAATTTCTTAAACATTGTTAGGGGCATTAGGCTCATGCTTGCTCCCAAATCTACCAAAGCTTTTTGTAGCGGGACTCCCCCAAGCGTGCAAGGAATGTGAAAGCTTCCGGGATCTTTAAATTTTGTAGGCTCATTCTCCTTCCGGGTAAACCATGTGCCTTGCTCACCGAGCATGATCTTTTCCTTCCGCTTCTTTTCCGCAATCAAGTATTTAAGGAACTTAGCATATGACGGGATTTCTATAATAGCGTCCAAGAAAGGAATATTCAAGCTCACTCCTCGCAAGTACTCCAGAAATTTGGCGAGCAGCTTCTCAATCTTTGCCTTTGCCAACCGTTGTGGGAAGGGCACCGGTGGCATGTAAGTGCGCTCCTTTTGTGGCTTATCAATTTTAGATTTTTCACCGTCTTTTGGCTCTTTTGGGCCCTCCTCAACCGGCTCCTTGTCATCCAAAATTTCTTCCCTCGGCTCCTCGGTTTGAATCATGGCGGGGGTAGTGTCCTTCCCGCCTATAGTAGTTACCGCCACAACTGCATTGATGTGGCCGGTATTGCTCCGTGGGTTTTGTTCCGGTTGAGCCGGCAATTGTTGAGTGTTCTTATTGAGCAATGCTAGTTGTTCCGATAATTGTGCCACGATGGTGTTGAGAGAGTCTTGTGGGGCCGTCAATCTAGCATTCATCTTATTTTGTTCGGCCATGAATTTTTCAACCCTTGCTTCATGGTCCGATCTTGGCGGTGCTTGTGGTGGTTTAGGTGCTCTCCACCCTTGATTGTACCCCGGAGGTCTATATGGTCCCACTTGTTGCCTCGGTTGGAAGTTTTGTTTTTGAGGCCCTCTCGGTTGGTATTGCGGTTGTTGTGGAGGCCGAGCTTGAGGTTATTACGGTGGTGGATTCAAGGCTTCATCATTATTAGCATATGAAAATCCCGGGTGATTTCTCGTGGCCGGGTTTGCCCAATAACCGGTGCTTCCCGCAACATATTGAACTTGCTCTATATCTCCTTCTCCTTGCTCCCCTCCAACAAACATAACATGATCTTGGTCTTGCCAATCGCCAA
Organism: Scilla litardierei; assembly: GCA_030789695.1. NCBI lineage: Eukaryota > Viridiplantae > Streptophyta > Magnoliopsida > Asparagales > Asparagaceae > Scilla > Scilla litardierei. The sequence goes on from CM061141.1 coordinate 120,946,562, forward strand.
TGCTTCCTCCCTGTGTAGATACGGTGGGGGCTCCATGCGGTTCACTTATCAACTTCTCCAGTCTCTCCACGACCTTGTGGAGAGAATCAAACTTTGTAGAGAGCTCCGCTACGGCCTTTGCCTCATAAATACTTATCGGCTTCAAGGATGACGAAGAATGTCCCCTCTCGTCGCACCATTGTTGGTTATTTGAGGCCATCTCCTCAAGTAGGGTCGTAGCATCATCCGGTGTCTTAGACAAAATAGCTCCGTTGGCGGTTGCATCTATTATTTGCTTGGTGCCTGGTTGCAATCCGTTGTAAAAGCTATGAACAAGTTCCCATGCTTCAATACTATGACGGGGGCATTGGTGTTGGAGATCTTTGAAACGCTCACATGCCTCAAATAGAGTTTTCTGAGGTCCTTGCTTGAAGGACATGAGCGTGCTTCTTATCTTGACAGTATTGGATGGTGGGTAGAATTTGCTTACAAATGCGCTCGCCAACTTATCTCGTGTAGTGAAGATCCCATCGGCTTGCATCCTCAACCAATATAATGCTTTGTCTCGGAGAGTAAATGGTAAGAGGCGCATTCGAATAGCATCGGCCGGCACGCCAGGCATCTGAAAAGTAGCACATTTAGACAAGAAAAACTGTAAATGGTAGTGTGGGTTTTCGTGGAAATTCCCATGAAATGGCTCTTGTTGCATCAACACCACAAGTCCCATTTAAGCTCGAAGTTCTTGTCCGCCGCCAACTCCGGCATAACAATAGACGAGGTAGTAGAAATGGTCTTAGGCCGTAGCCTGTCTCGGATAGAGACAAGCCTAGCCATGCGTGCCGCTAACTCCTCTGGTGTCTCCAGAGCGGTCATACGATCTTCCTCTATAGAAAGTCTCTTCTCGGCTCTAAGCCACCTTTCCGTACGCTCGATCTCGGGATCAAATAATATATCTTCTTGATGTGCCTTCGATCTCGTGTACATGCACAGAAAGGGTGAGTCTTGATGGAATTGTTAGCACGACAGAGGAATAAAAAGATAAAAATAAAAAAGAAATAACTAAGTAAAGAAAATAAAATACTGTCGCCTCCCCAGCAACGGCGCCAAAAAATTGATCGCGTCCGGATATACACCCGGAAAAACGACTGTAGTTTTACAGCAATTGCACGGTGTAGTGGCGAGCAGGTATCGAACACAGGGAGGACAATTGACGGTATCTTACCTTGATCACCTAGCTATTGATGGAATAAGAATAGTTTTGATGAATGTCACAATCGTTCAAATAGCAAATAGAATTCAATATAATAAAGCGTCTAGGGATAGGAAATCCCCACTACGGACCGTCTCTTATCCTTGTGCATCATGAATATCAATGTTGCAAAGGTTGAATGTAGGTGAAATAGTCGCAACTTAATGTAGAGCCAAGCTTACACTCTCGTGCTATTGCCGGTCTATAGCAACCAAGATTAGGGCCCACTCTCGTGCAAACCCTGACCTAAGCCACTAGCGTGAAGATCGACATCATCGTCCAATCGCACCTCGAGCCCACTCTCGTGCAAACTCGAACTACGATCTAGGTTATGATAGTTCGTATTGGTCCAATCTCTTGCAAACGAATATTAGTATAAATTTATAATAAAAATCCTAGCTTTGGCCCAATCTCTTGCAAACCAAATCTAGAGAATCTCAATTATAAACCTAAATCGAATATATATGCCTTCCAATCAATTTGGATCCAATCTCTTGCAAATCACAATTGATGGAAATTCCTAGCTACTCGTAATAAATCAATCACAACCTAACCTTTCTTCAATCCTAGCAACAATTCTATTCATTCATCACAATTCAAAGATCGTGTCCATAGGGTTCATCCCCATGCCCTAGAATGACGAAACTACTCACAATTCATCATGGAAATCTCAGAAATAACAAATAAGATCATATCAGAATTCATTGTAGAGAAGAAACAATTCATAAAAATAAGAGTTTTAGCAAGAAAGAACAAACCAAAATTTTCGCCTATGATCTCCAGCTGAGATTTACAAAAGGAATAGCTGTCAAAAAATAATAGAAGTCTCCCCTAAAACTAGGGATAAAACTAGGTTTAAATACAAGCCAAATTCGTCCAAAAAATCGTGACAGATTTGCCCCTGCACAGCCCAGAAAACCCAACGTAGCATTCGGACTGCATCACTTGGCCGAGTAACCTATGTCACTCGCCGAGTGACAGACCCAATAAAAGACAGAAATTCTTGGAAAATTGGGGGTCTGTCGATCTGTCTGACTCGGGCGAGTAGGCTTCTTTACTCGGCCGAGTAAGCAATCTTGCTCGGCCGAGTAGGCTTCTCAAAATTTCCAGTAACTTTGCCGCTTCTCGGGAGAAAATCCATGTACCACTCGAGCGAGTGGTCTTCTCCATTCGGCCAAGTAGACTTTCTTCCTCGGCCGAGTGAACTTTGGAAATTTAGCAGTACGTATCTGTTTCACTCGGTCGAACGCAGCCCGTTACTCGGCCGAGTGAACTCTCTGTTCGGCCGAGTAAGCTGCTCATGGGCTCTTTTCTTCTCCTCCTCGCCTCCTAGTCGATTATATTGAATTTCTTCCTCTTTTGCTCATCCTCCAGTGCTGCTAACTCCTCAAATAAGCTGTGAGCGATGCTCCGGTGTGCGCAAAAGTTCCTTGATCTCATTTTTGCTCCAGATCGCTCGATATCTCTTGAAATACGATAAAAACAAGAAATAGTGAAAAGCAACGCGATATCATCGAATAATCGTGGAAAACACAATATGGGCGATCGAAATGACATGAAAACATGCAGAAAAAGGTGTAAAATAAGGAGCGATCACGCTTCCACCCCAATAGAACATTGCGAGGAAAATTCGGGGTACATTGGGCTATATAGAAAACTAGGATCGAAGGGTTGATATAGATTGTCTGCGAAACTTTGATTTTGTTGAATGGATGGACTGTTTTCAGGAGTCGATTGTGGTGGAGCATTTGTGTATGGAGGAGAATTTGAAGAACTTAAAAGAGATTGGTAGAAAAAGGGGTGATTTGGATCCATGGAAAAAATGTTTGGGATGTAGTGAAGTGTTGGGATGTATGTTATGCTATTGGCATATATAGGACTCCATATGACCATTCCACAACGGCTCTATTTCCAACGACTATATTCCACAACGGCTATATTCCGCAACGGCTCTATTTCCAACGGCTATATTCCACAACGGCTCTATTTCACAACGGATCTATTTCCAACGGCTATATTCCACAATGGCTATATTTCACAACGGCTATATTCCACAACGGCTCTATTTCCAACGGCTCTATTCCACAACGGCTCTACTTCAATAAAAAATATCCCCAACGGATACTAACGGCTACTTTCTTTTTTTAAAAAATATCAGCTTCAAATTTTGCCAAAATCCCAACGGCTACACAATAAAAAATTAATTTAAACCCAAAATCCCGCATTTTAAGAGGGGCTCCTCGTTGAAATGCGTTGGGGGGGGGCATTTTGGGCGGGAGGTTTTTTTTTTGCAAAAAACCCTCAAAATGCCCCCAAAATGCGCCCGCTGGACATGGCCTAAGCTTTTGTTTTCTGGTGTTGGTTTTTCGTTGCGCACCAGATGTTTGTTGCAAGTCTCCTGATGGTTTAAGATTTTGTTTGCTTGTTTGAATGTGATATATTTCTTAATTAAATAGATGGGTCTTACAATGCGACACTTAGTCAATATTTCTTGGTTGGCCTTGGACATTCCGTCAATCGACCAAGGAGGCTACGATGCGCTCAAAGACGCAGTGGTTCTGGCACGATTCTTATCGCAAGAAATGGCAGCTGGTGAGTGTTTATTTTATCTGTATGTTATAAATTTTAGTTGGTGGTTGCAATCAAATTGGACAAGAAGATGCTGCTGTAGTTATTTTTGCAATGTGTATGTTCCTACCAGTTTGCCTGTTGGGCTTCTCCACAAATTTTGGATGAGTCTCTCGCTAAGAGAGTGATGTATGAGTCTTAAAAGTCACTCACTAATTTTGTTTTGTGCCTCACATTTTACTCATACAATATGCAAATTTTTTTGCATATTTTACGCGTTAAGTAAATTTGGTCTGTGCATCGATTTTTATTCACCGCGCACAACAGGCAAAAATTGGCCAATACAGTTCTAATACCTTTTCCTTGACCACTGAACCAATCTAGCATCGAAGCCTCGAAAGAACTTTGGGTTGCAAATACATTGGCAATTGATTCTAAAGTTTTGCTTCATATATGTTTCATTCAAAAGATTCTGATACCATGTTTATAAATTAGATTGTATATGGCCAAAGGCATTGAATGTTACTTACCTGCGATGAATAAGCTGATGTGGTATGCTTCAATTTGTTTTCCCCAACTAATTTCTTGAATATGCTACATGACTCTCAATTATATTCAGATGTGTTATTAGGTCGATGTTTGGTTGGGGTGTACATGGTTGTGCTGGTGAAATCTGGTGATGTATTGAGTTTGTACTATACTATTTTTCTTTATAAATAAGTCTGAGTAAAAATTAGACCAAAATTACTCATCATGCACAACATGCTAAATTTTTGTCTGCTATGCACGGTGAGTAAAAATTGATCCACACATCAAAATTACCCACATGCACAACATGCAAAATTCTGTTGTGCAATGTTATCAATTTGGTATGTGTGCGGAGTAATTTTTGGCGAGTGTATTTCGGTGGTTTTGAAAATTGTGGTTTCATTATATTTCAAAAAATTTAAGCGGTTGCAAATATTAAACAATGCTAAGAGTGAGGGAGGCCTTTGGCCTCCCCTCCACTTTATCCCTCCATTACTCCCCACTTATTGGAGTAATGGGGACCTTTGGTGTTCATACTCTTTCATATTCCATATGAAATGAATAAATATAGAACCATGGCCTTGAGCCATGGTTACTCTTTTTCTCCAAGTTATAACACGTTATCAGCACCGAAGCTCTCATCTCTTTGAGCTTTTCTCCGTTTATCCCATCAAATTAACCTCCTAAGCGCGAAGGAATCTCCTGTTGCGGCGATCCGTTCCGGCTTGCGGCAAACTATTGCGGCTATTTTCTAGGCGTATCGGGAGCGGGGATTTCGATCTACGGATTTTTATTACGATCGTTCCTAGATCTTTGATCTAGAGGTAAAAAAATTTCGATACCATAGATAATATATATATATATATATATATATATATATATATATATATATATATATATATATATATTGCTATGATTTTACATAGCTTTTTCTTCAGGCTTGTGTAAATCTGCCATATAACAAATATAAAATTAAAAAAACCCCCTTCAACTCCCCCCTGAAGGGGGCCTGCTCCCTGTCCGCCGCCCCCACCCCCACCCCCCGATGGTGGGCTCTCTCTCTGCTGCCCCCCGACAAGGGGGCTCTTTGTCCACCCCCCGATGTGGGGGCTCTCCGTCCACCGCCCCCCCCCCCCCCCCCCCCCGACGGGGGGGGGGGGGGGGGGGGGGGGGGGGGGGGGGGGGCTCTCTGTGCGCCGCCCTCCCCCCCCGACGGGGGGGGGGGGGGGGGAGGGGGGCTATCTCGTTGTCCCCCCCGACGGGGGGGCTCTCTGTGCGCCGCCGCCACCCCAACGGGGGGGGCTGTCTCGCCGCCCCCCCGCCACGCGGGGGGGGGGGGGGGGGGGGGGAGGCTCTCTGTGCGCCACCCCCCGACCGTGGGGGGGCTGTCTCGCCCCCCCAAGGGGGGCTCTCTGTGCGTCCCCCGGACGGGGGGGGGGGGGGGGGGGGGGGGGGGGGGGGGGGGGGGCTCTGTCGCTCCCCCCTGGATAGGGGGGCCTTTGTTGCTCCGCCCCACCCCCCCAAACGGGGGGCTCTGTCGCTCCCCCCTCGGGACAGGGGGGCCCTGTCGCGCCGCCCCCCGGACGGGGGGCCCTCTGGCCGTCTCCCCCCTCGGACGGGGGGGGGGGGGGGGGGGGCTCTCTGGCTGTTCCCCCCCGGACGGGGGGGCGGGCCCTCTGGCTGCAGCCCCCCCTAACGGGGGGATCCTCCATGACCGCCAGCCGCGCTGGCCGTTTTACGAAGAAAGGGGAGAGCGGGGGGAAAAGATCTGTAAGATGACGGGTTGGAGGCTTTTACACTCCTTAATAAGAACCCTAATGTTTGTTTTAGGGCTGGTGTATTTTAAGGACATTTTACTTCTTTTTGGGCATTTTAAATTTAATTTTAAAAATCACAGCCCCTGGGCCTACAGCCCAAAACTGAATAATAAAGTAATTATTTTGGCTGTTTTTTGGGCCAGAAGCCCAGTTAATAATATTGAAAATTAATATGAGTATTATTTTGCTATCGGGCCTGTAGGCCGCATCTAGCCCGCGGGCCACTAACCCGCAAGGCCAAAATTAAATTGATTAAGAACCCTCATATTCCGGACTTACGGGTTATGTTATTTTATCTGCTTCTTTTAAAATATTAATCTCTTTAACATTGGATAAAACATTAATTTTAAGTTAAAGTGATTAAACGGATCCTGAGACCGCTCTGTCTTTAGTTACCTAAAGATGAATGACGTTTCCCCGTGGTCCAACTAATCTTTTTAACTAAAATAAAAAATTTTATCCAATTATTTGGGCTTGATGTTTTTGTAATGTCTGTGATATTGCGCTATTATTATTTACCTGTAGCATATAAAACTGCGTGGATGTTTAAATAAGTCAAAATGCGGTTTTTGGGATCGGCCGGTTTTTGATACCCTTCTATTATATTCCTTCTCTTTGTAATTTCTTTTTCTTTTCTGAGAGAAATTTGTAGTGAGGAATTTATGTATAATGCCAAAGATCGGTGTTACTACCTATGAAGATGGAGGAGAAGATTGCATAAAGCTGGGACCCAAAAGGGTTTCCAAACTGTATTTTTCTTTATTTGCTTTATGGACTGTAATATGGACTTTGGACATTTTATGTTTTAGGTATCTGGCCGATCCCCGCATTTTTTCTTATTTATTTCTTTTAAGCATGATTTTAAATATTAATACATGCTTATTTAAATTGCATAGATTAAAATAGCAAAATTGGCAAGCGTGGATTTCGAGGTTCTTGATGCAGCGGGAAAGAACTATCTTAGCTGGCGAGTGGACCTAAAGTTTCACTTGCGTTCAATGGCACTTCTCCACTCGATTCTGGCCCCTGCAGTGGCCGAGACAGCTGCTAGCAGTGCCCCTGAAGTGGCACAGCCATCTAGCAGTTCTCATACCGTTGTCTCCGACATAGATAAGGCGAAAGCCATTATCTATATCAGGAGACACATAGATCGGACCTTAAAGGCCGAATACTTAACGGTTGAAGACTCTTTGGAGTTGTGGAAAGCGCTGGAGGAACATTATTAACATCAAATTGATGTTATATTACCATGTGCCAGTTATGTGTGGGAAAACCTCAGACTTCAAGACTATAAGTCCGTTACTGAGTATAACTCAGCACTTCATAATATCACCTTACGCCTGAAGTTGTGCGGTGAAGAAGTGTCTGAGCATCGCATGTTGGAAAAGACATTTATCTCGTTTCACGAGAAAGATGCAATCCTCATGCAACAGTATCATGAACGCAACTTCATGAAGTTCTCTGATTTGCTCTCTTACCTTCTTAGGGAAGAGCAGAATAGATATTTACTATTTGCCACCCATAATTTGCACCCTGTTGGTACTGCCCCTATCCCTGAAGCCCACCATGTTTCTCCCCAGAAGTGGAAAAACAAGAAGAAGGCTAAAAAACAAAGGGAAAGCTTTAATGGAGCCAGCAAGAGGAGCACCACCCCAGTCCAACAACAACAACAACAACAAAGGGAAGAGAAACTTCATATGGAAGCGTAAGAACACTGATCCAGTGTCAATTCCTAAGAAGAAGTGGGAGGATAAATTCCATAAATGTGGCATGACTGGACATTGGTCCAGAAACTGCCGCACTCCTCGGCACCACCAGGATCTGTATCAGGCAAGCCAGAAGACTCAGCCTGAAACAAACTTGGCGGCTGTTCAACCGCTCACCAAGTTCACTGCAAAAGATTTCGAAAATGACGACCTGCTCGATTGAGCCCTACCTTATATCTATGCATTTAAATTTCTGTAGCTTCATCTGTAGTTTGATTTGAAAGCACTTTTATTTGAATGTCAGTTTTTCATTTCCTTAAATAAACTTTCATTTTGCTTATATATAGATGAAGTATGAGTGCCTAGTGGACAGTGCCTCAACACATACTATCCTTCGTGATCCATGCTATTTTTATAGCTTAAACAAATATGATGGTCCTGTTATTACGATTTCATGACTGTCCAACATAATCGAAGGATCTAGGGAAGCAATCATATTGCTCCCAAATAACACAAGATTTAAAATACAAAATGCATTATTCTCTCCAAAATCTAATAGAAATCTCTTAAGTTTCAAAGATATTCGTTTTAATGGATATCAGTTAGAAACTAGAGATGAAGAAAACATTGAATATATGTATGTGACTCGTCAAGAAGATGGCCAGAAGTCCATCTACGAACGATTTAAGGGACTCCCGTCGGGTCTCCACCACACGTATATTCAACCAATAGAAGCCAATATGACGGAGCACCATAAGTGCCTTTCATTGCCAGAGTTTCAACTCTGGCACAATAGACTTGGTCACCCTGGATCAGCTATGATGCGTCGCATTCTCTCAGAATCATGTGGACATAATTTGAAGAACATGAGGATTCTTCAAAAGGGTGAATTTCCTTGTCCCCCTTGTTTTCAGGGAAAACTAATAATGAGACACTCCCTCCTGAAAGTGGGATTAGAGTCTCCTGGCTTCCTAGATAGAATTGATGGCGACATTTGCGGGCCTATTCACCCTGCAAGTGGCCCATTTCGGTATTTCATGGTACTGATTGATGCATCCACAAAATGGTCTTATGTGTGCCTATTGTCCACTCGCAACCTAGCTTTCCCAAAGCTATTGGCACAAATAATTAGGTTGCGTGCTCATTTCCCCGATAATCATATCAAGAAATTACGTCTTGATAATGCGGGTGAATTCGCTTCGCAAGTCTTCGAAGACTATTGTCGGGCAACGGGTATTGAAGTTGAACATCCTGTAGCACATGTTCACACCCAGAATGGATTAGCAGAGTCTCTTATAAAGAGACTCCAATGGATTGCACGTCCATTGCTCATGCAATCCCAGTTGCCTGTGGATGCTTGGGGGCATGCTATATTGCATGTCGTATCGCTGATTAGGATAAGGCCCTCAAGTGGCCATATATTATACCCGATGCAACTAGCATATGGTGCTCCCCCCAAATATCTCTCATTTGAGAGTGTTTGGTTGTGCGGTATATGTCTCAATAGCACCATCTAAGAGGACCAAAATGGGTCCTCAACGTCATCTCGGTATCTATATTGGGTTTGATTCACCCTCTATTATTAGATACCTTGAACCTATCATGAGGGACGCATTTAAAGCACGTCTTGATGACTGTGAATTCGATGAGAAAACTTTTTCAAAACTGGGCACACAGTCTAAGAAGCCTGACGCTTTCGATACCATTTATTGGAACAATAAGTCTTTGTCTCTTTATGATCCACGTACTAATCTGTGTGAAGATGAGATCCTGAAGATCCTTCACATTCAGAACACAGTACACCTTCTACCAGATAAATTTACGGTCAACCAGAAGATTGTTCGTTCACACGTCCCTACTGCCAACACGCTAGCTAGGTTTGACATCTCCAAAGATGGATGCAATCCACCGGCAGCAGAACTGGCTGTACCTCAATTGAAAAGAGGACGCCCGCCAGGTTAAAAAGATAAAGTTCCTCGAAAGAGGAAGATTCCTGGTGATAATAAGATGATCCCTCCACAGAATGCTGAGCTCAGACCAGCGACCTCTCATCTCCTTATTTTCCCTGCAGAGGAAACAATAGGAGAAATATCATTAAATTAAGGGCGTACTGGAGAGGTACTGGACAGAAATAGCACAGTCGTCGACGACGATTTTGCGTTCGCTATTGTCGTTCACGTCGCTGAATACGAGATAACGTCGAACCACGATCTCTAGCGGAATGTAAACGCAGAGATGATTGGCCAAAGTGGGATGAGGCAATAAGAGTAGAGCTGGACTCACTCTTGAAACACAAAGTCTTTGGACCAGTAGTCCAAACACCTGTAGGTGTTAAACCTGTGGGATATAAGTGGGTCTTCATCAGAAAAAGAAATGAAGAAAATGTGATCGTACGCTACAAGGCACGCCTTGTAGCACATGGATTTTCCCAAAGACTGTTGATTGATTATGAAGATACATATTCTCTGGTCATGGATGCGATCACTTTCTGATTCTTGCTTAGGCTATTATCTCTGGAAAGCCTAGAAATACAGCTCATGGACGTTGTGACTGCATATCTATATGGCGATATAGATAAAGAAATCTATATGAGACTTCCAGATGGGTTTAATTTACCCCCAGAGATGAAAGAGAGACCTCTGGACGTCTTCTCGGTAAGGCTTCAAAGATCATTATATGGTCTAAAGCAATCAGGAAAGATGTGGTATAACAGTGATCACTCCATATTTTACAACTTTTTCTGCATGTTTGCATGCCGTTTTGGTCGCCCATATCGCGTTTTTCACGATTATTCGACAATATTGCGATGCTTTTCACTATTCCTTGTTTTTGTCGTATTTCAGGAAATATGGAGCGATTCGGAGCGATTTTGAGATCAAGTGGTTCGCAAGCGCTAAGGAGTGTCACCCACGCCTCATTTGAGGGCCATTCAGCGATGGAAGATGGGTGGAAGAAGAAGGAACTTCGTAAGAGAGACGAGGAGGAGACACTGAGAAGATTGGCCATTTACAGCATGCCACTCGGCCGAGTGGAGCACTCACTCGGTCGAACATGAAGCCCTACTCGGCCGAGTAGAACGGATACGCACACAGAGTCAATTTCAGCGTATACTCGGCCGAACGAAGAAAGCCTACTCGGCCGAGCGAGAAATCTCACTCGCCCGAGTGGTACAGGGAAATTGCCCAGAGAAAGGCCGAAGTTACTGTATTTTTCGAAGATCCTGTCGAAAGTCACTTGACCGAACGATAATGCCACTCGGCCAAACGGATAAGTATACTCGGCCGAGTCACCTCCGAAGGCAGACCCTGAGACCCCCTGACTTACTGTTTTCTTACAGGGTCTGTCACTCGGCCGAGTGAGCCGCTCCACCTGCTGTGAAAGTTGCGATTTCTGTGCTGTGCAGGGGCAGTTTGGTCACGATTTTTTGGGCGATTTTGGAGGGTATTTAAACCCAGTTTTTGCCCTAGTTAGAGGAGCTTTTTACAGCCTTTTTCATGATTTTTTCAGAACTTTTTAGATTAATTAGATTTAGACTTTCTTTTGAAGATTAAAAGGCTACTCTTATTGGATCCTCATTGGATATCATTGGATCTTCATTGGTTTGCCTATTTCCTATCAAAAACTTAATTTTTATTAGCTATTTCTCTATTGCAATGAATTCTCTTGATATTATTATTGATTTTTCTGAGAATTGCATGATGAATATTGAGTAGTGCCATCGTCTTAGGGTGTAGGGATGAACCCTATGGACCCTATTTCTAAATTGTGATGAAATTGTGAAATTGTTGCTAGAATTCATTAGGGTTAGGTTGAGATTGATTAATTACGGATATCTAGGGATTCATATCGATTGGGATTTGCAAGAGATTGGATCCCAATTGATAGGAAGGCCTAGAAATTCGATTTAGATTGACGATTGGATTTCTCTAGACTTGGATTGCAAGAGATTGGGCCAAGGCTAGGATTTTCAATTGTGAATCTATACCAATATCCATTTGCAAGAGATTGGACGGATAGGAACTATCACAACCTTGGTCGAAGCTCGAGTTTGCACGAGAGTGGGCTCGAGATACGATTGAACGATGATTTCGTTCTTCACGCTAGCAGCTTAGGCTAGGGTTTGCAAGAGATTGGGCCCTATCCTAGGTTTGCTATAGACCGGCAATAGCACGAGAGCGTGAGCTTGGTTCTACATTTAGTTGCGACTAGTTCACCCACATTCAAGTTTAGCAATGATGTAACCTATGAATCACAATGATGAGAGACGGTCCGTAGCGGGGATTCCCTATCCCTAGACATTTTATTAAATTGATACTTTCTCTTGATATTTTCACGATTGTGATTGTTTACCCCAAACGATTCTCTATCCTCTTGATATCTAGGTGATTGGAAAGAGACACTGTTATTAGTCCTCCTCGAGTTCGATACCCGTTCGTCGCTACACCGTGCGCTTGTGGTAAAACTACAAGTTGTTTGTCCCGGGTGTGTGTACTCCCGAGGCACGAACAAGTTTTTGGCGCCGTTGCCGGGGAGGCAACAGTGTTTTATTTTCCTACTTAGTTATTTCTTTTTGTTTTATTAATTTTTTTATTTCACTCCTCTATCGTGCTAACAATTCCTTTGAAACTCTGTTTCTCTTTGCATGAACACGAGATCGACGGCGGATCCAGAGGATATTATATTTGATCCGAAGATCGAACGTACCGAGAGGAGGATCAGAGCCGAGAGAAGGCATGCTACAGAGGATAATTGTATGAACCGAACGGAGACACCTGAAGAACTAGCGGCACGTATGGCGAGGATTATATCCATCAGAGATAGGCTACGGCCTAAGACTTCTTCCACCACTTCTTCCATCGCCATGCCGGAATTGGCGGCAGATAAGAATTTTGAGCTCAAATCGGGATTGGTGGTCTTAATGCAACAAGACCCCTTCCATGGGAACCCCCATGAGAATCCACATTATCACCTGCAACTATTCTTGTACAACTGCGCCACCTTTCAAATGTCAGGTGTTTCTGTTGATGCTATCCACTTGAGGCTCTTCCCCTTCACCCTCAAAGACAAAGCTTTATACTGGTTGAGGATGCAGGCGGATGGAGTATTCACTACTTGGGATGAGTTGGCTAATGCTTTCGTGGATAAATTCTACCTGCCATCTAAGACGGTGAAGATTCGGAGTGCGCTCATGTCCTTTAAGCAAGGACCGTAGGAGGCCCTATACGAGGCATGGGAGCGCTTCAAGGATTTACAGTATCAATGCCCCCATCACAACATAGAAGAATGGGAGTTAGTTCACAGTTTTTATAATGGACTCCAACCGGGCAAGAAGCAGATCATAGATGCAACCGCCAACGGAGCCATTCTTTCCAAAACGGCAGATGAAGCTACGGCCCTATTAGAGGAGATGGCTACTAATAATCAACAATGGGGCGATGAGCGAGGACATTCTTCTAACTCTTTGAAGCCCACTAGCTATACGAAGCCAAGGCCGTAGCGGAGCTTTCGAACAAATTTGACTCTCTCCACAAGGTAGTGGAGAGATTGGAGAAGTATATCACCGAGCCACATGGAGCTCCCTCTACATCTACGCCGATAAGCAATATGGGCGATTGGCAAGACCCATCTCAAGCCATGTTCGTAGGAGGAGAGCAAGGAGAGGGGGCCTTGGAACAAGTGCAATATGTTGCGGGAACTCTGGTTATTGGGCCAACCCGGCCGCAAGAAACCATCCGGGATTTTCATATGCAAATAATGAAGGAGCCTTAAACCCACCACCGCCACAACAACCTCAAGCTAGGCCTCCACGTCCACAACATCAATACCAACCAAGGGGGCCACCGCAACCAAATTACCCGCCTAGGCAACAAGCGGGACCGTATAGGCCGCCCGGTTATAATCAAGGTTGGAGAGCTCTTAACCTACCTTAAGCACACCAAAGATCGGATCATGAAGCTAGGGTAGAGGAGTTCATGGTGGAGCAAAAGAAGATAAACACTCAGTTGATTGCGCAACAAGACTCTCTGAATACCATAGTGGCTTAACTAGCGGAGCAACTCACGTTGCTTAACAAAAACACCCAACAATTGCCGGCTCAACCGGAGCCAAATCCACGGAATAATACCGGCCACATAAATACGGTAGTGGCGGTCACAACTAGGGGCGGGAAGGATACTACTCTTGTCATGGTCCAAACTAAGGAGCCCGTGGAAGAAATCTTGGATGACAAGAAGTCGGCGATTAAGGATGAGAGCCCAAAGGAGCCACAAGGAGGCGGAAATTCTGAAGTGGTATATGCCGCCGGTGCCATTTTCACAACGGTTGGCAAGAGCCAAAATTGAGAAGAGGCTCGCTAAGTTCCTTGAATATTTGAGGGGAGTAAGCCTCAACATACCCTTCCTAGATGCTATAGTGGAGATCCCGTCGTATGCAAAATTCTTGAAGGACTTAATATCGGGAAAGAAGAGGAAGGAGAAAATAATGCTCGCCGAACAAGGAACTTGGTTCACCTGGAAGGAAAAGGCGCCCGCGAAATTCAAGGATCCCGGAAGCTTTCGCATCCCGTGCACACTTAGAGGAGTCCCATTGCAAAAGGCTTTAGTTGACTTGGGAGAAAGTGTGAGCCTAATGCCCCTTAGCATGTTCCAAAAATTGAATACGGGGACCGACTTGAAGCGAACCGACATGAGGATACAACTAGCGGATGGTCGGGTCACTAGGCCGGTAGGGATTGCGGAGAACATTCCGCTACAAGTTCCAGGAGGGATATGCTTACCTTGCGATTTCGTCGTCATGGACATCAAGGAAGAGGGCGACACTTCACTTATACTTTGACGCCCGTTCTTGGCCACCGCCGGCGTTATAGTCGACGTGCGAGAAGGAACGTTATCCTTGAATGTCGGGAACATCGAGGTTGAGTTCCACATACCCAACGCCATGAAGCATATGCCCTACCAAGAGGAGTTGGACTATGTGGACCTCCTTGATGTGGTAATTGACGAGGCCATTCCTCACTCTATTGGCGCCCTCCATGATGATGGCCTTGAAGAAGGCCAAATTTCTAGCATTGAAGAGAAGTTGGAGGACCCTCCGGATAGCTCCATAGCCGATGATGAAGGTGACGCTGATGTCGCGAGGATAAGGGAGGTTTGCAGGCTCTCAACGGCTAATAATCCAAAGAAAGTTCCACCGAATAGAAGATCGGCATCACCGGTGAGGAGGAAGATTGGTGCTAGCTTAAGCTTGAGGGACTTATCCCCCAACTCTACCCATGATGAGGGGACGCCGAGGAAGGCCGACGACCACCTACAACCAAATCCAATTGGCCTTCCTGGTAAATTTGATGGGTGTATCTCGTATGCGCCCAACATCATGCGCTAAACGAAAATCTTAAGGGGTCAAGCTCATGACCTTAAACGAGCACTTGTCGGGAGGCAACCCGACGGTTTTATATTATTTTTAGTTGATTTTCATTTTCATTTTAGATTTCTCTTAGTGTTTAGAGTCTAGCGTCTATGAAAATCGTGACAACGGGTCCTAATTTTCATGACAGGAGATGGAGAAAGAGAGATCATTCAAATGGAGGATGTCCAAGGCAAGGAAGAGCGCTTCAGTAACGCGCTCAGGACCCAGGATGAGGAAGGAACTGACTGGAGGAAGAAAAACAGAGAATGGAGCGAAAACGGAGAGCCGTTGCAGAAAACAGGGTGCCACTCGGCTGAGTAACATATGTCACTCGGTCGAGCAAAGACTCCATTCGGCCGAGTGGAGTACAGATCATGAAAGATCGTTCTGACCAACTCTCTATTAATTTTTCCCTTTACAGTATAATTCTCAACTTGGGCGAGTGAATTGTCACTCGACCGAGTGAATCAGACACCCTGCACGCTCTAAAAATTGCTGAGTGGCTGAGCCACTCGGCCAAGTGGAACTTGTCCATTCGGCTGAATGAGAAAAGCCACTCGGCCGAGTCGTAACTTGTGGGAGATATTTTCAAAATTTTATTTCATACCCCACTCGACCGAGTCGTATTATTCCTATATATAAGCATTGCGGCTGCGAGAATTTCGAAACGCGAAAACCCCCAAATCGCCCGAACCGCTGTCGCTCCGACTTCCTTCGCCCGATCCGCCATTTTCGACTCCTGAGCCGCCACTGCCTGGCCGGACGACGTTCGCCGTCGGTCGCCACCGCCACCTCGCCGCTGCAGCTCGCCGGCGCCGCCCTCCCCCGCCGCCGGTGATCCCCAAATCGGCCAAAAATTCGATTTTCTCCCCATTTCTCCTATTTTGTACGCCCGTTGCGCCCCAAATTCAAATCAAATTTTATTTATATCTATTATCCCCTATCTACCCCATGTATATTGAGTATTATTTGCTGATTTTACCGTTTGCTTTTCAGGCTAGCTTGGGGGAGCTTTGGGGAGATTTTTGACGCATACGGAGCCTTGCGGAGGAGGCGTATCTTCGCACACATTGCTGATTGCTCTCGCGGCATGCTCAGGTATACTCATTTCATTATTTAGCGCTTCGCATTTCATTTTGGGTGGGCACGTCTCGCGGCACACATGCCGCCACGCCACAGTTCACGCACCCGGGTGCCCTCTTCCAAGCGGAAGAGACCAGATGACCCTGGTCCCTCTTTCGCTAGGGATGAGTCCCCGCCACCTAGTCCACCCCCACCTACACAGCCGCTTCCTGCTGATCCCATCCCACCACCCGCTCCATCCGTCGGGGCGATGGGGATTACGTTTCGAGATGACGCACACTGCGCCAGATTCGAGCGTATCTGCCATCGCTCGATAGTACCCTCTAGGTTTGCACACCTAGCTGACCTAGACCGCCTAGGTGTACTTAAGGGGCTTCTCACGTTGTACGACGACGTGGGATGGCGCGAATTTCTGTCCGTGTCGGCGGATACTTACATCCGTCCGACACTAGAGGTCCTTAGTTCCATTGACCGGACCTCTGGAGGATGCTCCTTCCGTCTGATGGATCAAGAGTGCGAGATCACTCTCGACATGCTTAGAGCATTTTTCCAGTGGCCCGCCGTCCCGGTCCCAGACCGCGCCAACGCTCCCACGCACATTCCACCCCCGTCGTTCGACACTCACGCCTTTTGGACACGGATCATGGGATCCCCACTCGCCTTTGACCCTAGTAGGGCCAAGGCATCAGCTATTATCCACCCCTGCCTCCGCATTGCACAGCGCCTTATGGCGACTACTTTTCTTGCGAGGTACGAGCCCGGGACGCTATCTACGCCAGAGCCATACATGCTCTATGCGATGACACGCCCTAGGGTTCTAGATAGGGGTAGTGACGATATGGTCCCTGCCGTCGAGATCGACATTGCCAGTTGGTTTTTGGACCACATCATTATTTCTGTGAGCGCTCGTACGCCTATCTGTTGCGGCGGTTTGATCACCCTCTTGGCCCTTATGACCGACGTTGACCTTCCTGACGACCTGCGTCGAGCTCCGGGCCCCACTACACTTTCTATAGATGTTATGGCCCGGATGAAGATCTTCGTCCCCATGGTCGTCAGCACTGGGTGTGGCTGCATGGTCCCTTCAGCGCGGACTACATGGTTCTCCCGAGCCCTGCTCGGACACATATTGGACCAGACGGTGGAGACTGGATTACAGCGATGGATCTCCTTATCCCCGTCGCCTACGTGCTTGAGCCCGAGGGTGCTCAGTAGGAGCCCCTCGTTCCACCCGTTGACCCCGTGATCACTCTGAAGGGTTTTCTGGGACCCTTAGGGTACAAAAATTCTATTCCCGTCCTAAGTCGGACGGAATATAGACATAAAAAGAATATGCAGCGGAAGAATAAGTTAATCTAATTAACTTAGCCCTAAGGTCCAAGACCCTTAGCCAAGATCTATGCCGACTTGGGATGGATCTGACCATCCCAAGAAGGATCTAACCTATTGCGATTAAATTAAACTAATGCTTAAACACATACCCGAAATCTCAACCCTGGAGCAGGCGAGATGTTCCGCACCGTCTTCTGAGCTGCTCCCGTCCCACGCCGAGCCGCTCCTCGAACCGCTCCCCGAACCGCTCCTCGAACCGCTCCGCATCCTGAGGCGAGCAATCCTCGTGTCGTCGAGCCAACCACGCGTCGAAGAAAGTTTCACGCGAGTGAAACCTCAACCTAGATTTCAGATCAGAATACAAACTCCTTTACGGCTTTGCAAGAGCCCTCAAGAGTAAGGCAGAAATTTAGGGAGATAAAAGAAATATTAATTTAAGCTTAGATTCGAGCGTGCTCCAACATTTACGAGAGCTGCTCAGATCTAGAGCTTGGGACGAGTTTTGAGGAGGAGAGCAGACCCCAATTTATATAGACGGCTGACTGCTCCTCTTCTCTCAAAATCCGATGTGGGGCTAATAATTAGAGTTAATAAAATCAAGTTAGTTTGCCCTTCACAAAGTGCAAACTTTCGTGAGTTTTAACTCCCTCACCGTTGAACTTCAGGATTGATACAACCTATCAATTCGAAGGGTGTTCAACGGTGAACGCATAGGAAAAAACCATTCGTCAATCGGAGTTCGTTTGACCCTCCAATTGACCGCTCAAAGTTCAGCCCATGGCTAGTTTTTCACAAAAACTGAGCCGTCAAAACTGTTCTGCCCTAGGGACAGAATTTCTGCATTAACGGGACCCACCAGGACAGCTGGGTGAGCCCAGACTGGCACGCCCAGACTGGGCACCTGGCCCAGCCAGGCCAGGCGCCCAGGGCGCCTGGGGGGGCCCAGGGCGTCCAGGGCGCCTGGCCTGGCCCAGGGCGCCCAGGGCGCCCAGCGCCTGGGCCTGAGCCCAGGCGCCTGGGTGCCTGGGCCTGAGCCCAGGCCCGGGCGCTCAGGCCCGGTCAGCCTGGATAGTGCCTGGGTCTAGCCAGGCGCCCAGGCCAGACCCAGTCTGGCCTGGGTCAGCCTGGTCTGACCCGTTGAACTCTTTTGGGCATATCTTGAGCATTTGTTGTCCGATTTGGACGCCGTTCGAACCTGGGCGTAGACCGGGACATTCCCGTCTTACCCATGAATTTTTCATTGCGTTTATATTATTAAATATAGTCTTAAACTATTTAAGACACATTTAATCTCTATTACATCAAATGCAAAATAGTCCATATCTAGACTTAAATTATCCTATTGCATCAAATGCAATTATTCCATCCCTTTGCATCAAATGCAAATTATTCTCCCTAACTAATTTCTACCTATTACTAGACGAAGGTCGCACTCTTTGTGTGACCATACGGCCTGACCCTACTACAGGTTGGGCTCGAAGCCCTATACGACAAAGACCACGAGCAGTGGCTGCCGTTCCGGTTTCAGCATCATCATAATATGGTTAGCTCATTAACATGAGAATTGTCGGGACCACCCTGACCGTGCCTGTGATGAGTTCTACAGTTATAGTCTCTTCGTCTAAACTATGTCGTGTAGATCAAGTCTAGTGTACGGTTGAACTGTCAACCCCAATAACTTGACTCCGGTTAGTTTCTATCGATCTTTAGTCAAACTTATGTTGGACTTCTTCCAACATACTCTGGCCAGAGATTTTACTAAAGACCGAACTAACCCAACGACATTAACTCCCATTGACCGGGAGAGACGAATCCTCTCTTGGTCATTACTCTCCTCATGCGCTTTAAGTGTCACACAATCAAAAGACCTTTCGACAGGCCTTGCCTCGAAGCTAGGTCAGTTGATCTAAGTGACACCGTTCACGCATAGGTTTGTCAAAATGACCTCAAGTCAAAAGACCAACTAGCCTATCATCACTCAGAGTCATCATTGACAGATTGGTCAATATAACCATATGATAACTGTTGAATATTGGACTCCCCGGATTTGGTTTTGGATGATGAGCAAACATAAATAATTCATGAACTAACAATTTGTGAGCGCAGTATTGGAGATCGTCGCCAATTTCACGAGAATATTCAAAGCGACATCTCAACACTTCCAAAAGCTCGTATTCAAGCCTAAAGCTTCGTTGAAGCTCATGCAACGCTTTGGAAATAATGAAGATTCAATCGAAGCTCTCAAAGACCGTTTATTAAGGTTTTATTTATAGTCTTTTAGTTTCGATTGATAGAATGTTAAGCCTTGAGTATATCTTACGTTTCTATCTTCATTTCGCTCATTTCGTAGCTCTAGGATTCTTGCACAAGTTCACTCTTATTTCCTCGAAGCGTCGCGCTTCGATTCGGACCTTGTTGTGCATGTTAGTTGGTACAAGAACAAGTACTGACCGACTAGATGGAGATCTAGTCGGTCGGCCACTGTTCTTGGACCGACTAGTTTCAGTCAGTTAAATCTTTGTTCTTTACTGTTTACAGTTAGTCGGTCTACGTTGACTCACCGACCGACTAGTTTGTGAACTAGTCGGTCAGTGATGCTTCTTTGACCGACTAGTTGTGATTTACTGTACATGCCAAATTTCTCCTAAGCTACTGTTTTCCGTTAGTCGGTCTAAGAACGTTTGATGACCGACTAGTTGACAAACTAGTCGGTCAACTTTTGTTCTTGGACCGACTAAGTCAACTTGCCTTCAGACTAGTTTTCTAGGTCTGAAATTCTATCTCTTCTCTGATCTGCTCTTAGTCGGTCCATGCTTTGTGACTGACCGACTAGTTGATGAACTAGTCGGTCAGTGATTGTTCTTTGACCGACTAATTCTCCCAGATTTCTTTCCGTTGGAGATTGACCTAACTTATGTTTTTGGGTTCCTATAAATACGAACCTAGGTCATTTATATCTTCAATAGAGCTGCCATTAAGAGATTCATTGAGCCCTAAAGAGATAGCCATTCTCCCTCAAATCTAAAGCTCTCTTCCTCACAAGAAAGCCATTCTCTCTCATTTCTAGATCTAGAGAGAAGCTTGTTCTTGGTGAGCTCTTCAAGCTATTGCTTGATCCAAGTCTCCAACTCTTCCCTAGGCACCCATTGCTGCTCATTTCCTTGGTGCTAGGGCTTGGTGACTTCATCTTCCTCAAATCCTTCATTCCACCTATTGGGTAAGAAAAACTCAAGGTATAGGATTTTGTGGTAAGAGTATTTATTTCATTTAAACTCTTTATATTGCTTATTGGCTCTCTCGGTTGTGAGAGAAGTTTGTGATCCCGGGTTGTGGGATTCACTTTGCCATTGCATGTATGATTTGATCTTGTGAAGGTTTTTTCACAAGATATTCATAGTGGAAATCTTGAGTTAGGGTTTCTAACTCAAGTATCCGGAGGGGATCCGGGTGGTTGGGACGTAGGATCACCGGGAACAAGTCGGGGAGACTTGGGTGGATCCGAACCCATTAACATCGTTTGTTAGCTTTGTTTATTTCATTGTTGTCAATCAATTTAAGCTTCCGCAAATTGATTTGGTGGTTGTTTGCAATTTAATTTGGAATTATACGCCTTATTATTTTAAAGTACTATTCACCCCCCCCTCTAGTACTTGTGCAGTAGCTGGTAGGGCATTACATTTGGTATCAGAGCCAGATTCTCAGCTATGTCTGCCAACGACAACAAGACCGTGCGTCCACCTTCCAACTATGACACCTTCAGGAACCGTGAAGGAGCATCTTCCGTGATGGAAGGACATTCCTCTACGAGGCCTCCATTCTTCAACGGTACCAACTACGGGTACTGGAAGTGTCGGATGGAAACCTTCCTCCGAAGCGCATCTTTATGGAGAACTACAATGAAGGAGTATATTGAACCCGAAGAAGAAGATTTTGAGAAATGGACTACCGCGGAGGTCGCCGCGGAGGTAAGCAATGCCAAGGCAATGAACGCCTTGCAATGTGCATTGGAGCCCGAGGATTTCAATAAGATATGCACATGTAAGAGTGCATATCAAATTTGGAACTCCCTCCTCATTCTACACGAAGGGACGAGTAGGGTAAGAGACTCTAAACTCGTAGTCGTAACCAAAGATTACGAAATGTTTCATATGCAACAGGGCGAGAAGATGAAAGAATATTACGCTCGTTTCGTTGATATAATAAACGAGTTAGAGGCCCTCGACAAGATCTACACTCAAAAGGAGAAGTGCTTAAAGCTTATTGAAGGACTTCCCTCTTCTTGGGAAAAACGTACCTTCGCCATCGAGGAAGGTAATGACATGGACAAATATACCGTAGTTCAACTAATGGGTACTTTGATGTCATATGAGGTACGCAAAGATAGCAAGGTGAAGCTACAAGAAAAGATGAATTCATATTTGAACCTAGATGCGCCTAAGAAAAAGGCGATTGCATTCAAGGCGGCTTCATCCACCTCTACCGATGATGAGAACTCGGAAGAAGAAATGGACATGGAATCCATTGCACTCATGGCAAAGAAGTTCAATCGCTTCTTCCGAAAGGGTAACTTCAAACACAAATCTAAGTTTACATCTACTAACGCCTCTCCACCTTTGTGCTTTAAATGCAATAAGCCAGGACACATCAAAGCGGATTGTCCTCAAAACAAGCAAAAGGAGAAGTGGAAGGCGCCAAAGTATGACAAGTCCAAGAAGTACACGAAAGGAAACAAGAAGGGACTTGTCGGAGCTACCTTCACCGACTCCGAGGATTCCTCAAGCGGAGAGTCGGACGATGAGCACGTGGAGCAAGCACACATGTGTTTCATGGCAAGAGAGGAGCACGATCAAGGATCCTCCTCTTCCGATGATAGTGATGAAGAAAGCGATGAGGTAACGATGGATGATCTTAGGGATGCTAACACTCAACTTTGGTCAAAATATACTAAGTTAGTAAATAGATATACTAAGGTAAAAGATGACCTAGCTAGCATTCAAACATCGCCTAAGACTATCATCACCAACAACGACACCGTTGTTGAAGAGTTAAGAAATGAGATAGTAAATCTCAAATCTAAACTTGAACATGTTAGCATTGAGGATGCGGAAGAACATGAGATAGCGGATTTAACTTCTCAAAACTCGACTTTGAGTATTGAGAACGAGAATCTTAAATCTCGTGTTTATGTGCTCACTTCGCAAATATCCACTTTGGATACTTCCTTGCGTTCTCTCAAAGAGAAATATGAGGACACATTGGGCCGAATCAACAAATTCAACAAGGGTAAAGGCCATTTGGATAATATCCTAAAAGATTTACTTCCGGCCAAGCACCACATTGGCTTGGGGTATATGATGGGAAATTCTTCCAAGTCGGTCACTACCTTTGTTAGGCCAACTTCCGAAGCCTCAACGAGTGGGAGCAAACACTCTATTGGTAGTTCATCTACCAATGGTGCTTCCACCTCGTCCACACCCTCTTTCGGAAAGAAACCCACATTGGGTGGACATCCAAAGAAGGGGCATGCTTATATGTACACCAATTCCATGCCACGTAGGAACACACGTCCTACTCCACCATCTCACACTTATGATGATTTTTATGCAACACATTCTCGGGCACGTGCACACCAAGTGAGACACCCTCACGCACGTGTTCCCACACATGCATATGTACACCCACCTCATCATATGAATAATTCTCGTCGTGCACCATTCCATCATGTCCCGTATGCCTATCCACAACATGCATCACGTAGAAATCAACGTCGCATGCATGCACCCAATAGGATGATGGCTCCCAAAGTTTTCACGATTTGGAGCCCAAAGGACACAAGCATGGACGAAAAACAAATATATATGAATGCTTATTTTTCGGATGTTGTGCATAGTAAGAATTATGTGGGGAAGTCTAAGTCCACTTGGACTTGGCTTCCAAAGGTCTAATCCCTTGGACCCAATGACCTTGGGTACCATGATATGAAACTTATCTATCTTTAGGTACTCAAGGAAAAGAAAAAGAAAAGGAGCAACAAATTTAAATTTAGCTCCAAAGGGAATTGGATACTCGATAGCGGGTGCTCCAAACACATGACGGGTGACGCTCGATTGCTCTCCGGAGTGGTTCCCATTGTGAATGGAAACCGCGTCGTATTTGGAGGCAACGAGAGCGGAACCATCATAGGTGTTGGTAATGTCGGTAACCCTTCTAAACCAGTAATTAGTGATGTGTATCTTGTTAGTGGTTTAAATCATAATCTTATTTCAATAAGTCAACTTTGTGACAAAGGTTACAAAGTTAGCTTTGCGAAAGGATTGTGTCATATTTTAAGAAAGGATAATGAAAAATTATTATTTTCCGGAACTCGTCGTAAAGACATTTATATTTTGGATCTTCCTAAGTCATATGAACAATGTCTCGTTGCCAACACAAGTGAACAACACTTATGGCATCGACGCTTTGGACATGTGAACTTTGGAACACTATATAAGCTTTCAAAATTGAATTCTATTAAAGGTTTTCCGAAGCTTGTTTTTGAAAAGAAAAGTTTTTGTGATTGTTGTCAACGCGGCAAGCTTCCTAAATCTTCATTTAAACCTAAGAAAAGCATCTCTACAAAACGGCCAACTAGAGTAGCTTCCTTAGGAAATGCAAGGTATGGACTTGTCATCGTAGATGACTATTCAAGATTTACTTGGGTATTTTTCTTGTGCAATAAAAATGAAGCTTTTGAAAACTTCACAATTTTTGTTAAGAAAGTACAAAATCTCTTAGGAAACACCATTGTCACTATTCGTAGTGATCATGGAGGTGAATTTGAGAATGAGTCTTTTGAGACATTTTGTGATGAAGTTGGTATTACTCACACCTTCTCTTTCCCTCGTGCACCGCCTCAAAATGGTGTAGTTGAGAGAAAGAATAGGACGCTAGTGGAGTGTGCTCGCACTATGCTTGATGATAGCCAACTTGGCCATCAATTTTGGGCGGAAGCGGTACACACCGCTTGCTATGTGTTTAATAGAATACTTTTGAGGCCCGGCACTAAACAAACTTGTTATGAATTGTTGTTTGGTAGGTTGCCTCAAGTTAAACATTTTCGTGTTTTTGGTTCGAAATGTTTTATTAAGAACACATATGGTAGTTTGGACAAATTCGATCCGAGATCCGATGAGGGGATTTTTGTGGGATATTCTTCGCGTAGCAAAGCCTACCGGATATTCAACAAACGAACCTCGACGATCGAGGAGTCGCTTCATGTCTCATTTAATGAAGGATTTGTTCCAACTAGAATTTCAAATGATAATGATTCTATGGATGTTTTATGTGATTCATTTGATAATTCTAAGTCTATTGATTCTATTGAGACTAACCCGACTAATGAAGTTGTTGAGAATGTTCCAAGTGATCAAGGTATTCCCAAGCGACTTCATGTCATTCGCGACCATCCCCATGAGCAAGTAATTGGCAATATTCAAGATAGTGTCAAGACAAGATCACAAGTTCACCACTTCGCCAATTGTGCCTTTGCCTCATCGATAGAGCCAAAGAATATAGTTGAAGCATGCGAAGATAGTGCTTGGATACTTGCCATGGAGGAGGAGCTCATTCAATTCGAGAGGAATGAAGTGTGGGAGCTTGTTCCATTGCCTTCGAAGAACCACACCGTCATAGGGACAAAGTGGATTTTCAAGAACAAAACCGACGAAAACCAAGTCGTCGTCCGGAACAAAGCTCGGTTAGTAGCTCAAGGCTATCGACAAGAGGAAGGTATTGATTTCGAAGAATCCTTCGCTCCGGTAGCTAGATTAGAATCAATTAGATTACTTTTGTCTTTTGCATGCCATAAGAATTTTAAATTATTTCAAATGGATGTTAAAAGTGCTTTTTTAAACGGAGATGTCGTTGAGGAAGTTTACGTTTCTCAACCTCCGGGCTTCATAAATGAAAAATTTCCAAATCACGTTTTTAAACTAAAGAAAGCTCTTTATGGTTTGAGACAAGCTCCTCGAGCTTGGTATGATCGCCTAAAGAATTTTCTTTTGGATTTGAATTTTAAAATGGGCGAAGCCGATTCAAATCTTTTTGTTAAGCATGCGAATAATGATATTTTATTAGTACAAATTTATGTTGATGATATCATTTTCGGTGCTACTAACTTCACTCTTTGCGAAGAGTTTTCTAATGTTATGAAGGAACAATTTGAGATGAGCCACATGGGCGAACTCAAATATTTCTTAGGACTCCAAATTCGCCAAATGAACGATGCAATCTTCATCCACCAAACGAAGTACACGGTGGAGTTGCTAAAGCGATTTGGAATGGAGAATACCTCCGGGAAAAAGACTCCAATGAGCACGACTACGCATCTTGACAAGGATACGGGCGGTAAGGATGTAGACATTCGTTTATATCGAGGTATGATTGGTAGTTTGCTTTATCTTACCGCAAGTAGGCCCGATATTATGTTTGCCGTATGTATATGTGCTCGTTATCAGTCTCAACCTAAGGAGTCTCACTTAGTAGCGGTAAAGCGTATTTTTCGCTATCTAAGTTACACTTTAGATTTTGGATTACATTATCCGAGATCTAGCACATATGAGTTAATCTCATATAGTGATGCCGATTATGCGGGATGCAAATCCGACAGGAAAAGTACTAGTGGCACTTGCCATTTTATAGGAAATTCTCTTGTCTCTTGGTTTTCCAAGAAGCAAAATTCCGTATCACTTTCAACCACCGAGGCGGAATATATTGCCGCCGGTGCCGCGTGTGCTCAAGTTCTTTTGATGAGACACACACTTAAAGACTTTGGTATAAATTGTGATACTTGCCCTATCATGGTTGACAACCAAAGTGCAATATGTCTTTCCAAGAACCCGGTACATCATTCCCGTTCGAAACACATAGATGTCCGCCACCACTTTTTAGATGACCATGTTGCTAAAAAGGACATCATTCTAGTGTACGTTGAAACCCAAAAGCAAATCGCCGATATTTTCACGAAACCCCTAAAGGAGGACTCCTTTGTGCGGTTGCGTCGAGAATTGGGGATTATGGGTGAATCCGAAATATAGGATTCATGTTTCATTCAATAATTTTGCATGCTATTATTCTTGACAATATTTCATTCATGCTAGAATTATTGGATTTTTCGAGAATTTTAAGTGTTATCTTAATTGTTCGTTCGATTTGTGCGTAATCGTCAAATTTCTGTTTTTCGATGTTTAATGGGGTAGTTTAGATGTCTATTGAGAGTTTTGAGATTTTTCGTCCAAGCGTATTATGGAGAGAACTTAATTTTCAAGTTTTTGACTCTTTAGTCGGTTCATGTTCAGTGACCGACCGACTAGATTGAGATCTAGTCGGTCAGTAATCGAACGCAGACCGACTAAATCTTGTCAGTCTTCTTGGATTCAGCCACTGTTTGCACCTAGTCGGTTCAAGCTCATTTACCGACCAACTAGTTTGTGAACTAGTCGGTCAGTGCTTGAACTGTGACCGACTAGTTGTGCCAGGGGCTGTTTGGTCATTTGGGAAATCGACCGACTTAAACTCAGTTTAGTCGATCGATTTCCATTCTAATCGATCGAAAACTCAGTTCACTCCGCTCAAAACCCCGACCCTTCCCCTTCCGATCGACTTCCGGCCTCTTTCCGATCATCTCCGCCGTCGCCGGCCGTCGTTCTTCCTCCTAGGGTAAACCTACCTCCTCCCTCTCCTATCTAGGGTTTCGTTTTCAGCTCTAGGGTTAGGTTTCTCTGCCTAGGGTTCTAAATTTCTTCCTCTAGGGTTTCGGATTTCTAGGGTTGTGCTAGGATTCGTTGATTTGATCTCGTGTCTTGCTTCGACTATGGCAAGAACACGCATTCCGATCCCTTCCTCTAACCCCTCTCCGATGACCGTTGATCCAACCTCTTCGGATCCCGAGCATCCAACCCCTACGAAGCGTAGAGCCAAGACCACCCATCCTTCGTCGTCTTCGCCTCCTCTCAAGAAGAAGAGGACGACGACCGCTAAGCCTAGAGGTCAACCCAAACCCAAACCCAAACCTAAGCCAAAGGCCAAATCTCTTGCCTCTCCTTCTTCGTTCCATACTCCTACCGATTTCGATACGGAGTATAATCCCGAGACCGAGACTCATAGGGAACCCACTCCTCCTATTCATCCCGAGTCTAGCACCCACCCTCGTACGTCTTCTCGAAAGCCTAAGGGAAAGGCTCCGATGCCGGTGGGCGGTGTCGATATTTCCTTATGTCGCGATGACCCTTTGTGTCTTGCGGCATATAATCGTATCGAACATTGTCCGCTGCTTCTGGAGCATTTCGTCCAGTTCAGCGACTTCATAGGGCTAGCTGATCTTCTGTCGTCGTCGGGTCTTCTCGATTACCTTCGATTTGACCCGAAGGCGAATCCTCGCCCCTATCCTAGATTAGTGAAGCTTTTCTATGCCAATAGGATCCGGGGTCAGTTCTATCAGACCCACTCTATTGAGACGACCGTTTTGGGGACTCCTATAGTCCTCACTGCGGAAATCTTAGGAGAGATTCTGGGTATCTCTTCGTCTGGCCTTCTTCCTTCTGATATCTCGGTAGATGATATTTCCTCTCTTGACCAGACCATCCTGTCAGAGATTTTCCATCAGATTCCTCCTGCTATGATTGGCGTGCCCTCTAAATCTTTTAAGCCAAATGCTTGGGTCCTTAATTTGATTCTGAAGTCGTGCTTGCTTCCCAAGTACGGCTCCTCATCTTTGCCATCCCAGCCATTTTTGAAGCTTATCTATGCGATCTTCATGGGGAGCTCGATTAATTGGACTCGAATTATACTCGACAAGATTGATTCTTTCGAGTGTATTCGAAAGTCCAATAAATCGGCTCATATTCCTTTTCCTTGCATGTTGACCCTCGTGTTTCGTCACTTTCGTGTCACATTGCCTCGTGACGATGAGCGTCCCCTCGGTCCTCCGCTGAATGCGACGGCCGTCAAGAAATCTCTTGCGGCGCTTCGTCACGTTCAGAGGACGACTCCTTCAGCGTCTGTCCCTGCCTCTGCCACTGCCTCTGCTTCTCCCGTTGCCACCCTTGATGACGTCGTCCGGATACTTCTTCGTCACGAGTCCCGCTTGGCTCGTACCGAGGAGGTGGTCTGCCGTATGGCACGTCAGATGGGTGTTGAGCTTCCTCCTTCCGTGTCTGAGGGAGAGGAGATGGATGAGATGGATGAGGAGGACGTTGAGGAGATCTGTCGTGCTTCGACTCGTGCCCCCAAGGGCACTTCAGCTGCTGCTGGTACTTCCACTTCTGCTCCTGGAGTTGCCACCTCTTCCGGTGTTCCAGAGCCATCTGCTGCTGATCCAGTTTCCGAGCCTGCTCATGTATCTGCTGCTGCTTCTGTCGAGACTCCTGCTGCTGTTGAGCCTGTTGCTGAGATCTCGACTCCTGCCCCGACGATTCCATCTGTTGAGACACCTCTTCTCCCTGCAGATCCTGAGTCCACTCCGTCGACTGGACCCACGGACGCTGCAGATCCTGCCTCCTCCTCGTGATCGTTGTTCCGAGGACTCTCCATATACACTTTGGATGATGTATTCTAGTGAGAGAGTTTTGGGTTAGGATGGGGTTGAGAGTTGCCTTGTTGTATTGCTTTTGTGCTTTCTGATTGTCGGTGTTGGATTGTATGATATGTTGATGATGATGTATTTCTTTTTGATGATATGTAGCACTTGATATGATGTATCTCTTATATTCGATGTGATATCTTTTGGATGTACTCATGTTGTCTCTATGTATATATATGTTCATCATCGACCACTTTATCTTTTATTCGTCGTGCAAATTTAATATTCGTTGAATATATTTGAAATGTGATATCGAATCGACGCATAAAAAGTTGGTTAAATGGATTTTATAGAATTGTTTTCCATGCTCAAAATTAACCAAGAATATTGAATATTGAAGAGTATGTTTCTTTATTCAAGACATGAATAAACATTTGGTATTTTTTGATGATTTTGATTATCGTTGATTTTTATTGATAATGGAAAATTTGACACACCTTGTTTTGATTTCCACATTTTTCCCTTGGTGTCAAGTTGGTCCATTGTCTTCGTCTACGACTCCCGATGTTGGATTTTACATTTCCTAATTGTTGTCGTTGTATGCCCCCCATTTTTGGGATAATGCCAAAGGGGGAGAGATAATGATAATAAATAGCGCAAATGAAAAATTTAACTCAATTTCCAAGAATCTAGTTTGATATGTTAGATTCAGGGGGAGTTAAGATACAAATAAGGATTTTCAAAATCCGATATTTCAAAAATCAATTCACTTTATTTATCTTACTCGTCTGCTTGATACAATTCATTTATATTCATTTTGGAATTAACGTGTCATCAATGCAGGGGGAGTAAGTATTTTACATTTGAATTATTATCTTTGATTATTATTTATGTTGGTTTGTCATCACCAAAAAGGGGGAGAATGTTGAATATTGGACTCCCCGGATTTGGTTTTGGATGATGAGCAAACATAAATAATTCATGAACTAACAATTTGTGAGCGCAGTATTGGAGATCGTCGCCAATTTCACGAGAATATTCAAAGCGACATCTCAACACTTCCAAAAGCTCGTATTCAAGCCTAAAGCTTCGTTGAAGCTCATGCAACGCTTTGGAAATAATGAAGATTCAATCGAAGCTCTCAAAGACCGTTTATTAAGGTTTTATTTATAGTCTTTTAGTTTCGATTGATAGAATGTTAAGCCTTGAGTATATCTTACGTTTCTATCTTCATTTCGCTCATTTCGTAGCTCTAGGATTCTTGCACAAGTTCACTCTTATTTCCTCGAAGCGTCGCGCTTCGATTCGGACCTTGTTGTGCATGTTAGTTGGTACAAGAACAAGTACTGACCGACTAGATGGAGATCTAGTCGGTCGGCCACTGTTCTTGGACCGACTAGTTTCAGTCAGTTAAATCTTTGTTCTTTACTGTTTACAGTTAGTCGGTCTACGTTGACTCACCGACCGACTAGTTTGTGAACTAGTCGGTCAGTGATGCTTCTTTGACCGACTAGTTGTGATTTACTGTACATGCCAAATTTCTCCTAAGCTACTGTTTTCCGTTAGTCGGTCTAAGAACGTTTGATGACCGACTAGTTGACAAACTAGTCGGTCAACTTTTGTTCTTGGACCGACTAAGTCAACTTGCCTTCAGACTAGTTTTCTAGGTCTGAAATTCTATCTCTTCTCTGATCTGCTCTTAGTCGGTCCATGCTTTGTGACTGACCGACTAGTTGATGAACTAGTCGGTCAGTGATTGTTCTTTGACCGACTAATTCTCCCAGATTTCTTTCCGTTGGAGATTGACCTAACTTATGTTTTTGGGTTCCTATAAATACGAACCTAGGTCATTTATATCTTCAATAGAGCTGCCATTAAGAGATTCATTGAGCCCTAAAGAGATAGCCATTCTCCCTCAAATCTAAAGCTCTCTTCCTCACAAGAAAGCCATTCTCTCTCATTTCTAGATCTAGAGAGAAGCTTGTTCTTGGTGAGCTCTTCAAGCTATTGCTTGATCCAAGTCTCCAACTCTTCCCTAGGCACCCATTGCTGCTCATTTCCTTGGTGCTAGGGCTTGGTGACTTCATCTTCCTCAAATCCTTCATTCCACCTATTGGGTAAGAAAAACTCAAGGTATAGGATTTTGTGGTAAGAGTATTTATTTCATTTAAACTCTTTATATTGCTTATTGGCTCTCTCGGTTGTGAGAGAAGTTTGTGATCCCGGGTTGTGGGATTCACTTTGCCATTGCATGTATGATTTGATCTTGTGAAGGTTTTTTCACAAGATATTCATAGTGGAAATCTTGAGTTAGGGTTTCTAACTCAAGTATCCGGAGGGGATCCGGGTGGTTGGGACGTAGGATCACCGGGAACAAGTCGGGGAGACTTGGGTGGATCCGAACCCATTAACATCGTTTGTTAGCTTTGTTTATTTCATTGTTGTCAATCAATTTAAGCTTCCGCAAATTGATTTGGTGGTTGTTTGCAATTTAATTTGGAATTATACGCCTTATTATTTTAAAGTACTATTCACCCCCCCTCTAGTACTTGTGCAGTAGCTGGTAGGGCATTACAATAACTCTTGTGGATCGTTCAGTGAACTCATTCTCTAATGAGCACCTGTGTCTTTGTCTTCGACTTCACCAAGTCAAGCGATCATGAGATCATCGCCACCGCTAAACGGTGAAGACTAAGACACAATGGTCTATCCGATGTTTCGAAATCCTTGTCTCGAAACATCTACGACCACGAGCCC
This sequence comes from Scilla litardierei, assembly GCA_030789695.1. Classification (NCBI taxonomy): domain Eukaryota; kingdom Viridiplantae; phylum Streptophyta; class Magnoliopsida; order Asparagales; family Asparagaceae; genus Scilla; species Scilla litardierei. Next base: position 120,978,542 of record CM061141.1, read on the forward strand.
TTTTAGACTTATGCTACAGACGGTCAGACATTTCTCCATGATCGAGATACTCATCTCGATACCTGTTTGACCTTGCATAAAGTCTCAGGATTTTACCTAAGTTAATATCTAATGTTAACTACATTATAAAATAACTTAGATAGATTATTACCAAACAGCTTACTGTTATTTCGAACAAGACGTTTGTGCTATACACACAGAGATAAATAGCCTCGAGGGCATCATTTTTCTACATCTCCCACTTGCACTCAGGCCCATTTATCTCGGTATCTAATACCGTTTTTACACATAAGTTTTCCCGACTTCATGTGATAGAGCCTTCGTGAGTGGATCTGCTAAAACCGTCTACACTATAGACTTAAGGGGTTTCTATGTTCATGTTAGACCAACCATTTGAATCTCATTCAAATAATTCATTTGATCTGTCAGAATCCATAATATTTTATTTACTTGGATCTTATCCAGTTCATCGTACCTTACGATAATCATTTAAATTAGTTACTGGTCATTTCAAATGGGTCATATTTATTTTTGATAAAGTATCAAACTCTTTTGATCACTTTGTCAAAATAAATGTTCCATCCCTTTGATGTCTCGCAAGTAATTTATACGCTCCTACTGATCTTGAAAACTTTCTGGTTAATTCATATAAGTTGGTCCGTCTAAATCATATTTAGAAAAACGAACTTATAAGTGAATGTTCCAATTTTCATGGTCAACTTTGAGCGTTTTACATCAAGCTTGGTCTGATTAGATCTGTGCACATCTGCTGGCGAGACAGTTTCAGCATAATCCGTTTTATAGGAATTAGAATGAAAACCGTTCTCGACCAACATGATTGCACTTCACTATTTTCCTTTCTGCACAAATCTTTCAACCTAAAGATTTACTTGTAGAAAGTGAGGAAACATTTTCCTTGGGCACGTAAACTAAATTTCAAAATTTATTTACGCACACGGACCTATTCTGATTGCATCAAATTTTAAATTGGAGTTACTACTCCGAATTTTCATCCTACAAGTTGGCTAAGTCATCATCAATTATGATGTCTAACTCGACTCTTCGCCTCACGAGATTCGAGTAATTATACAACTTCTTAATGATTGATTTTATGAATATCTTATTGATAATGTCCTCACAGAACATTATCAAAACCTAGGCATTACTATCTGGGACTTAACCCAGAAGGAGAACTTAACTCAGAGTCACTTGCTATGGATCGCACCAAGTCTAACTAAGTGTGATTCATACCTTTTAACACACGGATGTATTAACAGACTTGACCTGAGAGAAAATCACATTTTCTTTTAATTACGCAAGATTTAATGTAGCTAAGTATTTGACCATTCGATCTAATCGAATCAGTTTAAATACTTTAGTCATTTCGTTCTTTATTTTATCAGACTTGTGTTTCATCAAGAACACATGTCTTAATAAAATATACGAATAACTTAATTTGGTTAATCTAGACTCGGGCACATCAGTATGTACCAGACTGAGTTCGACAACTCATTCTCCCACTGTCTTACAGATGGGTTTCGGCCATTCTATCTAAGAGGATAAGACTCACATGTGTCCGCAGACTTCATAATACGAGAGGTCAGACCCCTCTTTATGTGACTTGTGAAGCTTAGTCTCTCGATACGGCCTAGTCTATTTTCCATACAAGTTTGCTACTATCTTGTGTATTTATATATATTAAGATTTAATATATATATTATCGTTATACATAAATTACTAACACAAAACATTGCTTCAGAAGCGAGGTGACGACATTCATCAAATTGTGTTAGACATCTTTTGTATAACAATAATTATAAAATCGTGACATCAGAATATGTCACATTTTCATTTCCTCCTACTTATGCCTTTACTAATGATAAATTAAACTATTTAACTCGATTGACTTTCCGGAGTGCCTTCTTCCTTTTGTAAATCACATTTAGATATTAAATAGCCCAACATAAATAAATAGCTATGCAAGCATCTCATGTATCCAAACGCCTGAGAGTTGCAATCTTGAGTGTAGCTCAAGAAGTTGCTTGTCTCAAGATCCGGTTGGGATACATAGTCTTGCACCGCTCATGCACTCGTATTAGACTCAAACAGTTTGATCGAATTCTCGAACTTTGCGGATCAAAATTGTTTGTCCATACAACCTTGAGGGTAGCTCGACAAGTTGTAGGGAGAAACATACTTCGAATATCCTATATGTTCAAGCTGCCTCATATAGAGACGAGTGACATGTAGTGTGAATTTATTTGTTGGGCTCAGAACTTAATGAAATCATATTTCTTAAGTCTGTTCTTTAGAAGGTCATTTTAATGTCACCGAGAATATAGTTTAATCCTATCAATTAGAATTTAACTTGATATTCATTTAATCAAATTTATTCGACCAAGTAACTTATTTCATTAAAATATTATAAATTGATTCCTTCGGTAAACATAGTCTTGCCTTAGTTTTGGCATATGTTCTAAATTAAATATAGGCAGAATGGCTTTTATCTATCTATGTCCTCCCACTATTTTTACAATCGTTTCAAAGCTTAATAACGAACGATTTAATCGAATTAAAATTAATGGGTAAGAGGTCCAATCATCTTGAGTCTAACAACCTTGAGTGTAGCTCAACAAGTTGTAGGACTCTGTAATCGGAAGATGACTCTTCATCGATCATATCAGATATGACCCTCTTAACGGTTTTTGCCCCTAGCCATTTGTGATCATGCGTGTGCTTATCCAAATCACAATGTCTAGTCAAGTCGGACCCTTGTTTTCGTGTCTAGCCTGACTTGCTCCGGCGCTCGGTATATTCACGACACGTCGGTTTGGGTCAGGTCTTAGACTACATCTTATGTATTTAAGGAGTTGGTTTCTATAAGATTGCCATGTTACAGCTTGAGTGTATCTCAACAACTATAACACGGGTCCTATAGTTGTCAACCCCTAAAACAAGGAGGGCTACAGCTAATCTTGAAAAAGATCATTAACGTATTTGACTTGGATATAGTCCAGGGTGTCATACAATCATGATTCGCGACATTGCGGTCCAACGGAACACAGCCAGGGAATTGACTAAGCCAGGATCACTATCCCTTAAAGGGTGATCCAGAACTCTTAGCCAAGCACATTGACTGGATCATGGTCCATTGAATGAAACTTGTCATTTTTATATGTGTGCCATAGACTAAACATCTTTTATTAACAACTAATTAATCCTATCAACTAGTTGAATCCTTAAATTCAAAATTTTAGGATTTGTTTAATAACTTTTATTAAGTCCTTATCAACTATAAGGTTCACGTGCTATCCTAATCATTATTAGGATTTTAATAAATTATTAACAACGCTAAAGGCGAAGTCCTTTAATGAGAATTAATTTCATAACATTTATAATTTAAAAAACATTAAAAGGACTACCCTAATCATGAATTAGGTCTTAAAGTGTTGTTAATGTTTTATTAAAACATAGCATGTCATTAAAATTCAATTAATAAATTTTAATAATTTCTTAATGGCTAACCTAAAGGGTTGTCTTGTGTTATCAAATAAGGGACATGGTTATGCATAGCCATTAACATAAGATTACACTAATTTTATCGCATAAAATAAAAGTATACAACTATTTAACAATTTAAATAGAACAATGTCTATCACATAAACAATTTTAGCATGCAAACATAAATTTAACATTTAAATTTAAAATATGATTTTAAAACTATTTTATTTTTATCTCATAAAAACTTGTTTTTAAAATCACAAATTTGCATGCTACTTTAAAAAATTTATCGCATAAAAATTTTAACCTTTAAAATCAGTTTTAAAATATCTCATAAAAGTAAAACATCATTTTAAAAAACATTCATGCTTAAAAATTTATCATATAAAATTTTTACGCACTTTAAACTTATCGCATAAATTTTAAAAGATTTAAAATTAGTTTTAAAAAATATCACATAAATTTTAAAACGTCATTTAAAAAATTTCCATATTCAAAAATTTATCATATAGATTTTTAAATATCAAAAACATTTTTAAAATTTATCTTATAACTTTAAAAACATTTTTAAAAAGTATTTAAAAGCATTTCATGTGTTTAAAGAAATCACATGCTAGATCGTAACACAGACCAGACTCCGATACCACTGAAGGGTTTTATGGGACCCTTAGGGCACAAAAATTCTATTCTCGTCCTAAGTCAGACGAATATAGACATAAAAAGAATATGCAGCGGAAGAATAAGTTAATCTAATTAACTTAGCCCTAAGGTCCAAGACCCTTAGCCAAGATCTATGCCGACTTGGGATGGATCTGACCATCTTAAGAACGATCTAACCTACTGCGATTAAATTAAACTAATGCTTAAACACATACCCGGAATCTCAACCCTGGAGCAGGCGAGATGTTCCGCACTGTCTTCCGAGCCGCTCCCGTCCCACGCCGAGCCGCTCCTCGAACCGCTCCCCGAACCGTTACTCGAACCGCTCCGCATTCTGAGGCGAGCAATCCTCGTGTCGCCGAGCCAACCACGCGCCGAAGAAAGTTTCACGAGAGTGAAACCTCCGCCTAGATTTCGGATCTGAATCCGAAATCCTTTGCGGCTTTTGCTAGAGCCCTCAAGAGTAAGGCATAAATTTAGGGAGATAGAAGAAATATTAATTTAAGCTTAGATCCGAGCGTGCTCCAACATTTACGAGAGCCGCTCAGATCTAGAGCTTGGAACGAGTTTTGAGGAGGAGAGCAGACCCCTATTTATATAGGCGGCTAACTGCTCCCCTTCTCTCAAAATCCGATGTGGGACTAATAATTAGAGTTAATAAAATCAAGTTAGTTTGCCCTTCACAAAGTGCAAACTTCCGTGAATTTTAACTCCCTCACCGTTGAACTTCAGACCTATCAATTCGAAGGGTGTTCAACGGTGAACGCATAGGAAAAAACCGTTCGTCAATCAGAGTTCGTTTGACCCTCCAATTGACCGCTCAAAGTTTAGCCCATGGCTACTTTTTCACAAAAACTGAGCCGTCAAAACTATTCTGCCCTAGGGACAGAATTTCTGCATTAACGGGACCCACCAGGCCAGCTGGGCGAGCCCAGACTAGTGCGCCCAGACTGGGCGCCTGGCCCAGCCAGGCCAGGCGCCCAGGCCCGGGCGCTCAGGCCCGGTCAGCCTGGATAGTGCCTGGGTCTAGACAGGCGCCCAGGCCAGACCCAGTCTGGCTTGGGTCAGCCTAGTCTGACCCGTTGAACTCTCTTGGGCATATCTTGAGCATTTGGTGTCCGATTTGGACGCCGTTCGAACCTGGGCGTAGACCGGGACATTCCTGTCTTACCCATGAATTTTTCCTTGTGTTTATATTATTAAATATAGTCTTAAACTATTTAAGACACATTTAATCTCTATTGCATCAAATGCAAAATAGTCCCTATCTAGACTTAAATTATCCTATTGCATCAAATGCAATTATTCCATCCCTTTGCATCAAATGCAAATTATTCTCCCCAACTAATTTCTGCCTTTACTAGACGAAGGTCGCACTCTTTGTGTGACCCTACGGCCTGACCGTACTATAGGTTGGGCTCGAAGCACTGTACGACAAAGACCACGAGCAGTGGCTGCCATCCTGTTTCAGCATCATCATAATGTGGTTAGCTCATGAACATGAGAATTGTCGGGACCACCCTGACCGTGTCTGTGATGAGTTCTACAGTTATAGTCTCTACGTCTGAACTATGTCGTGTAGATCAAGTCTAGGGTACGGTTGAACTGTCAACCCCAATAACTTGACTCCGGTTAGTTTCTATCGATCTTTAGTCAAACTTATGTTGGACTTCTTCCAACATACTCTGGCCAGAGATTTTACTAAAGACCGAACTAACCCAACGACATTAACTCCCATTGACCGGGAGAGACGAATCCTCTCTTGGTCATTACTCTCCTCATGCGCTTCAAGTGTCACCCAATCAAAAGACCTTTCAACAGGCCTTGCCTCGAAGCTAGGTCAGTTGATCTAAGTGACACCGTTCACACATAGGTTTGTCAAAATGACCTCAAGTCAAAAGACCAACTAGCCTATCATCACTCAGAGTCATCATTGACAGATTGGTCAATATAATCATATGATAACTCTTGTGGATCGTTTAGTGAACTCATTCTCTAATGAGCACCTATGTCTTTGTCTTCGACTTCGCTAAGTCAAGCGATCATGAGATCATCGCCATCGCTAAACGGTGAAGACTAAGACACAATGGTCTATCCAATGTTTCGATATCCTTGTCTCGAAACATCTACGACCACGAATCCTTTTAGACTTATGCTACAGGCGGTCAAACATTTCTCCATGATCGAGATACTCATCTCGATACCTGTTTGACCTTGCATAAAGTCTCAGGACTTTACCTAAGTTAATATCTAATGTTAACTACATTATAAAATAACTTAGATAAATTATTACCAAACAGCTTACTGTTATTTCGAACAAGACGTTTGTGCTATACGCACAGAGATAAATAGCCTCGAGGGCATCATTTCTCTACACCCTCAGCCTGCTCCTACCCTGTCTGCACCTCCCGACACCTCTGTCCACACGTCTGTTAGTGTCGGGAGCACTTTAGCTGAGCCGTCCACCACCACTACTGCCACCACCACTGTGCCTATTTCTACCGAGCCCATTACTACTCTGAGTCCCGAGCGTCCCCCTACCATTATTGAGAGCGGCGAGTCCTCTTTTGCCTCCGCAGTAGAGACCTTATCCCGATTGTTGTCTTCGACTCCTGGGGAGTCATCTTTTGTGCCCTTCACGGCCTCCCCAGCCGTCGACTTCTCAGTCTCCACTGCCGCTGTCTTTTCTGAGAGTGTCGTGACATCTGTCTCCACGTCTGCGTCACTGACCTCTCACACCGCCTCGTCGTCTGTTTTCACTTCCACTTCCGCTGCTGCTTCCACTTCGACCTTTTCTGCGTCCCAGCCTCTCACAGAGGCTGGGCATCACTTAGTGAGCACATCACCACTACCCCACTTCCCTGCTAGACCCATCCTCTACACTGCTCGCGTGAGACAGCCCCGCACTTCACCAGTTAGACCTGTGCGTCCCTCTGCTCCACCACCCCCCGACACTCTAGTTCAGAGCATTCGTGCTCTTGAGGGGGCTGTTAGTGGACTGAGAGGGGATTTCAGGGCTCTCTCCGCCACCGTTAGTTCTGTCCAGACCCACGTCGCCATTCTTCCCAGTATTCAGGCTTGCCTGAACCAGATTCTGGCGTGTCTGCCTCCACCACCAGCACCCACCCAACAGCTACCACGCCCACCACCACCTCGTCCTCCTCCGCCACAGGACGGTGCTGGTGTGCCACCACCAGCCTAGGCACACACTGGATGCCTACTATATTTTTGTTGTTTTGCTGGTTATTTTTGAGCCTGGTGATTTTTGCGCCCCTCCTCCACACACCGTTTTTGGTACCTTTTTGGTCATATCTGTTTATATCTCTTTGGGAGTGAGGGATCTTATTTTTGGGGACACTGATATTCTGCACCATTTTGACATCTTCATGCATCACCTGCATTAGCATATCATTTCCTTTTCTTTTATTTTCATCATGCATGCATCCTCACCCACCGCACCCATTTCACGTCTCTCGGTGTGCCACACTTTGCACATTGAGTACACTGTGCACTTTAGCTTGGGGGAGTGAGTTCTCACGCTTTTGCTTTTTGTCACCCTTTTGTTTTTGCTTTTCTCACATTTTCCACTTTTGCACTCATTTTCACCCACTTTTTCGTTTTTTAATCATGCATCACGTTTTCTTACCTTTTTGAGTGTGCTGCATTTCGTAGTAGTTTCTATTTTCTTTTATCCTTATTTCTTTCATCTTTTGCTAGAGATGACTTTTCTGTGATGATGATGACGTGGTGATTAGCCTATCTCTGTTTGCATACTACTTTGTCATGCCTTAGTTTTTATTTCAGATATCATATGCTTTGTCATGCTTGCATTTGAGATAGTAACCTACCTTTTCCTGTATGAATATGGATGAAATTCTGTTATTAACTGAAGTCTGATAATTCATATGTATGCTCTTCGTAGAAAACACACCAAGCTTCACGCATTGATTGCTTATATCTGGAGTACGGCTTTCCTTTCTTATATCACTTCTTATTGCATGAAAATTGTACGCCTCACTTTCAGGTTGAATGAATGTATGTTAGGTCGATATAACTTGACTAGTTTACTTTCTGAGATTAAACTGAGTAGATTACATTACTCTACTGAAAGTCGTTGTGCACGTCTTATAAAGTGAACCGAGTGTTACATTTATTTCTTTCTCCACATATCTTGAGCATTAATTCTCTACTTATATTCATTGGTTAATCTCCCTTTAGCGGATCCTATATTGGCAATTCCCCCGCTTTATAAAGTCTATGCTCCACTACCCCCAAAATCAAAAAGAAAAAAATACATGTATATCTTTCTATCTTTTGATTTGGGATCACAGTTGTATATATGCATCTATAAAAAAAGAGAAAAAGAGAAAAAGAAAAAGAAAAGAAAAAAGAAAAGAAGTTTATACATGATCCCATCTCACACTCTTTCTCTCTTTCTTCCCTCTTTTGTTTTTACTTTATCATGGAGCTTCAAAAATGGGGAATATATTTATTGATTTATCTTATGCCACCACGCTTATAGATAAGCTTGGGGGAGAGGAACCAATGATGTGTGAGAGAGTGACTACCTGACAGTGTATGACGACCTAAGCTAGGTAATTTTCTATACTTGGTGAGATCACTAAAAGTTTTACGAAATCCAGGAATTGAAACTTAGCATGCATTTCATGAAAACCATACTTTTCTATTCTTATTGCTCCATATTGTGTGATATCTCTTATACTCTAGGTAGAAAGCATTCAATTGAAAAGTGTGTGGTCTATGATTATGTATACCGCTTTAAATGCTTCAGACGATGTTAATTCTAGAATGATTCCGTATTTCATATTATTTAGCTATTCTCGGGTTTTCTATTTTGAATGCATCCATATACTATGGTATCGAGATAAAAATCTTTGGCATGTGTGTTATATTCGTCGTGTGCTACATGAGTAAGCAAAACCCACGTCCTGAGAAAATGATCTAGCACATCTCTCTTTGCTTTCTTCCTTATTTTCTATCTCTTCCGTCTTTTCTTTTTATTATTTTTTCCATCGGGCTCGCCTTTTACTTATCTTCCTCGAGGACGAGTAAGAGGTAAGCTTAGGGGATTTTGATCACTCCATATTTTACACCTTTTTTCTGCATGTTTGCATGCCGTTTTGGTCGCCCATATCACGTTTTTTCACGATTATTTGACAATATTGCGATGCTTTTCACTATTTCTTGTTTTTGTCGTATTTCAGGAAATATGGAGCGATTCAGAGCGATTTTGAGATCAAGTGGTTCGCAAGCTCTAAGGAGTGTCACCCACGCCTCATTTGAGGGCCATTCAGCGATGGAAGATGGGTGGAAGAAGAAGGAACTTCGTAAGAGCGACGAGGAGGAGAAACGGAGAAGATTGGGCATTTACAGCATGCCACTCGGCCGAGTGGAGCACTCACTCGGCCGAACATGAAGCCCTACTCGGCCGAGCAGAACGGATACGCATACAGAGTCAATTTCAGTGTATACTCGGCCGAACGAAGAAAGCCTACTCGGCCGAGCGAGAAATCTCACTCGCCCGAGTGGTACAGGGAAATTGCCCAGAGAAAGGCAGAAGTTACTGTATTTTTCGAAGATCCTGTCGAAAGTCACTCCGCCGAACGATAAAGACACTCGGCCGAACGGATAAGTTTACTCGGCCGAATCACCTTCGAAGGCAGACCCTGAGACCCCCTGACTTACTGTTTTCTTATAGGGTCTATCACTCGGCCGAGTGACAAAGTGTCACGCCCCGCTTCCCAAAAACGTGGAGGCGAAGCGTGAGAAGGTCCGCTCAGACTTGAAGCTACAAAGCTGCAAGTCCGATAAGCGTCAATCACTTTAAACTGCAGGTCCTTGCAACGCGAAACAAAACAAAGATAATAATAACGAAAAGAGACAAAAGAAACATCTCAGAATATCCATAATAATAAGTCTCAACATCGCAGAAAAGCCACCAGGCTAAAATAAAAGAGTCTAAAAGAGGCCCAGCATGGCCAACAAAAGTACAAAGTACGAAAACAAGGAAATGGTGCAAGCACCGACAACTAATAGCAACCTAAAGCAAAAGCAAGTAAAATCAGTCTCTAAGACTGGTCTCCGGTGTCCTCGAACTCCTCGATGAACGTAGGCTCGGGCTCAACGTCAGCAAACACCTCGTCCTCAGCAACTGTCTCTGGCTCAGGGTCTAACATGTGACACCCAAAAGAGCAAGTGGCACATGTCAGCAAGTCTAAAAGACTTGTGCAAGTGAAACTGAAAGTACAAGTAAAACAACCTAGCAGTTCTAGCATGATGCAATGACATGGCAGTTTAAGTAATGAGTGCAACAGGTAAAGTAAAGTAAAGTAAAGTACGAGCATGGCATGACATTCACAAGACAAGTACAAGACAAGGAAAGTAAGCACCTCGTGCACAGAGATTCCGTCTTTTGGCTAGAGTGGCTGCGCGGGCCAACTCCTAAGCTCAAGTAACCATTTATCCCTACCCCTCCACGTGTATCGGGCATTGGTTTCTAGCCAACACATGAGGCCCGCTTCTGGACCACGAGCCAGGAAGTGTTTTAAACAAGTATGGCGTAGGGGTGCACCTAGCCGGACAAGTAGTACGAGGACAAGTATTGTAGCGTGTGCTACGATGCAACAATCAATGCATGGATGACATGGCATGGCAAGTAGTAAAGCGTACAGGTAAGAAAAGTAGACGTGACAGTTTAGCATGCATGAATGACAAGTTTAAGGGTTGGATCTAGCTTCGTTGTCAAGCTAGATTATTTAGGTGACGGATCTAGTTTCGTTATCAAACTAGATCAAGTAGGCGTCTAGCCAGCTATCATTTCACTGACTAGTCTCTTTTACGCTAAAAGCAAGGAAGTGGCCTAAAAACATGGCCCTAAGCAAGATTTGGCAAGTTTCACTTGCCTGCAACTATCACGTCAAGAAAACACCGTCCAACGAGTCCAAAGTCACGATTCCTACGTGCACAAGTCCACCGGCCTACATCCGTTTTATTAATCTTGATTAGTGATTGCTAAAACATTTAAAATACTTTAAAATACTGATTTTTAATCTTGGTTAGCATGCAATTTGGTTGGGGGTCCTAGGGGTGCAAAACGTTACCTCAACACGACGCGAAAGCTACACCGGCGTCGGGTAGCGACGCCGGGGGTTGGAATAAAAGATCGCGCTCCAAGTCCAGATTCCAATTAGATTCCTCGCTGGAAATTTCAGAGCAATCAACCCGGGCGACGATTCCAGATTCCAAAGCTCGCACGTGCGACGACGGGCTACGACGTGCGACGACGTCGTACGCGGCAAGTCGTCGAAGATAACGCACCTAGGTGGGGCCCACAGTAGTCCTAGGGACCTTTGGGGGACCCACAATACCTCTGGAGAACTTGGGGGGCCCACGGAGGCAAGTGGTGCGACGGATGCGGGGTTGCGACGAGTGGCTCTCGGTCGTACCCCTCCAATGCGGGAGAATCCCTCGGTCGCTGCGGGGGAACGGCGCTGTTTCCTTCGGTCGTGCGGCAGCTGAACGTCGCAACGTTGCGACGAATCGTCGTAACGTCCAATTTCAAGTTTGGAAGAGGCTAGGGCTAATTTCTTGCGAAAATATGTCTTCCTAGGGGTTGCTTATATAGTATAGGTGGGTTGACTTGGTCTAGGGCTAAATCTAATAGGATTAGAATATTAAAATAATTTAAAATTTGAATTAAAACTACTCCAACTCACCCAAGGGTTTAACTTGGTCCAAATGAGCTGGAAATTTCCTCAAAAATTCTTTAAAACGTTTAAAACTTAAATAAATTTTATTTGGCCGAAAATAATTTATAAATTAATTATTAAAAATAATATAAAACTTGTAAAAATTATAAAAGTGGTCAAATAAACTCCAAAAATTATAAAATAAATATCGTGGTGATCATGGCGACGAATGTTAGCTAACTAAGAAGACGGATCTCTGTTTTGACGTCGGACGACGAAACTAAAAATAGAAATGTCTCCCATCAAGAGTGAGAATCGTCACGTCTCATCGAGTAAGTTTAAATTGTGGGAATACGACTCGAGAAACGTCGTTCCAAATTAGTGCCACTATTTAATACTCTCAGAGACGTTCACAACGGCATATCACACAAAAGTGTTCACAATCAAATAAAGTCTAAATTAAACACGTGCACGACCAAAAGCACGTGCACGAACAAAGTACAACGAAAACGTACCGTTACATCCTCCCCGCCTTAGAAATGATTCCGCCCTCGGAATCAACATCAAGCACTGCTCGGGAAAAGGTGCGGGAAACGCTCTCTCATCTCATCTTCACGCTCTCAGGTGGACTCACCAGGGGAACCGTGACGCCACTGCACTCGAACCAAGTCGACGGTCCTATTCCTCAACTGCTTCTGTCGACGATCCAGAATCTCAACGGGCTGCTGATCATAAGACAGATCCGGACGAACCGTAATCTCCGAGAAATCCACAGCGTGAGAGGGATCGCTAACGTATCGACGTAACTGAGATACGTGAAATACGTCGTGAACTCCCACAAGCGACGGTGGCAACGCCAAGCGATAAGCCACAGCTCCAACTCTCTCCAGAACATCGAACGGTCCAATAAACCTCGGACTCAGCTTGCCTCTCTTCCCGAATCGAATAACTCCGCGGTTCGGAGAAATCTTCAGGAAGACATGATCGCCAGGCTGAAACTCCAAAGGCCTCCGTTTAGCATATGCCCAATGCTTGAAACGGTCCTGCGCAATCCTCAGCTTCTCTCGAATATTCCTCACAACATCCACGGCCTCCACGATCATCTCCGGTCCTAACAGCTCCCGATCTCCAACGTCATCCCAGCTCAGTGGCGACCGACATTTCTTTCCATATAGCGCGGCGAAAGGCGCCATTCCAATACTCGCCTGGTAGCTGTTATTGTAGGCAAACTCAACGTGATGTAGATGATCCTCCCAAGATCCCTTAAAGTCCAACATGCAAGCTCGCAACATATCCTCCAAAATCTGAATCGTCCTCTCGGACTGGCCATCCGTCTACGGGTGGTACGCCGTGCTGAAACTCAGACTCGTACCCAAGCTCTTCTGCAGACTCTGCCAAAACTGAGATGTGAATCTCGTGTCTCTGTCCGACACGATACTCACGGGGACTCCGTGAAGTCGTACGATCTCCTGCACGATTCACGTTACATCACTATCTAAACTAGGAAAAGGAAATAGAAACGGAGAGTAAACGAATTTACCTCCATGTATCTCCTTGCTAGCGTCTCAGTAGACTGTCCTACTCGGAAGGGAATAAAGTGCGCGGATTTGGTCAATCGGTCTACGATCACCCAAATCGCGTCGTTCTGCTTCGGACTCCGAGGTAGTCCAGTCACGAAATCCATAGTGATGTGTTGCCACTTCCACTCCGGAATCGGAAGCGGTTGTAGCAACCCTGCCGTACGCTGATGCTCCGCCTTTACTTATTGGCAAACCAAACACTTGGCTACACTCCGAGCCACACTTCTCTTCATACCATGCCACCAAAAGTTCAGACGAAGATCCTTGTACATCTTGGTCCCACCAGGATGCACAGAATACGGCGAACTGTGTGCCTCGACCAATAATTCCTCTCTGATATCTCCAGCTGGCACACACAACCTAGCTCCAAATCTCAGCGAACCATCCTCGTGAATCAAGAAGTCAGTCCGCAGACCGGCTTCCACCTGCTCCCGAATCTTCACAAGCTTAGCATCTCCAGCCTGTCCAGCCTTGATCCTATCCACGATCGTTGATTGTATCTGCATGCTCATCATCGAAAAAGTCTCTCCAGGAAGAATAATCTCGATACCGGTCTCGCAAAAGTCCTGCTGCAATCTCCACTGCGACGTCAACATCATCACCGCTGGAAGCCTGCTCAGCGCATCCGGAACTACATTCACCTTGCCGGGGTGATACTGCAAGTCAATCTCATAGTCTGCCATGAGCTCCAACCATCGACGCTGTCGCATGTTGAGCTCCTTCTGCGTAAAGATATACTTCAAGCTTTTGTGATCAGTGAAGATCTTCACCTTCTCACTCAGCAGGAAGTGCCTCCAAATCTTCAGCGCAAACACGACAGCAGCCAACTCCAAATCATGTGTCGGGTAATTCTTCTCGTGAGCCTTAAGCTGACGAGAAGCGTACGCAACCACATGCCCATGCTGATGCAGCACACATCCTAAACCTTTTCCAGAAGCATCACAAAAGATCTCGAATCCTCCACTCCGATCAGGCACAGCTAGTACAGGGGCAGTCGTCAATCTCTCCTTCAGGATACCAAAAGCCTTCTCGCAATCATCAGACCAAACGTAAGGCACATCCTTCCGCGTCAGTCGGGTCATCGGCTCAGCAATCCGAGAAAAGTCCTTAATGAAACGTCGGTAATAGCCTGCAAGTCCAAGGAAACTCCGAATCTCTGACGCAGACTGCGGAACCGGCCACTCTCTGATAGCCACAATCTTCTCGGGATCCACAGAAATTCCATCACCAGACACCACATGCCCGAGAAAGGCAACTCTATCCAGCCAGAACTCGCACTTGGAATACTTAGCATACAGACGATGCTTCCTCAAGATCTCCAACACGGTCCTCAAGTGCGAGGCATGCTCTTCCTCCGACTTTGAATAGATCAGAATATCGTCAATGAAGATGACGATGAACTTGTCTAGAAAGTCGTAGAAGACCAAATTCATCAGGTTCATAAAGACTGCGGGCGCATTGGTTACGCCGAAGGGCATAACCACGAACTCGTAGTGACCATACTTTGTCCTGAAAGCTGTCTTCGGGATGTCGTCCTTCTTCACCTTAAGCTGATGGTAGCCACTTCTCAAATCCAATTTAGAGAACACCCTCGATCCTCCGAGCTGATCAAAGATGTCATCTATCCGAGGCAAGGGATATTTATTCTTGATAGTCACAGCATTCAGCTCCCGGTAATCCACACACATGCGACGCGAGCCATCCTTCTTCTTCACCAGCAACACCGATGCTCCCCACGGAGACACACTGGGATTGATGTATCCTTTCTGCAAAAGCTCGTCCAGCTGCCTACGCAACTCCTCCAACTCTGCTGGAGCCATCCGATACGGCGCCTTCGAAATAGGCTGCGCTCCCGGCATAAGATCGATCGAAAACTCGAGAGCTCGATCGGGTGGCAGCCTAGACATCTCCTCGGGGAAAACGTCGTCGAATTCACGTACCACAGCTGGTCTATCCTGCTCCATCTGCATAGCAACAAGCTCCACCGGCTTGGCCCGAAACCTGACAGGGCCAAGCGAACTGATACCTCGACTGAACTCAAACACCGGATGTTCGGGGATCTCGAACACCACCTTCTTCCTCCGACAATCGATCGTAGCATAGAAGCTCGCAAGCCAATCCATCCCGAGCACGGCATCGTAGTTGATGATGTCGTGGACAATAAAGTCAGCATAAAGCTCATGTCCACAGACAACCAAAGGGCAAGAAGTGCACCCACGATGCACCGAGATCACGCCATTTCCCGTAACGATGTTCCAACTCTTGGGAAGAGAGGAAGTCGTCAAGGAATGCTTCTCCACGAAGCTCCGAGATATAATGCACATCGATGCACCTGAGTCAAAGAGGACTCGTGCAGGAATTGTGCAAACCAAAATCACACCTATCAAACAATCTAACAATCAAACCCTATTCTAACAAACAAACATATGCAAGCAACAAACATGAGCAATCAATCAAACTATCTAAGGAAGGAAACAACTAGTTTGAGAGTTACCTGCGATAACCTCATCCGTAGCCTCGTTCTCCACTGCCGTCATCAGGTAAGCCTGCCTCCTCGGCTGCACGGCCTGCTGAAAAGCTTTCTTCTGCGGAGGAAGAGGCGCTCCACGACCTGCAGGTACAAGTGCTCTCTGCTGCAACGGCTGTGCGGCAACGGGATCCTTCCAAGGTAGCTTAGATCTCGGGCAATCCTTCATAGCATGGGTAGGGTCTCCACAAATCAGGCACTGTCCCAACATCTTCCTACACTGATCTTTGATATGCCCGGTCTTGCCACAGAAGTAGCAAGTCTTCTCAAGAGGCACTCCCGGCTTCTTGAACTGCACCGTCTGATTAGGCCTAGTCCCAGGCCTAACCACTCCTCTGACCTGCTCCATAGGCCTCTTTCCAGCTCCAGAAATCAGTCCTCTCTTCTGCTTTGCGATCTTCTCCTGTCTCCGAGCAGCTACCAGCAACTTCTGATATGACTCCATGTCCGACGTAGACACCAGGCTCTGCAAGTCTAGAGAAAGACCCTGCAGAAACTTCTGAGCCTTCTCCTCAGCATCCTCTACCATCTTCGACGCGAAGCGGCTCAATCTAGTAAACTCCTGGTGGTACTGGTCCACCGTCAGACTCTCCTGCTTCATCTCAATGAAGCGTTGCAAAATCTCCCTCCTGGCAGCCTTCGGAAAGTACTCCTCATCGAATCTAGACTTGAAAGTAGCCCAAGGTATAGGGCTCACCAGCAACTCATCCTCTGCATCCCACCAATTTCGGGCATTATCTTTAAGCTGCCTCTTCGCCAGATCAACCCATCCAGCCGGGTTGACCTTCGACATCTTCAGATTATCCTCGGTGTTTCTGATCCACTCCTCTGCAGCCATCGGTCCCTCAGATCCATCAAAGTAAGTCGGGCCCAGCTCCCGAAACTGTTTCGCTCCTGACTCAAAGCGAGGAGCACTCTGGGTGTTCTGGAGCATGCCCTGCTGCACCTGCATCATCTGATGCATCATCCTCATGATCTCAGCATTGGTGTGCTCTCTATCCGGCTCCTCAGCACGATTGGGCCCACTGCCAGATCGGGTCTGTCGTCGTCCAGCCATCTAATGACATAGAAAACGAACAAACAAATTAGACTCAAAGCTTAATGACTTGGATGTTGCAATTTATTCAATGGATATTCCGTTTATTATCGTTGTTCCGTTAGTTCGCAATCGCAAGATAGGACCTGCATGGGCCACCAACAAAACCTGTCACGCACCGCTTCCCAAAAACGTGGAGGCGAAGCGTGAGAAGGTCCGCTCAGACTTGAAGCTACAAAGCTGCAAGTCCGATAAGCGTCAATCACTTTAAACTGCAGGTCCTTGCAACGCGAAACGAAACAAAGATAATAATAACGAAAAGAGACAAAAGAAACATCTCAGAATATCCATAATAATAAGTCTCAACATCGCAGAAAAGCCACCAGGCTAAAATAAAAGAGTCTAAAAGAGGCCCAGCATGGCCAACAAAAGTACAAAGTACGAAAACAAGGAAATGGTGCAAGCACCGACAACTAATAGCAACCTAAAGCAAAAGCAAGTAAAATCAGTCTCTAAGACTGGTCTCCGGTGTCCTCGAACTCCTCGACGAACGTAGGCTCGGGCTCAACGTCAGCAAACACCTCGTCCTCAGCAACTGTCTCTGGCTCAGGGTCTAACATGTAACACCCAAAAGAGCAAGGGGCACATGTCAGCAAGTCTAAAAGACTTGTGCAAGTGAAACTGAAAGTACAAGTAAAACAACCTAGCAGTTCTAGCATGATGCAATGACATGGCAGTTTAAGTAATGAGTGCAACAGGTAAAGTAAAGTAAAGTAAAGTACGAGCATGGCATGACATTCACAAGACAAGTACAAGACAAGGAAAGTAAGCACCTCGTGCACAGAGATTCCGTCTTTTGGCTAGAGTGGCTGCGCGGGCCAACTCCTAAGCTCAAGTAACCGTTTATCCCTACCCCTCCACGTGTATCGGGCATTGGTTTCTAGCCAACACATGAGGCCCGCTTCTGGACCACGAGCCAGGAAGTGTTTTAAACAAGTATGGCGTAGGGGTGCACCTAGCCGGACAAGTAGTACGAGGACAAGTATTGTAGCGTGTGCTACGATGCAACAATCAATGCATGGATGACATGGCATGGCAAGTAGTAAAGCGTACAGGTAAGAAAAGTAGACGTGACAGTTTAGCATGCATGAATGACAAGTTTAAGGGTTGGATCTAGCTTCGTTGTCAAGCTAGATCATTTAGGTGACGGATCTAGTTTCGTTATCAAACTAGATCAAGTAGGCGTCTAGCCAGCTATCATTTCACTGACTAGTCTCTTTTACGCTAAAAGCAAGGAAGTGGCCTAAAAACATGGCCCTAAGCAAGATTTGGCAAGTTTCACTTGCCTGCAACTATCACGTCAAGAAAACACCGTCCAACGAGTCCAAAGTCACGATTCCTACGTGCACAAGTCCACCGGCCTACATCCGTTTTATTAATCTTGATTAGTGATTGCTAAAACATTTAAAATACTTTAAAATACTGATTTTTAATCTTGGTTAGCATGCAATTTGGTTGGGGGTCCTAGGGGTGCAAAATGTTACCTCAACACGACGCGAAAGCTACACCGGCGTCGGGTAGCGACGCCGGAGGTTGGAATAAAAGATCGCGCTCCAAGTCCAGATTCCAATTAGATTCCTCGCTGGAAATTTCAGAGCAATCAACCCGGGCGACGATTCCAGATTCCAAAGCTCGCACGTGCGACGACGGGCTACGACGTGCGACGACGTCGTACGCGGCAAGTCGTCGAAGATAACGCACCTAGGTGGGGCCCACAGTAGTCCTAGGGACCTTTGGGGGACCCACAATACCTCTGGAGAACTTGGGGGGCCCACGGAGGCAAGTGGTGCGACGGATGCGGGGTTGCGACGAGTGGCTCTCGGTCGTACCCCTCCAATGCGGGAGAATCCCTCGGTAGCTGCGGGGGAACGGCGCTGTTTCCTTCGGTCGTGCGGCAGCTGAACGTCGCAACGTTGCGACGAATCGTCGCAACGTCCAATTTCAAGTTTGGAAGAGGCTAGGGCTAATTTCTTGCGAAAATAGGTCTTCCTAGGGGTTGCTTATATAGTATAGGTGGGTTGACTTGGTCAAGGGCTAAATCTAATAGGATTAGAATATTAAAATAATTTAAAATTTGAATTAAAACTACTCCAACTCACCCAAGGGTTTGACTTGGTCCAAATGAGCTGGAAATTTCCTCAAAAATTCTTTAAAACGTTTAAAACTTAAATAAATTTTATTTGGCCGAAAATAATTTATAAATTAATTATTAAAAATAATATAAAACTTGTAAAAATTATAAAAGTGGTCAAATAAACTCCAAAAATTATAAAATAAATATCGTGGTGATCGTGGCGACGAATGCGAACTAACTAAGAAGACGGATCTCAGTTTTGACGTCGGACGACGAAACTAAAAATAGAAACGTATCCCGTCAAGAGTGAGAATCGTCACGTCTCATCGAGTAAGTTTAAATTGTGGGAATACGACTCGAGAAACGTCGTTCCAAATTAGTGCCACTATTTAATACTCTCAGAGACGTTCACAACGGCATATCACACAAAAGGGTTCACAATCAAATAAAGTCTAAATTAAACACGTGCACGACCAAAAGCACGTGCACGAACAAAGTACAACGAAAACGTACCGTTACACAAAGTCACTCGGCCGAGTGAGCCGCTCTGCCTGCTGCGAAAGTTGCGATTTCTGGGATGCGCAGGGGCAGTTTGGTCACAATTTTTTGGGCGATTTTGGAGGGTATTTAAACCCAGTTTTTGCCTTAGTTAGAGGAGCTTTTTGCAGCCTTTTTCAGGATTTTTTCAGAACTTTTTAGATTAATTAGATTTAGACTTTCTTTTTGAAGATTAAAAGGCTACTCTTATTGGATTCTCATTGGATATCATTGGATCTTCATTGGTTTGTCTATTTCCTATCAAAAACTCAATTTTTATTAGCTATTTATCTATTGCAATGAATTCTCTTGATATTATTATTAATTTTTCTGAGAATTGCATGATGAATATTGAGTAGTGCCATCGTCTTAGGACGTATGGATGAACCCTATGGACCCTATTTCTAAATTGTGATGAAATTGTGAAATTGTTGCTAGAATTGATTAGGATTAGGTTGGGATTGATTAATTACGGATAGCTAGGGATTCATATCGATTGGGATTTGCAAGAGATTGGATCCCAATTGATAGGAAGGCCTATAAATTCGATTTAGAATGACGATTGGATTTCTATAGACTTGGTTTGCAAGAGATTGGGCCAAGGATAGGATTTTCAATTGTGAATCTATACCAATATCCGTTTGCAAGAGATTGGACGGATAGGAACTATCACAACCTAGGTCGAAGCTCGAGTTTGCACGAGAGTGGGCTCGAGATATGATTGAACGATGATGTCGTTCTTCACGCTAGCGGCTTAGGCTAGGGTTTGCAAGAGATTGGGCCCTATCCTAGGTTTGCTATAGACCGGCAATAGCGCGAGAGCGTGAGCTTGGTTCTACATTTAGTTGCGACTAGTTCATCCACATTCAAGTTTAGCAATGCTGTAACCTATGAATCACATTGATGAGAGACGGTCCGTGGCGGGGATTCCCTATCCCTAGACGTTTTATTAAATTGATACTTTCTCTTGATATTTCCACGACTGTGATTGTTTACCCCAAACGATTCTCTATCCTCTTGATAGCTAGGTGATTGGAAAGAGACACTGTTATTAGTCCTCCCTGAGTTCGATACCCGCTCGTCGCTACACTGTGCGCTTGCGGTAAAACTACAAGTCGTTTGTCCCGGGTGTGTGTACTCCCGGTGCACGAGTAAACAGACTAAGCGTTTTCCTTGCACAGTAAGGATTCACAAACAATGAAGTCTGCCCATGTATCTTTATCAAAAGAACATGAACAGGATTTGTCATAGTCGCGGTATATGTTGATGCTTAAATCTCATAGGATTTCCCGTAGAGATCAATAAGATATCTGAAAGCCTAAAGCTTACCTTCGAAATGAAAGACCTAGGCAAAACGAGGTACTGTCTTGGCTTACAGATTGAACCCCTACGAGGTGGAATCCGGTTACACCAATCAAACTATACAAGAAAACTTTTAAACAAGTTTAGAATGGAACAATGTCATCCTTTAAGTATTCCTAAGGTCGTGAGATCACTGAATATTCATAAGGACCCCTTCCGGTCGCTAGAAGAGGGGGAGCACTTCTATATCTGGCAAACTGCACGCGTCCCGATATAGAGTTCACAGTTAATCTACTTGCCAGACATAGTGCTGCGCCTACAAAGTGCCACTGGAACGGAGTAAAGCATCTTCTACGCTACCTCCAGGGTTTTATAGATCTGGGACTATACTACCAGATAGGTTCCTCCTCCCAGTTGCTTGGTTATGCTGATGCATGTTACCAATCTGATCCTCACACAGCAAAATCACAAACTATTTTTGTGTTTACCTATGGAGGGACTGCTATCTCAGGGAGATCAGTAAAGCAAACCAGCACAACATCATCATCCAACCACGCTGAACTCATTACGATCCATGAAGCAAGCAAAGAGTGTTTTTGTCTTCGCTCCGTCGTCCAACATATCCTAGATGACACTGGCTTGAAGACTGGTGATCTTGGGCCCACTGTCTTGTTTGAAGACAAAACTGCATGCATATCACAACTTAAAAAGGGCTACATCAAAGGTGACAGAACGAAACACATTTCTTCCAAATTCTTCTGGACGCACGATCTACAGAAGAACGAGGAGGTCAAGATTCAACAGGTCCAGTCCTGCAACAACTTAGCTGATCTTTTTACTAAATCTTTACCGAGATGTATTTTTGTAAAACTTGTAAAATGAATCGGTATGAGACAGCTGAAAGACATACAAGCCTGAAGCTTGTACGGATAAGGGAGAGTAACTTGCGTGTTGCACTCTTTTTCCTTAAGCTGTTGGTTTTTCCCACTAGATTTTCCACAGCTAAGGTTTAACGAGGCAAACATGATTACTCAGGATTCAGAAGTATCCATCCCCTTAGCTTTATACGCTAAGACCAAAGTAATGGTTCGATAAGGAGAGTGTTATGAGTGAGGGAGGCCTTTGGCCTCCCCACCACTTTATCCCTCCATTACTCCCCACTTATTGGAGTAATGGGGACCTTTGGTGTTCATACTCTTTCATATTCCATATGAAATGAATAAATATAGAACTATGGCCTTGAGCCATGGTTACTCTTTTTCTCCAAGTTATAACAGACAAAAATTACTCACCGTGAACAACATGCGAAAAAAATTTGTCCGTGATGTGCGCCAAGTAAAATTTGATGTACAGACCAAAATAACTCGCCGTACAAAAAGCATCAAAATTCAGTTGTACACAATTATAACTTGGTATGTGTAGAGTATCAAAAAAAATTTAAACGGTTGTGCGCAGAGTAAACAATAGGTGGCAAATTAATTCCGCGAGAGACCCATTTGGTTCTTCATTACCCTCTCTAGCCCCCTCTCACTCTATGCCTTTCTCTTGCTGGTCCAAAACAAATTAAAGAATCACATAATTTAAAAAAATCAACATAATTTCGTCTTTATTTATACGTGGCACACATCGATCTTGTTACCGGATGTGGTGATTGATGAGCCTAGATCGGATCGGGTATCGCCACTCACCACGACTTCTCTTTTTATGGGGCAAATTAAACTTTAGGGTTAAATTGTTACTTTAATTAGGGATGAGAATGTGCATGTCCAAAGCCCGATTGGGCTCCCAATTGGACATGCCTCATTCCCATCTCAGTCAACAAATGAGTGTAAAAGAAAGATGGTACCACCATCTTTCATACTCATTAGTGAAGGACGTGTGAATGTGGCATGACCAATTGGGAGCACAATCGGACTTTGAGCACGCACGTTTTCATTCTAACTTTACTAGTGGACCAGTTGCGATGTACGGAAAAAAAAGAAACCTGGCATATCTAGCCTCAGGAGTCGCATCACAGGATAAAGTTAGGTCCATGCTCTTTGCACCTCAGCACTTGAGGTGCATGTGATTTTTTTTACCTAAAAAAGAGAAACAGTCAAATCAAATCCTCTCATTTTACAGTCTTATTTCTAAAATTAGAAAACAATCACACTGAAACCTACATGCACCTCATCTTTTGAGGTGCATGTAGCAATTATCTAAAGTTATACATGATGTAAATAGTGTACTCCTATGATGTGGTCTGAAAAAGTTTAGTTTATATTCCGATGTATCAAAAAACAAAAAGAAATAGTTTACTTTCATGATGGGGTAATGATATAGGAATCAAAATTAGCAACCATTTAAGACCACAACATAGGATAGGAGTCCCTGGCCAGCCTATAAAAACTACACAAGACCAGCCTTACACCATGAACGGTAGCTGCAGAATGGCGGACCTAGTTGCGCACCAGCAATGGCCCCTCTCTTTTTCTGCGGACCAGTTGAGATGTACGGAAAAGAAGGAAACCTTTCATTTATAGCCTCAGGAGTTGCCATCACAGGATGAAGTAGTAGGAGGAATCAAACAAGTTTAGATGCAAGAAAAAGAAAGAAAACTTGCATATCTAGCCTCAGGAGTCGCCATCACAGGATGAAGTACTTGGAATCAAAATTCACGTAGTTTACATTCATGATGGGACAATGAAATAGGAATCAAAAGTAGCAACTATTTCTGACCACAACATAGGATAGGAGTCCCTGGCCAGCCTCTCAAAACTACATAAGACCATCCTTGCACCATGAACGGTAGCTGCAGGATGACGGACCTAGTTGCGCACCAGCAATGGTCCCTCTCTCTTTCTGCAACTATCTTCACTATCACCTTGTTCTCGTTACTCTTCTCCCTCAATCTCTTCAAGAAAAGCCCAACATCCAACTCGCCTCCCTCGCCGCCGGGCTTGCCTGTTATAGGAAACTTCCACCAACTAGGCTCCCTGCCCCATCGGTCGCTGCAAGCCCTATCGAAGAAGTACGGCCCCATAATGCTTCTACACTTGGGCCGCACACCCACCATCGTAGTTTCTTCGGAGGAGGTTGCTCGCGAGGTAATGAAAACACACGACGCAATATTTGCAAGCAGACCCGACTCGAGCATAACCAGGAGGCTCATGTTTGGCAACATGGATGTGGCCTTCTCACCGTACGGGGAATACTGGAGGCAAGTGAGAAAGATAAGCGTCATCCAGCTGTTGAGCCTCAAGAGAGTGAAGTCGTTTCAGTCCATAAGGGAAGAGGAGGTGTCGCTCTTTGTCGAGAAAATCCGCGAGTCTCGCGACGGATTGGTTAACTTGGGCAGGATGGTTGCTAGTCTTACCAACGACATAGTGTGTAGGGCTGCTTTAGGGAAGAAGTATTCTGGAGTTGAAGTGTTGGATGACTTCACGCAGTTGTTGGGGTCATTCCCCGTGAGAGATTTCATCCCCTGGCTTGGATGGATTGATTGGGTGAGTGGGTTGGATGCAAGGGTGAGGAGGAGGTTTAGAGAGATTGATGATTTTCTCGACAAAGTATTCGACGAGCGTCGTCATGCTCGGGCTACAACAGGTGATAGCGGCGAGGGCATCAGCTTTGTGGACGTTTTGCTGTCGCTAGACGAGAAGGATTACATGGCTGGCAAATTCACTAGCAGAGACAACATGAAGGCTATCGTTTTGGTATCTTCCCTCAGTTTTTTTCTCTCTTTTCGATTACTGACTATGTGACAACAATTATATTATGTGATTTCATCCTGCAGGACATGTTTGCAGCTGGAACCGATACAGTATTTACGGCAATTGAATGGGCAATGTCCGAGCTTATCAAGAATCCAAAGGCAATGAAGAGATCAGAAGAGGAGGTTCGACAAGTTACCAGCTGTGAAGGAAAGATCACAGAGGAAAGCATTGACAGAATGAAGTACTTGAAAGCAGTGCTTAAAGAAACGCTGAGATTGCATCCTCCTGTTCCTTTATTGGTTCCTCGTGAGACAATAGAAGGTATTAGACTGCATGGATATGATATTCCTGCTGGAACCCAAGTCATGGTCAATGCATGGGCAATTGGGAGGGATCCAAGTTACTGGGATAGGCCTGAAGAATTTGATCCTGAGAGATTCATGAACAGCGACCTCGATTTTAAAGGGCAAGACTTTCAGCTTATACCGTTCGGCGCAGGTAGAAGGGGTTGCCCGGGAATTGGATTCGCGGTGGCCGTGATCGAGCTCACACTTGCTCATCTTCTGCATCATTTTGACTGGGAACTGCCTGATGGAATGGAAGGGGAAAAACTAGATATGAGTGAGTACCCTGGAATTACAGTTCATAGAAGATCCAGTCTAGTTCTTGTCGCGAAATCTCGACTCACATAGGTCGCTAAAAACTTTTCGATATTCTTACGACTGTTTGGAATATGTAGTATGGAATGGATATGTGTTTGGTACTACTATAATATGCCACAATATCGACTTTTCATGTTAATGGTCGGTAATATTAATGCAAATGCCGATGGTTATGTCCTTCGATGTATCAAAAGTATTTTTTAAATATCTATTATATAAAATATAACTATATAACTGTTTTTGAATCATAGGGTTGACTATAACAAGTCTCAGTCATCAACAAAGATCATGATGCATCCACATCCTTTGCATCCAAGGGTCAAGATTTAATTCAAAAAAATAGGAGCTTTGAAACAATGAATGTAAATGTTGGTGCACGAGTACGGCCTACGAAGCGGTGTCAAGATACACGGCCCAGTTAGAGCCGACAACCTGAAACCCGTCATTAAGGCTGAATAATACTCAGTCAAACGAATGACTCATTTGACTGTTGGACTCCTGCTGATACTCAGTGAGGATTTAATGAGACCGAGTAAATATGTGGCCGTTATCATCAATCCCGGAGAAGATCCCGCCTTAATTACTGAGGGACGGTTATTTGCAATTGTCAAATCAACATCTATAAGTACCCGAAAGGACAATGTTAAAAGGGTTCCAACTCCCAAGCTACGAGATCTGATACTCGGACATTCTATACTCCAACTTATATTTCTTCCTCAAAAGAGCTTGCGATGCTAGATCTGAGACGAGCCTCCATAGGTCGATCTCAGTAGTTCCAAGCTCATTCCCTCTCTTAAGTCCCGTTCTCACTTAAGCATCTGTGTGGATTTGGGTCGGGACCCAGATCCGACCCCCCAGGCGCTTCCTTGTGATGCAGATCATCGAGTTCTGATCCATCGAGAAGGCCGTGCATGTGCTTCTCAACATCAATCAACCGATGCTCGACCCATTCCAGGGTCGAACGAGTACCGCAAGTCGACTATCATCTACCAACGACCCCAGTTCTACTAACCTAGGGTCCCATTCAACCGACTATCGACGACGATCCAACTCAGCAACAAAGGGCCCACGTTAGCATCGTTATTGTTTCGGTCATTTTTTAGCCTTAACAGTTGGCATCGTCTGTGGGAAACATGAGTTGACATTCCAGTCAACAAAACATTTCGACCATATCGATTCACCCATCAACACTCTCCGGAGATGCATCAGCGCTTCCCAGTATCAGTACATGCAACTTGATAATGGGAGGCCCACCACACCCATGGCTATCAACCTCACTCCAAAACTCTTATACCAGAAGGTTGATGACCATATCCGTGGGTAGAAGGCACCCTAGAGATTCTACACCTCCTATATTCTTTTCAGATGAGGATCTAGAGTGTGTAGAACTGTCACATGATGATGATGTCTTCATCACTGCCACCGTCAATGAGGTAACAGTGAAGAGATTACTCATCGACACGGAGAGTTCATGCGATGTGCTCTTCTTCACCACACTGGAGAGAATGAGGCTGTCTTCATCAGAGTTGGGGTCCTGTCCGGGACCTCTCGTAGGGTTCACCGGGCATTCTGCGCCAGTGACAGGTATCATTACCCTGCCAGTGACCCTTGGTACGTATCCACGACAGGTTACTTGCCTAACCAACTTTATACTGGTGAAGATCAACTCAGCATACAATGTAATCATCGACAGACCGCTGCTTAACGCAGTAGAAGCGGTGGTTTCAACCTTCTATCAAATGAACAAATTCCAAACTCTTGAGGGGATTGGGAAGGAGAGAGGGAGTCAGAAGCAAGCTTGGTCATGTTACCTTCTGTCCACCACTTTGAGAAGGGTAGGGCAGGTAGACCCAGTTGATCCCAAGGGCAAAAATAAAGACGAGGAACAACGACCCGCAGCAGTTGAGGAGACAGAGAGCATCCAGATCTCTGAAGAAGAAGGAAAGACCGTCTCCATTGGGTCGATGCTCTCCTTTGACCTAAGGGAGCAGTTGATCGCTCTCTTGAGAGAGCATGCTGACATGTCTGGCATCAACCTTAAGGTAATATCCCACAAACTGGAAGTCGATCCGACTTCCAAACCCATGAAGCAGAAGAAGAGTAACATGGGGGGAGAAAAGATGAAGGTCGCGGTCGAGGAAGTAGATCGACTTTTGGAAGCGTGCTTCATTCGAAAGGTCAAATACCCTGAATGGCTCTCGAATGTTGTGAGGGGGGAAAGGCGAATTGCAAATGGCGGATGTGCGCCGATTTCACCGATCTCAACAAAGTCTGTCCGAAAGATGGCTACCCCTTGCCCCATATCGACCGTCTGGTCGACAAAGCCTCGGGCTATGAACTCTTAAGCTTCATGGCCAACTTTTCAGGCTATAACCAGATCCAAATGGCACCAGAAGATGAAGAGAAGACTTCTTTCATCACGGATCGAGCTATTTTCTATTATACAAAAATGCCATTTGGTTTAAAGAATACAGGAGCTACGTACCACCATATGATGAACGGGGGGTTCGAGGCTCAAATCGGGCGAAACTTGGAATTCTATGTTGATGATATACTGGTCAAGTCGAAGAAGCCGACGAACCACATTGCATATCTCCGAGAACATTGCACAAGTCCGACGCTATAACCTTCGGCAGAACCCCGCCAAGTGTACCTTTAGGGTTCGATCGAAAAAGTTCCATGGTTTCATGCTAACGAATCGAGGAATTGCGGCTAACCCTGACAAAATCACGACGATCGTGGCGATGAAGGAGCCCTCAACCATCAGAGAACTTCAAAGACTGAATGGAAGAATATCGGCTTTAGGCCGATTCCTGTCCAAGTCGGACGAGAGATCTATACTTTTCTTCAAAGTACCAAGAAATGCGATAGCATCCACCGCGAATGACTAGAATGTTGTCGAGTGGGACACGGACTGCAAGAAAGCTTTCTTTGAGCCATAGGAGTACCTCAGTAGCCTACTGTTCCTGACTAAACCGGATAAAGATGACCAACTCATCATTATTTGGCGGCTACGATGGAAGCCGTGAGCTCGACACTTGTCAAAGAGGACTTGGAAGTGCAATGACCTATCTACTACGTCAGTCAAATCCTCTGGAGTGCAGAAATAAATTACTCGAGGATAGAAAATATGGCGTTCACATTAATCCAATCCGCAAGGAGGCTACGTGATGTGTCCATATTTTCCATATATTTACTGCACCATTTCACATCATATTCGATATCCAAAGTTCATATATTATCGTGCTTTGACGTGCGTTTATATTTCATATATTCACGCACGTTTTCGTCTGTGTTTTTCTGCTATTTTCCGCCGTCTTATATTCGTTTTCTCGTGTTTTCTTGTTTTCTTTCACTTTTCCGTGTTTTTGTATGTTTGCAGGAGTTTACCGGCGTAGGGGACATAAACGACGATATCATGAGTCCCCGGAGCAACGGGAGGAGTCACGCGTGATCCAGGGGGTCAAACGACGAAGATCGAATCTTTCAGCCCCCACCCGATCGGTTCGACACAGCCAACCGATCGGGTGATGCACGCGTGCACGACCCGGTCATCCGCTGAAGCAACGAAAGTATTAATCGACCGGGTCGCCGACCGGTTCAACCCGACTGATCTCTCTGGAAATTGGAGCTGAAACTCAACCGATCGGGTGATCTTCACCCGATCGGTTCACCTGTAGCCGTTTCCCCAAAGAAGATGACCCAGAGAGCTCACCCGACCGTCAGCAGACCGTGCCAAAACGTCCGAAGTTACTGTCTTTTGGGCAACAATTCCAACCGATCGGTTGATTTATCAACCGATCGGTTCACCCGACGACGATCAAGATCCAAACGACGAGCAGCTTCCATCAACCGACCGTGTCGTCTGACCGGGTGAAGTCTCGAAGATGGCTGCCGAAGTTCGCAGCAGGTCACCCGATCAGGTGATTCTTCACCCGATCGGGTGATGTCATTTTCTATAAATACAGAACCTAGGTTTCCAGATTCGTGAGAGTTGTTATT
The DNA here is from genome assembly GCA_030789695.1 of Scilla litardierei. Lineage (NCBI taxonomy): Eukaryota > Viridiplantae > Streptophyta > Magnoliopsida > Asparagales > Asparagaceae > Scilla > Scilla litardierei. Next base: position 121,007,887 of record CM061141.1, read on the forward strand.
TTTGCTGTTTTTCTCTCTCTTGACGGCTGTAATTTTTTTAGATATTATTAAGTTGTCTGATCTTTACCAAACTTTAATATAGTTTTATTTGCATTGCTCTTACTACTTTTCAATCGCCTGATCATGTTTCTAACGGTCTATTTTGATTTAGATTGCTTTTTAGTAAATATGTGTGAGTAGTTCCCAAATCTGGGATTTTGGTGGAAGCCCCTTCGTGGGTTCTCCCCAATGAGTCCATAGAACTAGGAAATCGATAGGGATTAGGAATCTATCGGTTACGCGGGTTGTTTTATTGTCATCGACGGGAAAAAGACCGCCTTTGACCGTTGGGCCAAGGGGGAATAAACTTGGTGGTTGACTTCCTAGCCATAGCTCACGCCCTTGGCGTAGACGTCGAATCCTTGCGCACGGGAGCGACAGGATGAGACGTTGGGAGTTATCGTTGCGAGCTTAGTGCGCCCGGAGTCGGTCAGTGTTAATAGACATGGGAATGCCCACTGACCGAACCCGGGTAATCCGACGTATCATCCTGGACACCGACCGGAATATCGGGCCCATGGGATGCCGGTATCACTCTTAGAGGCAACGTCTCACCATTAGACCCTAATTCTGATCATTTTCCTACCCGTAGGCCGTGTTGACGAGAAGCGTACGATATGGTGGAAACCGAAGTCCCGGGTTTCCCTTTATATCGTTTATCCCTCACATTCTATTTTCCGTGACAACCCATTTACCGATTCGAGCTAGCTCGCCCATGGGGTGAATTTGGTCCTTCTTGACACAAGCACAACCATGCCTCCCTGAGTTCGACCCCCCAAGCCACACTACAACACCGTGCGCTTGCGGTTATAAATATTTAAATCTCACGCCCCCAATCATATATTGCACACATCTGACACACACAACCAGGGGACATCAAGCTTTATGGCGCCGTTGCCGGGGAGGCAACGTGCTTGTTATTTTAGGATCTCATGAACCCTTGAGTCTAGCTCTCATCTCTATCTTGCGATAATTTTCGCATTCTTCTTTTTTGTTTTTATTTTCTTATTTCTGTTTTATAATTTATCTGTTTCTTTCCCACTTTTCGTTTCACGGGTGTTTGTTGCTTTTCATGCACAGAAGTTCAAGAAGTCTCGACGACTTGATTCCCATTGACCCGGAGATAAACGCCACCCTAAGGTGTTTAGCCGCAGAGAAGCGAAGAAGAGAAAAGCCTGAAACCATAGGGGAGAACACCCCACCTCACAAGTCTCTACAGGAGTACTTGATGCCATCCATCGAGTCCACCTCCGCCATCCGTCCTCCTGCTATTACGGCGCAAAGCTTCGAGCTTAAGCTGTCTTTGGTGACGTGGATCCAGCAGGATCAATTCTCGGGTGCACCCATGGACAGCCCCATCGAACATTTGGACTCCTTCTTGGAGAAATGTGACACCTTCTGGATAAACGGTGTCACAACTGAGGGGATCCATCTAAAGCTATTCCCCTTCTCTCTGCGAGATAAGGCCAAGCTGTGGCTTAGGGGGAAGGACCCAAATAGGTTCAACACTTGGGAGAAGCTTTCAAACGCTTTTCTGACAAAGTTCTTTCCTCCGGGGAAGACCATGAAGCTGAGGAGTGAGATCTCCTCCTTCTCCCAAGCTAGCCATGAGTCCCTGCATGAGGCTTGGACAAGGTTTAAAGAGATGCAGCGAAAATGCCCTCATCACGGGCTTCCCAAGTGGCAGATAATTAATTTGTTCTACAACGGATTGAGGGATGATTTGAAATCATCGATGGACGCCGCGGCTGGGGGTCCTTCATGTCCAGAAGTGAGGAAGATGCTGGGAACATTCTAGAAAATATGGCATCAAACAATGAGCGGTGGTGTGACAAGAGAGCCACACCTAGATCTGGGGGTATCCACAGGGTCGAAGACGTCGACAAATTATCCAGCAAGTTTGACTTGCCGTCGACCCCGATCTCCGCATTGATGGTAGGTGTCGGTGGTGCCGGTACACAACATATTGCGTCGGTGGAAGCCGAAGTCTTTGGAGAATTCGACGGTGGTGACATCTCACCATCGTTGGACCAAGCGAGCGCACTATTCTACAATCCTACGGGAAATGCGCCATATCCACCACCACGGACTAGCTCCAACCCGGTTTACTCTCCGAACAACCGGAACCACCCCAACCTTAGTTACCGGGTACCGTATCAGCAGCCGCCTCCTCAGCAACAGCAGCAGCCAATATATCAGCCGGCTAGGCCTCAGCAGTAGCAGTTTCAGCAGCAGCAGCCTCCACAACAGTATCAGCAATATGCTCCTAGGAATCAGCAACCCATTCAGCAGTAATATGGCCAGAAGAGGGCCATCTCTCCGGTTGAGTCCCTCCTGACTCAATACATCGCCAACCAGGAGAAGATAAATTTGAAGCTGGAGATGGGGCCGAGAGTTCTCACTGATCAGGTAACCCAGCTGGAGTTACAAGTGGCGAACCTTCAGAGGCTGCAGAATCTATTACCTCCACAACCTGAAGTGAACCCGAGGGGAGCAAATCAGACTTTGGCACTCACGCACGAGAATGTGAATGTGGCCGCTATCGTATTGAGAAGCGGGACACAAATCCCCACAAGAGTGCCCTCCAAGGAACCAGAAGCACCGTTGGTCGTAGAACGACCAATTGAAAAATTGAATGATGACGGTGCTTCGTCGCCAAAGCAAACGACTCCGGAGGGAGTCCCTGAAGAGGAGAAGAAGAAAATCGAGGAAGGGAGCCTCAAATTGTTCAAGCCCGTTGTGCCTTTCCCACAACGGCTAGCCCAAGCCAAGATAGACGAGAAGTATGGCAAATTCTTTGCCATGGTCAAGGATCTAAGCTTGCAAATCCCCTTCATCGAAGCTATCGAGACGATTCCCTCATACGCCAAATTTCTAAAGGATTTAGTGACAAGAGGGTCCAGAAAGGAGAGGGTCATATTGACGGCGGAATGCAACGTTCTCATTCAGAGAGCAAATCCGCCTAAGCTTAAAGACCCGGGGAGCTTCTCTATCCGTTACACGATCGGGGAGGTAAAGATCCATCGTGCGCTCATCGATCTTGGAGCGAGCGTCAGTTTGATGCCCCTGTCACTGTATAAGATTATAGGAATGGGCGACTTGGAGCTCACCGGCATGACATTACAGCTTGCACACTGTCGGTCAAGTATCCGGTGGGTGTTGTAGATGACCTCCCTGTCAATATAAGAGGGGTGCATGTGCCGGTGGACTTCGTCGTCATGGACATGCCTGAAGATGTGCACACCCCCATCATTCTTGGACGACCTTTCATGGCCACTGTCGGCGTTTTGATAGATGTGAAAAATGGGAAGCTTTCCCTTAACGTCGGCAACGAGAAAGTCGAATTTTATTTGGGGTTGTCAATGAAGCACCCCGATCCCCCGGATGATCCAAGATGCAATGTGCTGGAGTTAGAAGAAGAGAGAGCTGTGGAGGCAAGCTCCTGGGAAATTCTTTCAAGAAATCCCCCCGATAGCTTGGGGGACTTAGAAGAACCAGTCGGCCTGAAAAAACGTGACGTTGCTGGGAAAGCGGATGCGGCACACACGGTCCCTCCCGGATTTCAAAACGCTCCTCCGACGAGGAGGAAAGGGAAAGAGCCCATGGAGCTCACCGGAGAAGAGATTCAGATCCTGAAACGAGTGGCGGTAGACGCCAATGTAAGGGAGAAACCCCCGGATCCCTCCAACAAAGGGAGGGTCGTCGAGCAAGTTTTCTTGTCACCGCCGACGATATTGAAGGCCGCCAACTCTGAACCCGAAGCGATGCCGACTTTAGGGCATCACCCCTGTCCACCTTGAATACCATCAACGGGCGTCGAGCAAACGACGTTAAACAAAAGCGCTTCATGGGAGGCAACCCATGCTCTAAAAATTTTATCTTCGTTTTTAGGATTTTTTTTATCTTTATTTTTTCTATTTTAATAATTAAATTCAGCCGCGGGATCATCCGTCGAGAGACTTAGGCCATTTGTGAATTTTTGCAGGAAACAAGCCCTCACCCGATCCGGTGATTACCCAACCGATCGGGTGAGACGTATCAGACAATGGCCGTATCTGAGCTCCAACGAACCGGTCGGGTGAAGCAAAGCCGAGACCGGGTGGCAGACCGTATGATCTGTGCTGAAGTCTCAGGAATTTTGGGGAGTTGATCAACCGATCGGTTGACACAAAGCATGGTCGTGCGAATGACCGGGTAAGCTCTACAAACTCTCGGGAAAAAGTGTGAAGCGGCCACCCGATCGGTTGAGAACTCAACCGATCGGGTCGCCTGTAGCCTCTTTTCGGCAAATTTTTCGACCTAAAAGTCAACCGATTGGGTGACATTTCACCCGATCGGTTCGACTTAAACCCTATAAATAAACCCCCCCACCCGTTCATCTCCCTCGCCCGACCCCGATATTTCTCTCGCCGTTTCAACTCCCCCTCCCTCGCCCGACCTCGTTCCTTCTCTCAACCGACCCAAACCCCCCCTAATCGATCTCTCCCCTCTCCTTTTCCAACTCTCCATCGATCTCTCCCCCTTCCTTTTCTATTTCGCCCGCACCCAAAGCCTTAATTTCCGCCCATATCCCCCCATTTTCGAAAATTTGCTGAAAATAGTTGTCGCGGCTTCACACTTGTTCCTATTACGTTGCGTTGGGATATCTACGAGCAAAGATCTTCATCTTGATTGGGTAACTTCGCTCCTTAGCTCAATTTTATATTTTGCCCTAGAATTTCATTTTGCTCGATTGCCTGTGTTAGTGTGTATTCATCGTATCTTGCATACACACACACACACACACGACTACTGCACAATGCCTCCTCGCCGTGCTAAACCCACCAACGCCAGCACGTCCAACCATAGACCTACCCGGCGCGCTCGTCGCACACAATCCCCCACCCAACCCACCACCGCCACCAATTCATCCACCACCCCACGCCCCTCTGACCCCGTTTACATTGGCGATACCGAATACAAGGTGACATTCCGTGACGACGACCAAGCTGACCGGTTCATGTCCATGCTCCTCCTGGCAGGAGTTGGTGGTCAGGCAACTCAGCAGTCAGTCGAGCGTGACCTACCTGTCCTTTAAAGCCTCATTCATCACATTCGCACTGACTCACCTGATGATTCCGAGCTTGACATCCCACCCCCCACCACTCCTGGTCCTCAGCACAGGGCCCCATCACCACCCCCAGAGGGTGGTGCCTCTGCTTGATATATTCCCATCCAGTTTTTGCCTCCCCCTATTTTTAGTGCCCATCTGTCTTTGCAGGGCCCTGCTTTACCATAGCTTGGGGGAGGACCCACTCACGCATCAGGTCCCATTTTTATTTTTTATTTCCATTTTTTTATTTTTTTTATTTTATTGACCTCCCCCTTGCATGTCTCTGCATTTTCACGATCATATCATATCGCTAGCACTGTCACGTCTAGCTTGGGGGAAGTCAATTTTTATGTGTGTTGTCGTGTGATAATTTTCTTGTTGTGTTTATTTTCTATGTTATGTCGTGTGATTTTCTTTTTTATTTTTATTTTCTGTTTATGTGTCGTGTGGTGTGCTTTTCATCTTTATTCTTCTTTTCAGTTTCGTTTGTGTGTTTTTCATGTTTTTCACTTTTTGTGTCGGTGCGTATCCCCCCATTTTCATTGCCCTCCCGTATTCACTTTTATTGCATTGAGGGCAATGCAAGTTTCAGCTTGGGGGAGTCGCACTTCGTGCGTCATTTGTGTCGTTTTTCTTCATTTTTGAGTCGTTTTCCATCGTGTTTTTCTTTTTCTTTTCTTCTTTTTATCTCTTTCTCCTAGAGATGAACCCTATGATGACTCGCCACAAAAATCACACACACACCTAGCATGGCTTCGATAATCATATTCACTAGCCTTAGGAAGTCGAGTCCTCTTGCATTTCATGCATCTTGGGTCCACTTAGCTTTAATGTGAGTCGTGTGTCGTGACTAGCGTTTTGTATGCTTCTACTTCGTGATCGTGTTTTATATACCTGTCTAGGAATGACCCCTAGACTATCATGCTTCGATTTAAATATGCGGTATCTTCCTCTCTTGTCTGCTTCTGTATGCATGAATATACATATATCGTATGCTTCATTTCGCATGTGTCGGGATTCCACGGTTAGGACTAGGATAACCCATTTTAGCCTATGCTCTGATTAACGAAATATCTCCCTCGTCCAAGTGTTTAGATTCCGATTTCTTTTTTGTTTTACTTGGTGCAAATCCCATCGTCGTGTACCGTTCTCCCACTTGGGAGAGTACACATGTATATAACTTGAAATAGTACACATGTATATAACTTCCAAGTTATATTCCGATTTCTTTTTTTTTTCTTTTTCTTATTTAGCGTCATATTTTCCATATTTTGCCATTCTTGCATGCCTGGTTTTATTTTTATTTTTTCTCTACCTTTCTTTTCCCCTTTTGCTAGATATATTCCATATGATGATGCCTCTTATAGCCTTAGTAGCTATCATGATGCTTATTACTTTTGCCATGCTATTTAGGGTATTTCAGTATCTTGCTATCTATATGCTTGCATATATCTTCTTTTGTTGATTCATCTATATGAAGGAATGAAATGAATTGAAACTGAATGTATGCAATTGTATTTAGTACGCTCTTGTTGGGAATGCAACAAGCTTCACGCATCATTAGAATATTTGAAGCATCTGCCTGGTATCTTATTCACTTCTTATTGCATGCCTGCTATTATTGTGTGCCTTATCGCATGACTTCATTATTTGTTGAAATGAATGAAAATATCTAAGCTTACTTATGAGTTTAATTGGAGTATTATCTTATTGAACCATTGTGCACACCTTATAAGTGAACTGAATGATACATTATTTCCTTCTCCACATATCTTTATTATTCTCTACATATCACTGGTTTCACCCCCTTTCAGCTATTTATACCGCATCCACTTCCCAAAAATCCCAAAAGAAAAAGTTAGCATCCAAAAAGCCAAAAAGCCAAAAAGCCAAAAAGGAGCCAAACCCAAAATACATATCTTATTGCTCCTATCAAAAAAGAAAATAAAAGAGAAAATAAAAGAAAAATATTTCCTATATCTTATTACTTGGAGCTACACAAATACTTGGGAAAAAGCCAAAAATTCCATTCTTATTTTTGGATGCGACGCCTCATGCTAAGCTTGGGAGGGTGAACCCATTTGATTATACGAGTGAGTATG
>CM061141.1:121730709-121908724 GCA_030789695.1 Scilla litardierei
ACTCTATTGTGAGGCCGCTGCTAGATCATTGGATTGTGTCCCTTGATTATGTTAGGTCAGAGATGAATTTGGCAGATCCTCTGACAAAACCACTAAACAGGAAATTAGTGGAAAGTACATCGAAGGGAATGTGACTTATACCTAAAACATAGGTCAAGAGTGATGGTAACCCAACTTATGTGATTGATGATCTCATGAAGTAGGTTCATTTGGGTAACAACAATCCTCTTGTTGATCGTGAGGAGCACTATCATTATGTTACATGTCCCTTTCCTATGGTGTAGATAGTGATATCGACGATGAGAGAGGATGAGCATATGGCTCTTAATGGAAATCATAGCCCTTGTTGGGTGGTGTGCATAATCGTCGAGCACACTTGATGGGTCCACCTATATGGGTGTGGAAGTGGGGCCGCTTCCTATGCGAATTTGGGTACATTCGCTAGAGCACTCATGAAAATCCAGGTATGGTGCATGGTCGAAACGTGCCAACCCGTAAGAGCAAGCAACTATTCATTGATGATTCAATATGGGTTGTGAGTCAATGTTTTACAATAAAGGAGATTGGTTCATAGAAACTATATGTTTCACCCACTTCTTGTAGAACACACTTTCATTCCCTAGTAATGGTTCATAGACCAAAAGTCACCATTGCTAATGTATTGAATCGTCATATTCGATCTCACATCTATTCTTCCTCTTCTTATATCCTTACCTTTGAATTTTGAAATAGTGGGGGATTGTTGGATATTTCATTCAATTCAAAGCTAAACTTTAGTCCCACATTAGATGGGAGAACACACTTGGTTGGGTTTATAAGAGACTTCTTATAAATGGGCTATTGGACTTGTTAATGGGCTAGGACTTGGGGGTAGCTCGCGTGCGCATGAGCCCAAGCAAGGGGCCGAGCCCAAACCGGGTTGAACCGAATGGAAAAATATCGGCGTCGGATCCAGAAAACCTTAGCGTGTGTGCGCTGGCGTCGTGCCCAAACCGAGTTTTGCATCATAATTTTTAGCCCTTTTGTTTTAAAGAATATTAAAAGCCCATTATGTTTTCAACAGCCATATTCTCCTTAATAGCCTGTTTAATGTCTCAACAGCTATAATTTCATTTATTGGCTATTTTAATTTTGCAACGGTCATTTTCTGAGTTAATGGCTGAATTAAACATTTCTTTTAATTACGGAATTCCAACGGTCTCTTCTTTTGCCCTATATAAACTCAATTCTGTCAAGGGTTTTGGCACTGCGAAAAATATCAACCTTCCACCAAAAAGTTTTGTTGCTATTGTTGTCGTTTTCCTTGTTCGCCTCTGCCTCTACAAACCCAAACGGCTTCCCCGTTCTGCAGATCATCTGTTGCTACAGATCCCTTGTTGCTGTCAACCCCTCGCTGTTCCTCTTCCTCTTCCTTCGAGATCGAAGATCAGTTGCTGCTCGCTGGAGCCTTGTATTGTGAGTGCACACTTACAAGGCCGTTGCCGTTGAATCCTGGAGGGTAGCCACTGGACCTGCCTTTCATTGAGTTCACACTCTGAGGGGCGGAAATCTACTCTTAAGGACAGTGCCTAACACGCCTCGGCAAATCGATAAGTCCCTTCTTTTTCTGTTTTAATAGCACCATCCTCTTAAAAATCTGCAATTTGTCCAACAATCTTAAGAGTAGATCTTATGGATGCTGCTATTGTTCCTGCTAACCACCTACATGCACTCTCTGAACTCGAATTGTTTTTCTCTTTACTTGGATGGAAGCGTTTAATTTGTACAAGTAAATCTTAATTTTCTAGCAAATGTGATGTTGGCCATGGGTATTGGCAATTTGGCATTGCTTACGGGAAACTCCTATTTACGGATGTTTGACCAAATTTGATGTTTTTTTGGTTCGCTGTAACTTAGAATGACATTTTCCGAATCCAACAATTACTTGTGTAATGCAAGTTTTAATTTCTATTATTGATTGTTCAATATATGTATATGCTAATAAGATGATCATTCCTTTTATTGTGAAGAAATATCGTTGTTACAATTCTCTGCTACAAAGTAAAGAGATTAATTATTTGACTATATGTCACTGCTGCTATCATAACCTAATTTAATTGTTTAAAAAAATTGTTTCTTTTAAATATGTTGGATTGTATTTGGAATACCAAGAAAATGGAAATTTTTGTCATACTTTCTTAAAAAGATTTTGTGATTCTTTCAAATATAACAAGTGGCTTTTAACTGGTAGAGCTGGGTGGAGAAAAGAATTCATATAGTTGTCACTTGAATGTTAGGACTAAAGGGTGGCTGTTGAGCTTGTTCTTGTTGTCATGCTTCATATAGAATGAGAATGATAAATCGTCATGAATCCAAAAGAACATGAGTAATATCACATTAATTGTTATTTACATCTGTTTGTACCATTACCAACCAAGTATTTTATAACATAACAAATAAAATGTGTTACTGGCGACAAGTGAAATTTCATTGATCCCTGCCGCATTATGATGTCATTGCAGTTTTGGGTTCTCAAATTGCATGTTGTTCTTGTTCATCTTGTTGTCATGTCCATTTTTTGATTCTAGTGGTAGGCTTGACCATGTGAGATAATGACATCTGATAAGTTTGTAGGAATGTAAAAGTAGCAGATAGTGGCTATACTGTATTTGTGTTTGTTGTCTTCTTGTGGATAGTGATACTAATATGGAAATTATTCAGAAATTGAAGTCATTATATATATTTGATAAAAAGGAATTCAGATTCGGATCGAATACAGGTATTTATTGGGTAACGGTGTGCTAAATGTGTATTACATTTGATATTACGCATCATATTGCATATGCCAGTCCTTATGTTCTGATCTGTCCTGGAAATCCTACCTCTGTTTGCCCAGTTTGCGATGAAGACATAGAATTTACCTCATTGAATGGTTTTATTGTTTGACATGCTTCAGGCTATTAAATGGAGCTACATTTCAGTTTATTTATTCATAGAGACCTATAATTGATTACTACATGTGAATTGCATATTAATTACTCAATTGTAGAGTATTAATGGATTGATGTCCAGTGTTGTATTATGCATCAATCATTTACATTATAAAAGACGAGCCTTTAATTTTAAAAGATAAAAAGCTCCAAAAGGAAATTGTTTTTTGTGTTGGATGATAATGAACTCAAGAGAGAGAGAGAGAGAGATCATTTCATTGCTAAGAAATGAGTAACCATAGCTAAGAGCCATGGTGCTCTATTTATTTATCTCATAGTGGGGAGGCCAATAACCTCTAGTAGACCAAGGGTCCCCATTACTCTAAGTAATGGGGGACCTAATGAATGGGTAATGAAGGAGGGGAGGCCAAATGCCTCCCTCATTCATAACACTCCCCCTTACGCATTCATCACTTCGGTCTCAGCTACTGAGGCAAGGGTTGGATACTTCTGGATCCAGAGTAAGTGTGTTTGCCTCGTTAAAACCTTAGCTGTGGAAAACCCAGTGGGAAAACCCAACAGCTTAAGGAAAAAGAGTGCAACCCACAGGTTACTCCCCCTGATCCGTACAAGCTTCAGGCTTGCAGGTCTTTCAACTGTTGCATACCAATGTTTTTTTACAAGCTTTACAAAAGTACATTTAGGCAATGCCTTAGTAAAAAGATCAGCTAAGTTGTTGCATGACTGGATCTGTCGAACTTCAATCTGCTTGTCGTTCTTCTGCTCGTGCGTCCAGAAAAACTTGGGAGAAATGTGCTTTGTCCTGTCGCCTTTGATGTAGCCCTTCTGAAGCTGAGCAATGCACGCGACGTTGTCTTCGAATAGGGCAGTAGGCTCCAGATCACCGGTCTTCAGGCCAGTGGATTGGAGGATGTGTTGGACGACGGAGCGTAGCCAAAAACATTCTCTGCTCGCTTCATGGATCGCGATGAGCTCTGCATGGTTGGAAGATGTATCGGTAGTGGTTTGTTTTACCGATCTCCAGGAGATAGCAGTTCCTCTGTAGGTAAAAACAAAACCATTCTGTGATTTTGCCGTATGCGGATCTGAAAGATAGCCTGCATCGGCATAACCAAGTAACTGGGAGGAGGCACCTCTCTGGTAGTAAAGTCCAAGGTCTACGGAACCCTGGAGGTATCGCAGAAGATGCTTTACTCCATTCCAGTGGCGCTTTGTAGGCGCTGCACTATGTCTGGCTAGGAGATTGATTGCAAACGCTATATCGGGACGCGTGCAGTTAGCCAGATAGACAAGTGCACCAATGGCACTTAGGTAGGGTACTTCTGGACCAAGTATCTCCTCCCCCTCTTCCAGAGGCCGGAAGGGGTCCTTTTGTACGTCTAATGATCTCACGACCATAGGGGTACATAAAGGATGACATTTATCCATTTGGAACTTATTTAAAAGCTTCCTGGTATAATTGGATTGATGTAGAAGGATTCCACCTTGTAGGTGTTCAATCTGCAATCTAAGGCAATACTTCGTTTTACCTAGGTCTTTCATTTCAAAAGTGTGCTTTAGCCTTGCAGATATCTCATTAATCTCTGCTGGAGAGCCTATGAGATTTAAGTCATCAACGTAAACTTCTATGATGACGAATCCTTTTCCCGTTCTTTTGATAAAGATGCACGGGCAGACTTCGTTATTAGTGAATCCTTGCTGTGCAAGGAAATCACTTAGTCTGTTATACCACATTTTGCCCGACTGTTTTAGTCCATACAAGGATCTATGTAGTCTAACAGAGAATACGTCCCGAGGTATCTCTTTCATCTCTGTGGGTAAGTTAAACCCATCTGGTAGTTTCATATAGATCTTTTTATCTAAATCGCCATAAAGATATGCCGTCACAACGTCCATAAGCTGCATTTCTAGGCTTGCCAGAGATGATAGGCTTATTAAGAATCTGAATGTATTAGCGTCCATTACCGGGGAGTATGTATCTTCATAATCGATACCCGGTCTTTGGGAAAAACCCTTTGCTACAAGACGCGCCTTGTAGCGGACGATCAGATTTTCTTCATTTCTTTTTCTAATGAAAACCCACTTATATCCCACAGGTCTAACACCTACTGGTGTTTGGACTACAGGTCCAAAGACTTTGCGTTTCGAGAGTGAGTCCAGCTCTACTCTTATCGCCTCGTCCCACTTTAGCCAATCATCTCTGCGTTTACAATCCGCTAGAGAAAGTGGTTCGACGTCATCGTCGTATTCAGCGACGTGAACGGCAATAGTGAACGCAAAATCGTCGTCGTCGACTGTGCTATGTCGGTCCAGTACCTCCCCAGTACGTACAAAGTTTAATGATGTTTCTCCTAATGTTTCCTCTGCGGGGGAAATTAGGAGGGGAGAGGTAGCTGTCCTGAGCTCAGTATCCTGTGGAGGGATAATCTTATTTTCACCAGGAATCTTCCTCTTTCGAGGAACTTTATCTTTTGAACCTGGTGGCCGTCCTCTTTTCAATTGAGGTACAGCCATTTCTGCTGCGGGTGGATTGCATCCATTTACAGGGATGTCAATCCTAGCTGGAGTGTTAGCAGCAGGGACGTGTGAACGGACAATCTTCTGGATGTCCGTGAATTTATCCGGCAATTGGTGTACTGTATTCTGGATGTGAAGGATCTTCAGGATCTCATCTTCACACAGATTTGTACGCGGATCATAAAAGGACAAAGACTTATTTTCCCAATTAATGGTCTCCGAAGCTTCAGGCTTCTTGGAATGTTTGCCCAACTTTGGAAAAGTTTTCTCATCGAATTCACAATCCGCAAGACGTGCCTTAAATGCGTCCCCCGTTAGGGGTTCTAGGTATCTAATAATCGAGGGTGAATCAAAACCAATATAGATTCCTAGACGACGTTGAGGACCCATTTTGGTCCTCTGAGGTGGTGCTATTGGAACATAGACCGCACAACCAAATATTCTCAAATGAGATATATCTGGAGTTGAGCCGTATGCTAGTTGCATCGGGGATAATGTATTGCCTCCAGAGGGGCGTATCCTGATAAGAGATGCGGCATGCAGAATAGCATGCCCCCAAGCATCCACCGGCAATTAGGATTGCATTAGCAATGGACGTGCAATCCATTGGAGTCTCTTTATAAGAGACTCTGCTAATCCATTCTGGGTGTGAACATGAGCTACTAGATGTTCAACTTCTATACCCGTTGCCTGGCAATAGTCTTCGAAGACTTGAGATGTGAATTCGCCCGCATTATCAAGACAGAGTTTCTTGATATGGTTATCGGGAAAATGAGCACACCTAATTATCTGTGCCAACAGCTTTGGAAAAGCTAGGTTACGGGTGGACAAGAGGCACACATAAGACCATTTTGTGGATGCATCTATTAGTACCATGAAGTACCGAAATGGGCCACTTGCGGGTTGAATAGGCCCGCAAATGTTACCATGTATCCTCTCAAGGAAGCCAGGAGACTCTAAACCCACTTTTAGGGGCGATGGTCTCATTATTAGTTTCCCTTGAAACAAGGGGGACAAGGAAATTCACCCTTCTGAAGAATCTTCTGGTTCTTCAAATCATGTCCGCGGGATTCAGATAAGATGCGTCGCATCAGAATGGATCCAGGGTGACCAAGTCTGTTATGTCATAGTTGAAATGGTGGCATTGGCTGGCACGTCTGGTGCTCAGTCATATTGGCTTCAACTGGTTGAATGTATGTTTGGTAGAGACCCGACGGGAGTCCCTTAAATATTTCGCAGATGGTCTTCTGGCCATCTTTACGAAGAGTGACATACATGTATTCAACCTTATTTTCATCTCTAGTTTCTAAGTGATATCCGTTTAAACGGATGTCCTTGAAGCTTATGAGATTTCTATTTGATCTTGGAGAAAATAGTGCATTATTGATTTTTAGTCTTGTGTTATTTGGGAGCAATAATATTGCATCACCAGATCCTTCGATTATTTTGGACAGTCCTGAAATTGTAATGACAGGACTGTCATATTTACTTATGCTATTGAAATAGCATTCATCGCGAAGGATAGTGTGCGTCGAGGCACTGTCCACTAGGCACTCATACATCATCTATATAAGCAAAAAACGATAATTTATTGATGGAAATGTAAAATGCATACATTCAAAATAAAAGATCGTCTTTATTAAGCATACTAGATATGAAGCTATAATTTATTCTTTGAAAAGCATAGATAAAGATAAGGCTCAATCGAGCAGGTCGTCATTTTCGAAATCCTTGGAAGTGAACTTCGTTGGATTTTCCACATTTGCCATGTTTGTTTCAGGCAGAGGCTTCTGGCTCGCCTGATACAGTTCCTGGAAGTGGCGAGGTGTGCGACAGTTTCTGGACCAATGTCCAGTCATGCCACAACGATGACATTTGTCCTCCCATGTCTTCTTTGGATTTGACACTGTATCAGTGTTCTTACGCTTCCAAGTGAAGTTTTTCTTTCCTTTGTTATTCTTGTTTTGGGGAGGAGCATTGGCTGGTTTCATAGGGGCATTTCCTTTGTTCTTTCTGCCCCTCTTCTTGTTCTTCCACTTCAGGGGGTGAACACTGTGGGCTTCGGGAATAGGAGCTGAGCCTGCCGGGCGCTAGTTATGAGTGGCCAGTAAAAGGTCTCTATTCTGCTCTGCCCTCAGGAGGCAAGAGAGAAGGTCAGAGAACTTCGTGAAATTGCGTTCACGATACTGCTGCATGAGGATAGCATCTTTCTCGTGAAACGAGGTAAATGTCTTTTCCAACATGCGGTGCTCCGAGACTTCTTCACCACACAACTTCAGGCGTGAGGTGATGTTGTGAAGTGCTGAGTTGTACTCAGCAACGGACTTGTAGTCCTGAAGTCGGAGGTTCTCCCACTCATAGCTGGCACGCGGGAGTATGACATCAATTTGATGTCTGTAGCGTGCCTCTAACGCTGTCCATAACTCCAGAGGGTCCTCTACCGTCAAGTATTCGGCCTTCAGGGTCCGATCTATGTGTCGTCTGATATAGATAATGGCTTTCGCCTTATCCATGTCAGAGACAGTGGTAGAGGTACTGCCAGCTGAAGGGGCCGCTTCTGGGGCTTTGCTAGCAGATGCATCGGATTCTGCGGGAGCCGATGATTGGGCCACTGCGGGGGCCAGGATGGAGTGCAGGAGCGCAATGGAGCGCAAGTGGAACTTCAGGTCCACTCGCCAGCTCAAGTAATTCTTGCCAGCTGCATCGAGTACCTCGAAATCGACGCTTGCCAATTTAGCCATTTTATCTATGCAATTTAAAGATAAGCATGAATTAAAATAAATTCAACAATCCATGCATAAAGAAATTAATAAGTAAAAATGCGGGGATCGGCCAGATACCCAAAATAATAAACAGTCCAAAGTCCGATTACAGTCCAAAGAAAAGAGAATGAAAAATACAACTTTGGAAACCCTGGATGGGTCCCTATTTCTGCATCCGTCTTCTTATGCTGTTGCACCGAGCCTTGGCTATATATACAATTTCCTCACTTACAAATTCTCTCAAAAAAAAAGAAAAAGTGCTGGAAATGTAAATATGTATGCAATGGCCGATCCCGAAAGACACATTTTTACTTATTTTAAACATCCACGCAGTTTATATGCTACAGGCATAAATTAAACAACCACGCATATATCTCAAACACAAAAAATATGGAAAAAGTAAACTAGAAAATATAATCATCTCAGAGATTCTGAGATTTAAAATTCTAGTAAACCATAATAATTTGCAAGAGAGATGTTTAAATAAATAGAGGAACATATAAATGTAATTATTGATTTTACAAAGTTTTTCTCATAAATTTCAATTTGCAAATATAATTCTTCTTTAAAATTATGAAGAAGCCGAATTTGTGTAGAATTTTGTGGCTTCGGGCCAAAAATTATTTTTAGTATAAGCACTTGTGGCCCGTTCCGCAGGTCTGCAAAGTTGTTTACCGCAATTATTATGGCTTCGGGCCAAAAATAAGCTATTAGCCTCGGCTTCGGGCCTCGGGCTCGGCCTCAGCCTCGGGTCTCGGGCTCGGCCTCGGACTCGGGTCTTGGTCTCGGGCTCGGGCTCGGGTCTCGGGGCTCGGCCTCGGACTCGGGTCTCGGGCTCGGCCTCGGGTCTCGGGTCTCGGGCTCGGCCTCGGGTCTCGGGCTCGGCCTGGGACCTCGGGCCGCCCTCTTGCAGCGGGAATTTCCTTGCAGTGGGCCTCGGACCTCGGACCTCGGCCTCGGGGGGCGGCGTCGCGGAAGAACCCCCGCTGCAGGGGGGATCGGTCTCAGGCCGTCCCCCTGCAGCGGGGGGCGGCGGCACGGAAGGCCCCCCCGCTGCTGGGGGGGATCGGCCTCAGGCCGCCCCCTGCAGCGGGGGCGGCGGCGCGGAAGGCCCCCCCCGCCACTGTAGGGGGGTGCATGGTCGGCGTTGTGGGAAGGCCCCCTCCTCCGTCAGGGGGGAGGGGAGGATTTCATTCCGGTTCTTCTTCCCACCGAAGAATTTTAATGACAAAAGGAAAAAATTTTCATAGAAAAAACTTTGTAATAGGGATAAATTTTTTTTTCTTTTATTAGACTAAATTTTTTACTTGTATATTAAAACAATGTAAAAATTATTTAGTCTAATTTTATCTACAGGATTATAGGGTTTTACCTCTAGATCAATGATCTAGGGAAGAACGCGACGATGATCCGTAGAAATAATAATCCAAGCCCCCGAACGCTTTGAGGATGCCGCAACGCTCCAACGAACCGCCACAGCAACTTTAGATTCCTTGCGCGTAGGGATGAATTTAGATGAAGATTTTTGCTCAAGAATGGAGAACACGTGCTGATAACGTGTTGGATGATAATGAACTCAAGAGAGAGAGAGAGAGATCATTTCATTGCTAAGAAATGAGTAAACATAGCTAAGAGCCATGGTGCTCTATTTATTTATCTCATAGTGGGGAGGCCAATAGCCTCTAGTAGACCAAGGGTCCCCATTACTCTAAGTAATGGGGGACCTAATGAATGGGCAATGAAGGAGGGGAGGCCAAATGCCTCCCTCATTCATAACATTTTGTGGATTTATGAGTCTCTTACATTTTGTCATTGGGTGGTTGCAGGGGGTGTAATCCAAAACAGAACCTCATTTTCGTTTATGTTACTAAAATTTTGATGACTAGTAATTGCATGTTCTCGAATGTGAAAATAGAAATGAGGCAAGTTTTGAAATGTTTTTTGTTTTGTTATTTGTTCGTGAGGATTGTGATTTGAAAACTGTAGATGTTTTGCCTTTTTATTTTATTTTTAGTACAATACAGTTTTGGCGTATCCATTGAAATAGTCAATGTTTAATGGTTAATTTTATTAGATGGGTTGTCTAAGTGTTTAGAATAGACTATTTTAAATCAAATTGATGAAAGCATTGCGTGGTATTTATTGGGGTTCATTCAGGTATATACCTCGATTACGCAACAATGGGATTATTGCAATACTTGGGAATTGACGATCTTATGCAATTTTGGGAATCAAATACTGTAACACCCATAGTGAATTCCTGGAGAATACTTGATAATTATTTTGATTTCCGATAAACATATTTTTATCCAACTCATGCGTAATCTTTTGGATCAAACCATATTATGCTTCCAGTTAGTTGCGGTTTGTCCATTATTTATTTCCTTAACTATGAATTGCGAACTGTATTGATGCTTGCCACATGTTGATTGGGGCCATGCTTCCATGCTTTAAGATTAGTTATGTTCAGTAAGTAAGAGACCATGGAACCATGACCAAAATTGATTGGATCACACCTCTGTTTGATTCATTGGGGCCATATTTCCCTACTTTATGAAAAGATCATGTTCTATTGGGATTTTTGCCCATGTAATTTCCTTAAGCATGGGATCCAGAAGCCTTTATTTCAAATATTGCATCAGAAACATCCTAGTTCAGCATGATTCGAATATCCTCATATGTATGTACGAAATATAATGTTCATGTATACATATTCGACATTTGGATAATCTCTTGCATTTGGATCATCTGATTTGCATGGTAAAATTGTTGCTTAACTTGTCAATTGTCTTGACCATTCATAAGCATTGTGCCATAACAAGAGTTTGAGTTTGTTTTAAATAAAAAAAGACCTTGTTTACCTCAAAGTGTGGGGGTGCCTAGCTAAAGTTCTTTTACCAGAACCTAAGAAAAGAAAATTAGGTCATAAAATCTTTGATTGCATGTTTATTAGCTATGCTCAAAATAGTTCTTCATATGGACTCCTAGTTGTTAGAAGTGAACCAAATATCATGGAGCCTAACACTTTTGGTGAAACCATGTATGCAAACTTGTTGAATCTATTTATGGTTTAAATCAAGCTTCAAAACAATGGCATGATAAATTTGATTGTGTTTTGCTATCAAATGGGTATAATGATTTTTTAAAAAAACATGTAGCTACTCCATATAATAGCTATCATTTGAAGAGTTATGAGATATTTGATTGGAACTCTTGTATATGGATTTTTTTGGCGATCTATCAGTTTTAGAAGGTTTTACTGATGCAAACTGAATCTCTGATTCAGAAGATCTTAAATCCACAAGTGGTTATGTTTTTACACTGGTGGATGTGTGGTGTCTTGGAAATCATCCAAGCAAACATGTATTGCTCGGTCTAATATGTAGTCCGAGTTTATTGCCTTGGAAAAGGCATGTAGTAAAGCCGAATGGCTTAAAAACCTTCTTGGCGATCTTCCCATTTGTGAAAAACCGGTACCGTCTGTGTCTATCCAGTGAGATAGTCAAGCTGCTATTGCGAAAGCCAGAAATAAAATTTTTAATGGGAAAAGTAGGCTTATACGCCTAAGGCACTCTATTGTGAGGCCGCTGCTAGATCATGGGATTGTGTCCCTTGATTAGGTTAGGTCAGAGATGAATTTGGCAGATCCTCTGACAAAACCACTAAACAGGAAATTTGTGGAAAGTACATCGAGGGGAATGTGACTTATACCTAAAACATAGGTCAAGAGTGATGGTAACCCAACCAATGTGATTGATGATCTCATGAAGTAGGTTCATATGGGTAACAACAAGTCACTTGTTGATCTTAAGGAGCACTATCATTATGTTACATGTCGCTTTCCTATGGTGTAGATAGTGATATCGACGATGAGAGAGGATGAGCATATGGCTCTTAATGGAAATCATAGCCCTTGTTGGGTGGTGTGCATAATCGTCGAGCATACTTGATGGGTCCACCTATATGGGTGTGGAAGTGGGGCCGCTTCCTATGCGAATTTGGGTACATTCGCTAGAGCACTCTTGAAAATCCAAGTATGGTGCATGGCCAAAACGTGCCAACCCGTAAGAGCAAGCAACTATTCATTGATGATTCAATATGGGTTGTGAGTCAATGTTTTACAATAAAGGAGATTGGTTCATAGAAACTATATGTTTCACCAACTTCTTGTAGAACACACTTTCATTCCCTAAGTAATGGTTCATAGACCGAAAGTCACCATTGCTAATGTATTGAATCGTCGTATTCGATCTCACATCTATTCTTCCTCTTCTTATATCCTTACCATTGAATTTTGAAATAGTGGGGGATTGTTGGATATTTCATTCAATTCAAAGCTAAACTTTAGTCCCACATTGGATGGGAGAACACACTTGGTTGGGTTTATAAGAGACTTCTTATTAATGGGCTATTGGACTTGTTAATGGGCTAGGACTTGGGGGTAGCTCGCATGCGCATGAGCCCAAGCAAGGGGCCGAGCCCAAACCGGGTTGAACCGAATGGAAAAATATGGGCGTCAGATCCAGAAAACCATAACGTGTGTGCGTTGGCGTCGCGCCTGCGCAGGGGGTTCACGGGTGCGCGCGCAGAGTGCCCGAGTTTTGCATCATAATTTTTAGCCCTTTTGTTTTAAAGAATATTAAAAGCCCATTATGTTTTCAACAGCCATATTCTCCTTAATAGCCTGTTTAATGTCTCAACAGCTATAATTTCATTTATTGGCTGTTTTAATTTTGCAACGGTCATTTTCTAAGTTAATGGCTGAATTAAACATTTCTTTTAATTGCGGAATTCCAACGGTCTCTTCTTTTGCCCTATATAAACTCAATTCTTTCAAGGGTTTTGGCACTGCGAAAAAAATCAACCTTCCACCAAAAAGTTTTGTTGATATTGTTGTCGTTTTCCTTGTTCGCCTCTGCCTCTACAAACCCAAACGGCTTCCCTGTTCTGCAGATCCTCTGTTGCTACAGATCCCTTGTTGCTGTCAACCCCTCGCTGTTCCTCTTCCTCTTCCTTCGAAATCGAAGATCAGTTGCAGCTCGCTGGAGCCTTGTATTGTGAGTGCACACGTACAAGGTCGTTGCCGTTGAATCCTGGAGGGTAGCCGCTGGACCTGCCTTGCACCGAGTTCACACTCTGAATCCAACAATTACTTGTGTAATGCAAGTTTTAATTTCTATTATTGATTGTTCATATAAGTATATGCTAATAAGATGATCATTCCTTTTATTGTGAAGAAATATCGTTGTCACAATTTTCTGCTGTAAAGTGAAGAGATTAATTATTTGACTATATGTCACTGCTGCTATCATAACCTAATTTAATTGTTAAAAAAATAGTTTCTTTTAAATATGTTGGATTGTATTTGGAATACCAAGAAAATGGAAATTTTTGTCCTACTTTCTTAATAAGATTTTGTGATTCTTTCAAATATAACAAGTGGCTTTTAATTGGTAGAGCTGGGTGGAGAAAAGAATTCATATAGTTGTCACTTGAATGTTAGGACTAAAGGGTGGCTGTTGAGCTTGTTCTTGTTGTCATGCTTCATATAGAATGTGAATGATAAATCGTCATGAATCCCAAAGAACATGAGTAATATCACATTAATTGTTATTTACATCTGTTTGTACATGATATGCCATTACCAACCAAGTATTTTATAACATAACAAAAAAATGTGTTTCTGGCGACAAGTGAAATTTCATTGATCCCTGCTGCATTATGATGTCATTGAAGTTTTTGGTTTTCAAATTGCATGTTGTTCTTATTCATCTTGTTGTCATGTCCATTTTTTTATTCTAGTGGTAGGCTTGACCATGTGAGAGAATGACATCTGATAAGTTTGTAGGAATGTAAAAGTAGCAGTAGTGGCTATACTGTATTTGTGTTGTTGTCTTCTTGTGGATAGTGATACTAATATGGAAATTATTCAGAAATTGAAGTCAATATATATATTTGATAAAAAGGAATTTAGATTCAGATCGAATACGGGTATTTATTGGGTAACGGTGTGCTAAATGTGTATTACATTTGATATTACGCATCATATTGCATATGCCAGTCCTTATGTTCTGATCTGTCCTGGAAATCCTACCTCTGTTTGCCCAATTTGCAATGAAGATATAGAATTTACCTTATTGAACAGTTTTATTGTTTGACATGCTTCAGGCTATTAAATGGAGCTACATTTTAGTTTATTTATTCATAGAGACCTATAATTGATTACTACATTGGAATTGCATATTAATTACTCAATTGTAGAGTATTAATGGATTGATGTCCAGTGTTGTATTATGCATCAATCATTTACATTACAAAAGACGAGCCTTTAATTTTAAAAGATAAAAAGCTCCAAAAGGAAATTGTTTTTTGTGGATTTATGAGTCTCTTACATTTTGTCATTGGGTGGTTGCACGGGGTGTAATCCAAAGCAGAACCTCATTTTTGTTTATGTTACAAAAATTTTGATGACTAGTAATTGCATGTTCTCGGATGTGAAAATAGAAATGAGGCAAGTTTTGAAATGTTTATTGTTTTATTATTTGTTCGTGAGGATTGTCATTTGAAAACTGTAGATGTTTTGCCATTTTATTTTATTTTTAGTACCATGCAGTTTTGGCGTATCCATTGAAACAGTCAATGTTTAATGGCCAATTTTATTGGATGGGTTGTCTAAGTGTTTAGAATAGACTATTTTGAATCAAATTGATGAAAGCATTGCGTGGTATTTGTTGGGGTTCATTCAGGTATATACCTCGATTACGCAACAATGGGATTATTGCAATACTTGGGAATTGACGATCTTATGCAATTTTGGGAATAAAATACTGTAACACCCATAGTGAATTCCTGAGGAATACTTGATAATTATTTTGATTTCCGATAAACATATTTTTAGCCAACTCATGCTTAATCTTTTGGATCAAACCATATTATGCTTCCAGTTAGTTGGGGTTTGTCCATTATTTATTTCCTTAACTATGAATTGCGAACTGTATTAATGCTTGCCACATGTTGATTGGGGCCATGCTTCCATGCTTTAAGATTATTTATGTTCAGTAAGTAAGAGATCATGGAACCATGACCAAAATTGATTGGGTCACACCTCTGTTTGATTCATTGGGGCCATATTTCCATACTTTATGAAAAGATCATGTTCTATTGGGATTTTTGCCCATGTCATTTCCTTAAGCATGTGATCTAGAAGCCTTTATTTCAAATATTGCATCAGAAACATCCCAGTTCAGCATGATTCGATTAGTCTCATCTGTATGTACGAAATATAATGTTCATGTATACATATTCGACATTTGGATACTCTCTTGCATTTGGATCATCTGATTTGCATGGTAAAATTGTAGCTTAACTTGTCAATTGTCTTGACCATTCATAAGCATTGTGCCATAACATTGAGTTTGTTTTAAATAAAAAAACCTTGTTTACCTCAAAGTGTGGGGGTGCCTAGCTAACCTTGTTTATTAAAAGCCCATTATGTTTTCAACAGCCATATTCTCCTTAATAGCCTGTTTAATGTCTCAACAGCTATAATTTCATTTATTGGCTGTTTTAATTTTGCAACAGTCATTTTCTGAGTTAATGGCTGAATTAAACATTTCTTTTAATTGCGGAATTCCAACGGTCTCTTCTTTTGCCCTATATAAACTCAATTCTTTCAAGGGTTTTGGCACTGCGAAAAAAATCAACCTTCCACCAAAAAGTTTTGTTGATATTGTTGTCGTTTTCCTTGTTCGCCTCTGCCTCTACAAACCCAAACGGCTTCCCCGTTCTGCAGATCCTCTGTTGCTGCAGATCCCTTGTTGCTGTCAACCCCTCGCTGTTCCTCTTCCTCTTCCTTCGAAATCGAAGATCAGTTGCAGCTCGCTGGAGCCTTGTATTGTGAGTGCACACGTACAAGGTCGTTGCTGTTGAATCCTGGAGGGTAGCCGCTGGACCTGCCTTGCACCGAGTTCACACTCTGAGGGGCGGAAATCTACTCTTAAGGACAGTGCCTAGCATGCCTCAGTAAACCGATAAGTCCCTTCTTTTTCTGTTTTAATAGCACCATCCTCTTAAAAATCTGCAATTTGTCCAACAGGACCTAGCCAAGCTCAACAGATGGGACCCTTCGCGAGCTACCCTCACTCTCTGGAACCTCCTGACATTGATTTGAGAGGTCGGCATGTTCTCACCCTCACACAGCTTTGCTAAGACGGCCTCCCCGAGATCGGCTCCTTCAGCAGCACAGATCTATCAGTCTGACCTCCGCGAGGTCGGTTACCTCAACAATTCCAGAAGGATGACCTCGCTAACCGAGGACAGCTCCTTGCCAGCAGACTCATACAAGAGCGGCCTCCCAACTCAAGGTCAGCCTCTCCAGCTTTATGGCCCGAGCACTTGCCCACTGGCAAGACCAGCTCGCACGACCACAGCGGCACGAACTCAAGCAAGCTGGCCACATTCTCTCTAGGCTGTTACCAACGGAGGACATTCAATGCCACTGAACACATGCATAACAGCCAGCATTATCAGAAGACGCGGTTATGACAGGCGATTCAGATCCCAATAAATCTACCGAAGTGTTTGTTATGTGGTGACATAAGGGAATCTTATCTCTACCTAACGTGGCGTAACCGTCCCACAAGATTTATATAAGCCGTGGATCCTCTCCATCATGAAGTCAAAAATGGATACTCTCAATTCTCTAACTCGACACTCATAGGCTCAATTCATACGTGTCTACACACGGGCTGTCTCATGCCCAACACCTCATTCCCTCAACTATCGCCTGACTTAGGCATCCGAGGATAGTCGAATGGTCCACCCCCAGACACGTGGGTTCACCCCTCGGTCCTATAATGTCCCTCCCTCTCTCTTTCAAGTACCAGAGAAGGTGTTCGGCCCGGAAAAACCCTACACGTGCTCTCTAATGTGTGAATACTCGTCACGTCAATGGGATTCTTCATCCTAGTGGCCGGATTCTGGCTCCACGAGATTCTAGGCATCAATAGTTGGCGGTAAATGAAGGGCCTTGGGACAACATTAGTTACATATGCTCTCAATCTAGCATATTCTTCAACGTGTCTTCGACATCTTCTTCTTCAGCATCCCCTTCATCCTTCATAAAGGCGAAGAGCAAAAAGAATGTGAGAGGCGAGCCCAGCGGTGAGGTTGTTATCTGTCATGCCCTATTTTGCACTATACGTGTATTATACTGAATACACGTGGTATTTCTACCTACGATGCATACGTGGGCATGAAATAAGTGTAGATATCGATGTATGTGACGAAGTGCAAGGAGGATTAGGCCGTAATACATGGCTAGGGGAAGAGAATGAGAAATGTGAATGCGGGAGAAGTGCAAATGATGTCGTGGGTGTAAAACAACAAGAATGTGTTAGACGTGTGTGTGTGAAGCATGTGTGCATGCATGGATGTGCGTGGATGTGTGTAGGAAGAGCCATGCTAGTGTGAAAGGGGTTAGGGGTCAATGTCAACCCCTATAAATTTTTAGAAATGTTAGGGGCAAAACGGTCATTTGGACCAAAGCTACTGTGCGTACATACTAAAGTTGTGTGTGCGTAAAGTAATGGCAAACTTGTAAATACCTAGAATATAGCGGGGTATTTTGGTCATTTAGCATGTTGCATGCTTATCCTAAGAGCTTTCTAGTAATAGATATTTTTAGGAGAAACGTCTCCATTTACCTTTACTTTTCTCTTCTTTTCTCTTTTCATTTTTCTATCCTCTCTCTCTCTCTCTCTCTCCCATGCATGGCCGGCCACCCGCTCTCCCACTTTCCCCTCCTTTTTCAAAGGAAACCCCTAATTTCCACCCCCTAAAATCATGAAAACCTAGGTTGCTTCAAGGAGAAAGAAGGTGGAAGAAAGAGAAAGAGAATGAGAGAAGGAAACTCAAGTTTGAGGTAGGAATCAAACTTGGATTTGAAAATTTAATTAGGGTTTCATTTTATCACATTTGTATACCATGTTTTATCAATATGAAGTAGTGGTAATCAAATTAATATGCCATGATTCACTTTTCATGAATTTCCCTTGAAAATTCTTAACAAAATTATCCCCTTTGAAATTCTAAAATCTTGGCGTCTGATTTTGCCATGATTCTGGTTACTGTAGCTCGAATTAGGGTTCGAAACAAATATGAGCTTGTAGATCTTGAAGTTCTACCCCAAAATCATATAATTTTTGATATATGTTCAGTTCAGAAATTAGGAGTAAAAACTCAATCTTTATGACATGTCTGTTTGATTTCCAATTTTGACACAGTTTAGTAAATTTGATCTCAACACTTGCACACACAATGGAATTTTGTGTTCTTGGTCTTGTAAGAAAGTTAACAAGTTTTTCTAAAAATTCATCAGCGTTCTTATATGCCGAATTTCTGGTTGCAACATGCCCAAAATTGGCTTTCAATACAGACCCTGAAATATTTTTGAAAAACAGATTTGACACACTTCACCAAATAATTCACCATAAATCAAATATTTCATATTTTTGCATGAAATGTTATAGGTGAATCCAGGATTACTATATATTTAACTTTCATTTAGATAGTTTTGTCAAATTCACAAGAAAAATGGATCAAAAAGGCTGATCTTGTAGCTGTTCTGGCAATTCCAGCAAGCTGGAGTGTCTAGTTGAACATTGTAATTTGTGGTGATGTCAAATTTTCCATTCTATTATGCATGGATGTTGTGCTACTTAAATGAATGCTTAATCATGCTATTTGTCACTAA
The DNA here is from genome assembly GCA_030789695.1 of Scilla litardierei. Taxonomy (NCBI): domain Eukaryota; kingdom Viridiplantae; phylum Streptophyta; class Magnoliopsida; order Asparagales; family Asparagaceae; genus Scilla; species Scilla litardierei. The sequence continues at coordinate 121,749,672 of CM061141.1, forward strand.
ATTTTCTGATGGGATAGTATTCATTGATATTGTGCATGCCACGTGTTTGATGGAATGCCTCAATGAATGTGAAGTTAAAGAAACATGAGAAATGATATTATACGGTCTTGTACCAAGAACCTTGTTATAAATTGATGATGTTGAGGACATGGATGGCATGGCTACACTGTTATACATGAATGTGTATGTGACGTGATGGATGGCATGACACGTGAGTGCATGACCTAGATTACTATGTGATGAGGCGATGACTGAGGGCATGGTACTTCGGTGCATGACCCAGATTAATATGAATGAGTAGTGTTAACACGGTGAAGCCATGCCCTCATAATTCTTATAATATGACTTATGATGTATAATTGATGATTTAGAATGTCTCAGTCCTCTCTATTGAGGGTGAGTTAGCAAAACCCGGGTTTTAGGTGGGATTTGAGTAAATTGTGGATATTAAGCCTGGACTGAGAAGTTGGGGGAAATGATTATGTGATATGTGTTATTTATACCCACTCATCTTTACCGAGAGTGGAGGGGACATACGGAGGTTGTGTTACTGTGAGAGAGCCTCACTCCTGCCAGGGACGGGGGAGCTGAGAGGCCCGGTGTTTTACAGTGCCCATGTCCACTGCGTCGTGTGATATATTCACCCCAAATTTGGGGTGATGTCCAGGTCCTAATATCATACAGTTTACCTGAGTTCCAATTAATTCAATTATAAAATAACAAATTAAGAATTCGCATGTTACTCCTTCTGCTGGCACCACTTTTCCTTTCCTTTGCATGTTCTTGTGACTCTGTGCCATGCCTTATGTACTTGTACTTATCTTATTAGATAATGATTGCTTAAACACTTGCGTTATTATTATTATTATTCGTGCTAACCCTTTTCTTGCAGTAACTCGACATTGGACCGCAGGTATGATCCTCTTATTTGGCTATTCACTTTTCTCTATACATTTAGTTTACATGTCTTATTCTTTTGCCTTGCCTTGTGGATTGATAACCCTAAAGCGATGTCTAGATCCAAGTTGGTTCCTACTGGGGCACGCATTGACGTGCTCCTCCCTATTTTTCAGGTAACAGGGGTAGCATGGTTGGTGGTGACTTGGAGTTGAGTTTCAAGGGTAGCACTTGGTGTGAGATGTAGTTTGCGTTGTGACGTGGTTGTCCTTAGAGGTGGAGAGTGGCTGTGTATATGTATTGATACACTTGGACTATGTAAATAAATGAAACATGTTGTATATAAAATGGTGTTGATGTTTTATGAGGCTATTTGATATTATAGTGGAGCTTTACTTGTACTATCCCAGCATGTGTGCAGTGGCCTGCATATTCAGTTTCTTCTTTCTCTCCCTTTTTCCTTCCTCATCACCCTCACTCTTCAGAATACTTGGAAAAAACTTAAATGCCGGGTATTCTGGGGAATGTGGTGTGACAGTTTTTGGTGGCCCATGTAGGTCACCGCACTGCGATGTGCGTAAGGATAGTACATGTAATGCTTCAGTAGGTGATAGGGATAGGTTCGCCCTAAGGTGGGTAGTGACCCTAGTGACCTCAGAGCTTTAAGTGACCCACCCTTGAACCCCTAGCTTTAGGGAATGCGGGGATGAACTTACTGCATTGTATTATATTATAGATGTATATTATAGGTGTACGTATATATCTATAACGGTGTGAACCCGTATGTATAAGTGCATTTGTTGTGCTTAGAGATTTGAATTATATATGTGGCGGTATACTTGTGTTTAGTTTATGTCTTTACACTTGAATATCATGAAGTTGCATATATCGTAGATGGTTGTAGTGGTATATGTGTGGGCGTTTATACTAGGTGGATAAATACTTGAGCGTATATATATTGTCTCGATATAGATACATGATATGGGTATGTGAGTAGGTATGTGTTATACTTGTGTGACTCTGAGGTATATGTGATATGTATATGTTTATTCGTGGATGTATATTGGTGGGTACATATAAGCTAGTGGGGACATATGCCTTGTAGGTGTGTGAGTGAAGGTATGTACGTGTGAGATATGAGCGCATGTAAGTATTTTCCTATCTATTACCTTATGGTTGTTTCCCCGTGCGGGGAAGTACCAAGGTGTGTATATCTATCCTTGTGTGGATAGAGTGGTGGAGTGTTCATACGGTCTTGTAGATATATGTGGGGAAAGTGTATGTGTGTGGATATATGTGTGCTTGTATGGGTAGGTGGAGTAGATATGGATTGAAATATTGGCGTATATATATATACTAGTCATAACCCGTGCCCGCGGGCACGGTTCATTTAAGGTTTCCCCCGTGAAATCTTTGTTCCCCAAAAAATTATTTCAATAACCAAAATTTAAAAGAAAAACAAATTAGCGTAAAAATATTTAGTGACACGTGCATCTTCGGCATGGGCGCCTTTGGCGCAGAACACCAAATTCGGTGAAGAACAACAAATTCAGTGCGGGCGCCTTCGGCGCGGAACAAAAAATTCGGCGCGGGCGCCTTCGACGCGAAATAACAAATTACGCACAGGCGCCTTCAGTACAAAACAACATGCGAGCACCTTCGACGCGGAACAACACATTCGACACGGGCGCCTTCGACGCAGAACAACATATTAGCGTAAAAAATTTAGTGGAACAACAAATTCGGCACAGAACAACGCGCGAGCGCATTAGACGTGGAACAACAAATTCGACGCAGGTGCATTTGACGCGGGACAACAAATTAGCGTAAAAAAATTGCATGAGCGCCTTTGGCGCGGGACAAAAAATTAGAGTAAAAAAATTTAGCGAGCGCCTTTGACGCGGAACATCAAATCTCAATGTATTTTTCGGTGTCGGTATCAACTTAAATTTTTTTACGCAAGTTTGTTGTTCCGCTGAATTTTTACGCTAATATTTTTACTTTTTTTAAATGTAATGGATCATGTTTCTCCACATTCTTTTCCAAGAAACTTTTAATTTTAAAGTTTTGGTTCCTAAGACACTTTCCCCCCAAAATTTATTCTCCACAATCTTTCCTAATACACTTTTAATTTCAAAGTTTTGGTTCCCAATACACTTTTCCTCCCAAATTTAAGTTTTCCAACTAAAATTTTCACAAAATCCAATCTCAACCATTGATTTACCAAGATCAAATCTCATCCACTCTTTATCTTGTCCTAGTCAGCCCTAGAATTCAAAAAGGTTGTCAAATATATAATAGATCATGAACCGTGCACATGGGCACGGTTCATTTAAGATTTTCCCCGCGAAATCTTTGTTCCCCGAATTTTTTTAAAAGAACAACAAATTAGCGTAAAAATATTTAACGGCACGGATGTCGAAACGCTTAAAAATATTTCAGTGAAGATTCTAAAATATAATAATATGAGAAGAATCTAAATTGGAAAATATTGCCCAAAATATGTGACAATACATACTTCATCTCGTATTATTGTGTTCGAGAGGAAAAAACGTGTAGTATTTTTACCCCATTTTGGTCTCTGGTATCACATCTAAGATTAAGCTTGCCACAATTGAATGCACACAACTTTACATGTGGTTTCATGTGCTCATTGCACACAACTTTACACTTGCCACAATCAAACACAATGCACATAACTTTCCTCCATGTAAACATGCAAAGGATATAGTCGTACTCAGTGATTTTTTGAAGGGAGTTTTCCCCCAAATCATATTTTCAACCAAAATAATACTTAAGACAGCATTTTTTACATCGACTTATAATACTATCACACAACCTACACTATATGCTAAAAGAAAAAACCCTTAACTATGAACAAATATACACAAAAATACATTTTGGATTGAACAACCATGCAGTCCAATTTCAAAAACACCATCTCTCACACAGGCATTTAAAACCAACAAAATTTACATATGAAGCTAGGGCCATGTGTCCTGAAAATAAAAAATAAAATCATAGATTAGAGTAGAAAAATTAGAAACGAAGATATTTCTAATTACTTTGTACAACTCACTTTTATTACCTTCATCATGTTTAAGCAGAAAACCTTTTCATCATTACATTATAAAAAGATGACGTGTCAAGCTCAATCCAAAGTGGAGAGTTAATGGGATGAGCAATAACCTAGATAAATTAAGAACATAAATTTCTTAGAAAAATTAATATATATTTAATAATATGGAAAATTTTAAATTTATACATTTATTTACCTTTTTTCGTTGAAGTGGTGGAGGCCGTGCTTTCTGAAACCAAGCAAGCTCGGCAAGAACCATCTTCCACTTCTATAATAAAAAAGGTATTTGGATGGTCAATGAACAGGATATTTTGAAAAACAAAATCTAAGATTTTTATATTACATCGGAAAAGAAGATTGCTTTGTCTTCAATGTGACTCGTCGCCGTTGCTTGTAAAGTTCTTTTAGCAATTTGCTGAAAATAATAATAATAATAAATAGTAACTAATTTTTAATGGCAAAATGGGAATGTTTGTAACGGTATGCATACCTTATCAAACCAAAATCTGATATAACCCCGTAGCTTGACATTTATGTGATTGTTTTGAAGTAACAGAACCTATGAGACCAAAAAAGTTAATGCAAACATAGAAGATAAAATATATAATGTAGAATTAGGATAAGAAACTTACAGTTTTTGCCAAATCTTCATCATCATCTATCTATATAAAAATACAAACCAATATATTTTATCAAACAATGCATACCGAAAACTATTAAGTCATGCAATGAAATGTAGTAAAGGAAAAAATTTCTTACCATGCCATTTATGGTAATGTGTGTCGACATTTTAAAGCTTGGTAACGTATGATAATGATATACCTGCATGTTAGACAACAATCGATAAATAATTTTTTAAAAGATCATTTAAACAAATGATATAAATAAAACAATGTAAAGAAAGAAAGTAAAAAAACTTACATACAATTTTTATCATACATTTGGAAATCATAGCAGAACTTCTGGGTAAATGATGTTTACTGTGTTATTTATGTTAGGCTGAAGAAGGACACATACACGATCAAAAGATGTGCACCTTGAAAGTGCCACATAAAGATGTCCATGACTGAAAACTGGGGTCGGCAAATCAACTCCAACGAACTTACAGATTGTCCTTGGGCTTTATTAATCGTCATAGCATATGTCACACGGACAGGAAACTGCCTTCTTGTCATATGAAAAGGTAATTCTGTAGCCGATGGTGACAAAGATATTCTTGGAATAAACACAAAACAACCGGCTTTATCCCCATTTAAAATTTGAGCTTCAATGACACGTGATGCACATCTGACAACCATTAATCGAGTGCCATTACAGAGCCCGTTTTTAGGTGCAATATTTCGTAATAAAATAATAGGACAACCAACCTTAAGCTCAAGTGTAAATTGTGGCAACCCAGGAGGATCCAAAGAGTTTATGTACTCAGTTGGATATCTATTTATAATGGTTGGATCGGTTTCTTCATTTTCAGACAAACTGTCTGCAGCTTGATACGTAATATTCTGTCCCGGAAAAATGTTTAATGCAGCAGCATTTATAAAAGTAACATCATCATTCCGTGCAGAAAGAATTATTCGTTCAATAAGATATGATGGAGTCACTGCACCCTCAATATCAAGCTGCGGATAAATTTGAAGTATTAACTCGTTTAAATCATTGCACCTGATTATGTTAGAAGGAAGTTCTACCACTTCTGTAGGATTTGTCCCAACCTAATACATATAGATATAATTTAAATTTAAGGAATGGTTAAGATAAAAATAGTTCGTAAAATTGAATTAGGCTTGAAATAAAATACCTCCAAAATAAATTTTGCAAAATTTGTATTCTCAGTAGATGAGTTATTTAACCGCATATTCTGATCCAATATCAAAACTTGTACAGAGCACCATAATACAGATCGTCTTAATGAGGCGCCAACAATTTCTTCTCGAACCCCCTTTGGTATGACAGGCAAGATTTGTCGGAAGTCACCACCAAGAACAACAGTAATACCACCAAACACTCTGTTGTTATCACAGATATCTTTTAACGATCGATCCACTGCCTCAACACAGTGCCGATGTTGCATAGGTACCTCATCCCATATTATAAGTTTCGCTTTTCTGAATAATTGTGCTTGCATGGATTGCTTGCTAAAATTACAAATTGAATTATCATGCACATCTAACGGGATACGAAATGTGGAATGTGCAGTCCGACCTCCGCTAAGTAGCAAGGATGCAATACCGGAAGACGCGACGGTGATAACTATATTTCCAAGACTACGCAACATTGTTGCTATTGCATTGTACAAAAAAGTCTTTCCAGTTCCAGCACCGCCGCTCAAGAAGAATGTAGTACATTTATTTTCAAATACGGATGAAGTAATTGCTGAATAAACATTGCGTTGTGCATCATTGAGGCAATCAATGTCTTTTTGTGCATCCAATTGTTTCGCGTTATTTATAAGTTCTTGATGTTCATGCAACAATCTATTGCCAACAATTGCATTCCAATCTCCAGCAGGAAGTGACATTTGTGGAAAGTCGGATAGACACTTACCGTACTCCTCAAGCAATTCATTGATAAGGAATAATCCATAATCTTCAAGTTGGCCTTGAGTTGGGGTAGAAATTGCAAATAAAGTTTGTAACTTATATGGAAGATCATCGCAAATGTGCATTGAAAATTCATTCCATAATGCAAGGGGGTCGATCGGCACACATTCGATAAGAATAATACAAAACAGTCTTCGTAATTGATATCCTATTTTCATAATTGAAGCCTCGGAAAGACATTGTCTCCACTCGGAATCATCTTCAAGAAGACCTCTTGCAATACATGTTGCTTTGAATGTAGGGTACTCGATAGAATTGAATGTGCGTAAATTTTCCCACGATGTTGGCCCTTTAACAACTGTTAGTAGCAACCGTAGATAAAATCTATCACCAGAATTAGGGGAGGCAAAATACATTCTGCCAATTGCATATCCAGATTGTCTTGGAGTCCAGACCTTTGTTGACGAATGCCACACAAACTTTTGAGGAAATTCTTGTTATGTGAGATCATGTGCAGACTCATGTAAAGCACAACATGTAAAAAATTCAGTCAAATTTGTCTTATCATTTTCAGCCCTAGACCTTATTGCATCTACATCTTCATCTGGATCAAAAATAACACGGTGTTGCCCTGGTAAATGAAGTATCAATCTTTGAACTGACGGAATCTCTTGATGCAAAGGATGCTCAAATATTCATTAGGCTGCCTCAGGTGGTCCAATATATCTTGCATCAAGGTATTGTTGGATCTCATTTATTGCACCCAATACCATTGTGGTCCGATCATGACCTTTATAAATATACTTATGAATGTACTTCACACATCCTAACCCAGCACAAACTTTGACATTAATGTGACAGTTAAAGCGCCTTGGGAGATACCTGTTGTCCAGCACAACATCTCGGTTATCAACCTGATGCCCCCTTACAGTATATAGATGCCCATTACTACGACGACGGTAAATATGATATCCATCACGATCCAAGGTTGTTGCATCTGCATAATTTCGAGGGTATTTCTTAGTACACTTACCATTTTCCATACATGAAGCATTTGGATTTCGAGCACCACATGGTACATGAACCATACATTTTGACACAGTATCAAATAATGCAGGATCTTGAGCAGGATCAGGAAATTCAGCACAAACAATTCTATCCACGTGATCACATATATGAATCTTATCGGGTCCACGAAGAAAGAAAAGAGCATGCATATGTGGAAGACCCCGTTTCTGAAATTCAATTGTAAATACATGTGCTAATTTCTTTCCAAATACATTATTGCCATCAATCTCCTTCATCAAAGCCTTTCTTTTTAACTCAAATACACATGCGACTAAATCTGGACGGTCGGTAGCCATTTGATTGGGCAGTAGAGCCGAAGTAATTTCTGGCCACTTTGGATTGGAGGTCATGGTAAGAAAAATATCCGGGTACTGGTTATAACGTATGATAGCCCTCGAGTCTTGAAATATTTCAAACATGTGACGTGCACTGCCAGTGAAAGATGAAGGAAGTATCATGTGCTGTCCAATTTGGTCACATCTGGCATATGCATCGATATCTGCAAGACCCTGATAGAGCTCTGAGCGGAGTTTTCGTTGATTAAGTTTGATGAATGTCAAACGATGTTGCTTAATTACTGCCCAAGCATCAACTATGAACTCCTGGAATAACTTTCCAGCTCCTAAAATTGAAGAATACTCGTTCTGTCTTTCAAACAGACGGTAGCTATAAAACTCACACATGGTCAGGCGTCTACTTGATGATATGTTTTGAACTGGATCCCACTGCTTCAACTCAGGTTCCCATCCAAGCTGACCATCAGGAAATAATAAGACGTAGTGTAATGGTAAGTATGCAGGATGAGTCTCATTGATTTGCATTAATTGATGATTTTCTCGAAGATGTAAAACTATATCTCGCATCCCGGAAGGTCGATAGCCATCGCCAGGTAAAATAACCGCAATCTCATCTACGGTTGGGAGGTTATAACGGCGACGATCCTTGTTTGAATTGAAATGTAGATATACAGGAAGATCATGACCACATGAATCTGCTTGAGATAAAACAGAATACGCCTGACAATATAGTTTGATGAATGGATTTATGCCCGATAAACAATTTTGAATAATTTGTAAGACATCCTTGCTCAAATGTGGATTTCTATTACTTCGGAACTCCATAGCATAATCCGGATCATATATGTAAAGTTGACAATAACTTGTTGTTTGATCCGGTTGGGGCAGAAGTGATCCTGTTCGATGTCGTAATTCTCCATGAATAGTAAATATGTTCGGGCCTCTGCCAGCAATCAATCTTTGATCCATTGTCACACCAAGGCTGGTAAATGCATTAGCTGCATTATACTCCCGAGTATACATTCGAAATGATTTTGATGCCTCACTGTCACCATCATATAATTCTCGAAGTGTTGGAGGGGGTTCATTAAGTTTCGGCAATTTTACTTTTCCTTGCAAACAACATGTTCCAAAAAGATGTGTTCTTAAAGTTGACTTCGACAACTGTTCATCCAACCAGTGTAAGGCTGAACAATGAGGGCATGGAATGTTCATTAATCCAAGATAGTGCCGACCAAAATCAACCTGAGTTGGTGGACCAGAGCCATGCTGAGTTGACCGACATCGAAAGATCGAGGATGAGCCATCGTCTTCTTGTTCAACTGGAGAAGTTATTAATCCAGGTGTTATTTGAGGTATACAGATAGGAGTCATATATCGAGATATGTTTCGTTGAGCATTTTCTCGTTCTCTCCTTTGACATTGAGCTAAACACCAAGCCAAAATAAAACCATAATAATTAAATAAAATTAAGTTACATTAAAGCAGAGTAGCTTTTATGAATAATAACCTGGCAGATGGTTCATCATCTTCAGCACATATCGTATCGTTGTGCGAGGCTGAGACCTCATCTTCAGGTTCAACAGGAGAAGTTGGTACTGCATATGTGCTTTGAGGCATATCGAGTACACTGGTAGGAGTCATATATCGAGATGTGTTTGCTTGTATTTGTTCTCGTTCTCTCCTTTTGCGTTGAGCTAAAGCCCTATCCAAATTTAAACACAAAAATAAACACAACTAAAATACATGGAAGGAGAAAAGATTTTATGTACAGTCGGGTTGATAATGACCTGACAGATGGTCCAGGAATTTTTCCAGAAATCATATCGTTACGCGAGGCTGAGACAGCATCTTCTTGTTCAACCAGAGAAGTTGTCACGACTGTGGTTATTTGAGATATATCAAGTACACCATCAGAAGTCAGAGCGTGAGATATGTTTCGTTATTCTTGTTCTCGTCCTCTCCTTTTGCATTGAGCTAAAGCCCTATCCAAATTTAAACACAAAAAATAAACACAACTAAAATACATGGGAGGAGAAAAGATTTTATGTACAGTCGGGTTGATAATGACCTGACAGATGGTCCATGAACTTGTCCAGAAATCATATCGTTACGCGAGGCTGAGACATCATCTTCGTGGTCAACCGGAGAAGTTGTCACGGCTGCTGTTATTTGAGGTATATCAAGTACACCGTCAGAAGTCAGAGCGTGAGATATGTTTCGTTGTTCTTGTTCTTGTTCTCTCCTTTTGCGTTGGGCTAAAGCCCTATCCAAATTTAAACACAAAAATAAACACAACTAAAATACATGGGAGGAGAAAAGATTTTATGTACAGGCGGGTTGATAATGACCTGACAGATGGTCCAGGAACTTGTCCGGAAATCATATCGTTACGCGAGGCTGAGACAGCATCTTCGTGTTCAACCGGAGAAGTTGTCACGAATGGTGTTATTTGAGGTATATCAAGTACACCGTCAGAAGTCAGAGCGTGAGATATGTTTCGTTGTTCTTGTTCTCGTTCTCTCCTTTTGCGTTGGGCTAAAGCCCTATCCAAATTTATACACAAAAATAAACACAACTAAAATACATGGGTGGAGAAAAGATTTTATGTACAGGTGGGTTGATAATGACCTGACAGATGGTCTAGGAACTTGTCCAAAATCATATCGTTACGCGAGGCTGAGACATCATCTTCGTTTTCAACCGGAGAAGTTGTCACGGCTGGTGTTATTTGAGGTATGTCAAGTACACCGTCAGACGTCAGAGCGTGAGATATGTTTCGTTGTTCTTGTTCTCGTTTTCTTCTACTGCGCTGAGCTAAAGCCCTATCCAAATTTAAACACAAAAATAAACACAACTAAAATACATGGGAGGAGAAGAGATTTTATGTACAGGCGGGTTGATAATGACCTGACAGATGGTCCAGGAACTTGTCTGGAAATCATATCGTTACGCGAGGCTAAGACCGAATCTTCTTGTTCAATCGGAGAAGTTGTCACGGCTGGTGTTATTTGAGGTATATCAAGTACACTGTCAGAAGTCAGAGCGTGAGATATGTTTCGTTGTTCTTGTTCTCGTTCTCTCCTACTGCGTTGAGCTAAGCCCTATCCAAATTAAACCCAAACTAATTACAATTAAAATACATTATTAGCGTATATTAGATGTGTGGCACAGTCAAGTGGATAATAACCTGGCTGATGGTTCATCATCTTGTTCAAAAATTGTGTCATTGTGATTCATGTTATGTTGCCATTGTCGCAAGGGTGAAATTTGATATTCTTGATATAATTTGATATTCTTGATATAATTTTTTGTTACTTTTCAAATGAGTTGAGAATGAAATTTTTGTCCTGTAAAGCTCATTTAGTATTCATTATCCATAAATTTTTTACAACACACTGAAACATACCCTCATTAAGAAGAGCACCCTCAAGAAGAGCAAGCACTAAACTATAGCCTCCAAACTCAAACTCAAACTTTTTAATACTTATGGAGGGTGCTTGCTATTTGAAAAGTAAAAAAAATTATTGAATATGAGTTTGATAATTGAATATTTGCTGCAGGAGTGCTCTTCTTGATGAGGGTATGTTTGGAGGCTATAGATTAGTTTTTGAAGTAGTCCATTTCAATTCAATTTCAACTTGAATTATCAAACTCAAATATTGTATAATTAGACCGTTAAAAGCTAATAATTATCCCTCAAAGTTTAAATACTCAAGTTTGAACACTGTAAAAACTCATTCACATAACACTCAAAGTTTAAATCCTCAGGACACTGCGATTTTCATAACACTCAATCAAAAAATAGCCCAGAGTATGGATCTTTCTTATTAACAGGACAATACTCTTGGTGTAAATAGGCAAATACTCTTGATGATGGATCTTTCTTATTAACAGGACAATCCATACATACTTTTTTAATTACCAATACTTTTTAATTAACAGGATCTTTCTCATTCACACGTACTTTTTTAATTACACCAAGAGTATGGATCAGTTACCTGATGTTACTTGAATATCCAATCACCAAATAGCCCAGAATTGAAACTTGAACTCTTGAATATCTCAGTTAAACAGTTAAACTTGAACTTTTGTACTTCATGATAACACACCCAGAATATTCAAGTCACCTCCAGAAATAAATACCCTCCACCGTGCAAAAATCTGAAAATACCAAAAGAAAATTTGAACTCATATGTTTTTGATGAGCGAAGATTCAAATGCCCAAATGAAAGTTAAGGGTTAATGACTGAAATGAGCTTTTGTTATGAGGAAATGGATAAGAGTTGCTTAAATAATCAAATTGAATTTTTTCTCATTCAACTGTATTTGAACTTGATGAAACTTGATGAAAAAAACTTCGCATAACTTTCAACTTCACATAAAAAATGAACTATGGTTATGTATCAACTGCAAACCATCAACTTCACATCAAGTTGCAACTGCAGACTTTCAACTTCACATTAAAAAACTGCACATAACTATCAACTTATGACCATTTCATTTCACAAAACTAAGTTTATTGGGCATTTAGGGATAATTGGGTAGTGCTCAATGTTCAACTTATAAGCCTCCCCTTCTCCATTCTCCGAAAAAGATAACATGTGTTTTTTTGATGGTGTTTTTCATTTCATTTCACATAACTAAGCATTTCATTTCCTTTCACATAACTGATGGTGTTTTTTTGAATATTTAGCATACTCAATAAACTTATCAAGTTGAACATTTAGCATACTCAAATTATTTTAGTTTTCTATGCAAACAGGGTTACTTGCCAAATTACTACCCAATTAAGTTGAACATTTAGCATACTCAATAAACTTATCAATTACAATACTCAAATTATTTTTACATACTCAATTACAATACAATATTTAAAGTATTTGGGTTCTGGAATTACTTAACAAATTAGGTTCAGGACACACATGATTCTCATAAGTATTTGGGTTCTGGAATTACTTGACAAATTTTAAGTACTCAGTTTTTCAGCAATCTTCCTCTCATCTCTTTCAACAATACACATTTTTTGAATATCATCCCAATTTGCTATCTCAAACTCTGAGTCATAGCTTAACAGGACACTGTTACTATGACTGCACACATCTCTTTCATCACTTCTTAACAGGACAATGATAAAGTAGACTGAATAATCAATATGATTGAGCTTCATCACTTCCTCTCAATAGCAAGCTCATGTCCTGTTAAGCTCATCCATTCTCAAAATTCCTATTCAACATCAGCAAACATCAGCAATTTCATTTTTTTCATATCATTGTCATGTTAATATTGGTTGCAAATATTTTCAGTCTTCTTTCAGCAATTTCAAACCCAATTGCAAACTCAAGCTCAATTTTTTCAGCATTCTTGGAAGCTTGGAATAAAAGCTCTATAATCTTGGAATAAAAGCTCACCAATTCTCTCAAACTGATCAAGGGGTGAGGGTTAAAAATTACACCCAATTACACATGAAAGCTTAATGAAAATTACACCGAACTACACTGAAAATTACACCCAACTGAAATTTAAATTATCGGGTTGAAAATATCTCATTAACAGTTAAATTATAGTTTGCATAAACTCAAAAATATAAACATCACACCCAATTAGTTATGAAATATATATTCAATGCAAACTGGGACTTGAAAATATATTCAAACATCACTCAATATCTTGAACATCACTCAATATCTCAAATATCACTCTATGCAAACTATATACTTTTGAGTTTATATAAATTTTAAACATCACATGATTGACAGTAACTATATTGGTTATTCAGTCTGCTTTCATCACTTCAAAACTTTATTCCTACTTTATTCCAGTGTCCTGTAAATATTGCCTTCAACAATAAATATTAAAATTTCATTCTCAAATTTCAGTTTTGCTTGCATATCAATGTCCTGTTAAATAGGAAATGAATTCTAGCATAAATATGGGCTCATTTTTGGGATTTTTCATAGTATTAATACTCAATATCAAATTGAAACATTCAGTTAACTTAACATAAAATTGCGTGTAATTGAAAATGGGATATGAACTGAATATGAATTCATTGTTGAGTTCATGGCATTCAGATTGAGTTCAAAATTATCAATTCATATTATATGCCATTTAACTGAATCTAATGGAATGAATTTGACTTCAAAATTAAATTATCCTGATATCCTGATAATTTCAAATTCCATGAATTGAATTCCATGGGATATCCTGTCAAAATTATCAGGATATCCTTACACTTGAGAATCAAAAAATTTGAACTCAATATCCTGTCAATTTCTTTTTGAAATTTTGACCTCATTTTGCATATTGGAATATCCTGAGAATTTTTTATATTCATATTAAAAATTTCACTCAATTTTGAACTCATTTGAACTCAATTTTGAACTCAATTTTTGAGATTCATATTAACAATTTTGAACAGGATATTGAACAAGATATTAAACTGTTCATATTACCTCAATATCCTGTTCAATTGGCTGTTCAATTTTGAACTCAATTTTTTATATTCATATTAACTCAATTTTGAACTCAATTTTTGATATTCATGTTAACAGTTCAATTGACTCATTTTGAACTCAATTTTTGATATTCATATTAACAATTTTGAACAGGATATTGAACTCAATTTGCATATTGCAATATCCCGAGAATTTCTCAGGATTTTATGGGATATTCATATTAACAATTTATTTCAATATCCTGAGAATCAAAAATTTTGAACTCAATAAGCTGTCAATATCCTGTCAATTTCCAAGAAATATGAATGCAATATCCTGTCAAACTTGTAATAACACTCAAAATTGATTCAAAAATTCATTCACATAACACTCAATCAATTTTAAAGCTGTAATAACACTCAAAGTGAGAGAGATATACTTCAAAGTGTTATTATCTTGGAATACTTCAAAGTATGTATTCAGTATAAGCTTGGAATAAAAGCTCACCAATTTGCATATGAAGAGCTATCAGTGAAGTGAGTTATCAGTGAAGAGTAGCATTATGAAGATTAGCCACCAATTTGCATATGAAGAGCTACCAATTTACATATGAAGAGCTCACCAATTGTCCTGTTATTAGCAATGCATATGAAGATTAGCATTATGAAGCTAACAGGACATCAAGAATATGAAGAATATCATTTAGAATAGCTAACAGGACAATGCATATGAAAATTAGTAAGTAACATTTAGAATAAGTAGAATATCAAGAATATCATCAAATGAAATATCAATTAATATTGACTGAAAATATTCTTTCAATTGCAAACTCAATTTCAAACTCAATTTCAAACTCAAGCTTTCATCAATTTCAAACTCAAGCTTTGTCCTGTTAATATTCTTTCATCAATTTCAATATTATCACTCAAACTGATATGCATATTATTTCAAGATTAACATTCAAAAAGTAATATATGTCCTGTTAATATTTTGCTAAACCCAAAAATTTCTTTCAAGATTAACATTCATATTTCAAGATTCAAAAATTGCTAAACCCAACATTCAAAAATTATTTTATGTTATTACCAATGCATATGAAAATTAACCAACATTGAGTAGCAATTACAAATGTATAGGAAGAGCTCATATCCCAGTAACCAACATTGAGTGGCAATCCTGACAATTTGTATATGAAGAGCTTACCAATTGTCCTGTTATTAGCAATGCATATGAAAATTAACCAACATTGAGTAGTAAGTACATGTGTGTGTAATTGCTAAACCCAACATTCAAAAAACTGATATGCATATTATTTCAAGATTAACATTCAAAAAACTGATCTTGATAGTGCAAATTGATATCCTGATCTTGAATTGATATGGGCTATCAATTTGCAAATTTATATCAATTTATATAAATTTGCAAATTGATAGCCCATATGAAGACCAGGATATAAGGTTCATTTTAGTTTTGCACCTATTTTAATTTGACCCAAGCATCCTGAGTTCATGTAATGGGCAATATTGAGCAGGATATAAAGTGCAAATTGATAGCCCAAATTAAAAATGAACCTAATTGATATCCTGATTGGGTTAATATTGAGTGACAGTGCAAATTGGGTTAATATTGAGAAAAAAATGATTTAACATTTTAATTTGACCTCAAACTCAGGATGCATATACTCCCTAGCATTATCAGGATATAATGTACTCACCCAAGCATTATTTTAATTTGACCTCAAACTCAGATAAATAAAAAACTCATTTGACCTAAAATCCTCAATCCTCAATCCTCAACACACACAAACATTGAATGCTAAAATCCTCAACATTTGATGAACCCAGGAGTAAGTGCTATTGCTTGTTCATGTAAATACATGTGCAATTTTGAAGTATCAGTGCATGTATTTCAGTATTCATTGATTGTGCAATACATGTGATGCTTCAAGTATCAAACTTGCAAAATCCATGATATTATCAGTAGCAAGCAGGAAAATTGACAAAATTCAAAAAAAAAATTGTATATTTGAATTTTAGGGACTAAAATTTCAGAGATATATGAAGTTGAATGTTGGTATATGAATGATATTAAAACATACACAAAAGTCTATGTTGAAAGATATTAGAATGATATTAAAAATTTCATTGCAACTTCATATGCAAAGCTTCCCACTTGGGTATATCTTTCAACATAGACTTTCAACACGGTCCTTCCCAGTTGGCCATTTGATTTTTTTAATATTCTATTTTCATTGCAGAGCTTAGAGCTTCATATATCAACTTCATAGACAAAAATTTCATAGATATATAAAATGAAATCTCATAACCATATACAAAAGTCTCATAAACAATTTTGTATATGAAGTTTATAATGCCATATTGAAAGTTATATGAAAGTTACACAGATCTAATATACAAAACTTCATAGACAAAATACTCACCTATCTTGAATGTTATCAACCTCATATATGCTTGCAAAAATTTCAGGGAAAAAATTCAAATAATATGCTAAAATTCAACTTTGCAATTCCATCTTCATTTGAAGAAAAACACAAAGCAGAGAAATTGCATTCAACATTAGGCTTCATTCAACATTAGGCATTACATATGTTGAAATTTTCCAAGCTAATAGCTTAACTACCTTTCAATTGAAGATAGAATATTAAAAAATCAAATTGAATATTAGGCATTCAGTATTAGGCATTCATTGAATATTAGGCATTCAGTATTAGGCATTTCAATTCAACATTAGGCTTCATTCAACATTAGGCATTCAGTATTTCTATTTCAATTGAATATTGCTATTTAAAAAAATTGCATTCCCCCCTTAAAATACTCACTTATGACATCATAATTAATCAACATGACATCAAAGTAATTGGCAGTAATTGGCAATAAAATAATCAACAGAATTTAACATGATTAATCATTTCATAACAGGACATTATGAGGACAGTTTCATGTTAACATGATTCAACAGGACACTTTCATGCAAAATTAACAAAATCAAGCTCTTTGCATGAAAATGAAGAGCTTATTCATATACATTGCTAACCAAAAAAGTATTGGCAGTATTGGTATTAAAAAAGTATGAATGAAATTGCAACTTGGACTAAGAGTTTGCAATGGAATAAGAATGCAATGTACTGTGGCTAGATGCAATGGGAGAACCTCAACCCCTCAACCCCTCAACCCCTGGTTAATAGACAAATAGGAATTCATTTAGCCACAGAATTAATCAATAACCCCTGTTAAATAAAAGTATACTGTGAAATGAATTCATTTAGCCACAAGACAAAAGTATGAGTGAATATTCACAGGATATATCCTATTTTCATTTCACAGCTATAAAATTTCAGTTCAATTGCCAGTTGTTTTCATTTCACAGGATATATCCCAAGCACAATAAACATAATTAGTTACCAAGTGTTTTATTTGACACAAATATGACTCATTTCCATATCAACTGAAATGTTAAACAAAATGAATCAAATTTTTGGAACTCATATGAATAGCCAAATTTTTATGTTAAACAATAATTTTTATGCCAAATTTCCATACATTAAATGTTCTATTGCCATAAATCAAATTCAAGATACCCATGATATCTTGAATTGGCAATTTGTCATTCCAATTGTCAAACATATTCATATTCAAATTTACATATGAACTCAAATCCATATTCATATTCAAATACATACTCATACTTAAGCCAATACTTAAGCCAATTTCTTCTAGCTATAAAATTTCAGTTGCCATTCTTCTAGCTATAAAATTTCAGTTACATATGAATTCAATTCAGAAGTGCACATCTCATAAGCATGGACCAAAACAAACTGCCAATTTCAATTTTTGCTATGCTCATTATTCTAGGTTCAATATTGCAACTACCAATCCAAAATTTTGAAATCCATAACAAAATTCAAGGTTCAATAGTCATTTCAATTTCAAAATGCAAGGTTCAATATTCAATATTCATGTTAGCTATGCTCATTTTCAAGTTCAGGCAAAAGTTCAGTCTTTTGACTGAAATGAAATTCATTCAAGGTTCAAAATTGAATATTGGTATGAAAAATAAGCACAAAATTTTATCATTGGTTTGAAAATTTTATTTCAGTTTGAGAAATGGATAAGAGTTGTTTAAATGAGCTTGAAATTTTCTTCATTTAGAAAATACAAAAATGTTTCATTCCAGTTTAGTATTTGCTCATCAAACATTTTCTGAAATGAAATGTATTTGCTCATTCAAACAGTTCAAACAGTTCAAACATAGCAAAATGAAATTAGCAAAACTGAAATGAAATTAGCAAACATTTCAAACATAGCAAGCATAGCAAACATTTCAAACATTGATGTATTTGCTAAATGAAGAAAATTACATTCCAGATTTGTATTTGCTAAGCAAACATTTGTATTTGCTCATGAAATGTTTGATGAGCCCAGCTTGAAATGAGATTTTGTTATTCTCTTTTAACTGAAATTTTTTAACCAACATTCAACTGAAATTATTCTCTTTCAACTGCAGACCAACATTCACATACCCCATATACAAAATCTATATAACATGTTTCTCTTTCAACTGAAATTTTTAAGCAACATTCACATAAAAGCTCACCAAGGGTTGACGTGATGAAGCTCTCAAACTCACAAAGCTCACCAAGGGTTGAGGTGCTGAGGTTGGTCTAAGCTCTACAACGTGATGAAGCTCTAAGCTCTGCAATGGGTTTGGGGAGAAGATGGTGAAATAAATCAAATGAAACAAAAAAATTGTGTAGAGTGTCACAAAGCTCACCAAGGGTTGAGGTGCTCAGGTTGTTCTAAGCTCTGTAACGTGATGAAGCTCTAAGCTCTGCAATGGGATTGAGGAGAAGAGGGTGAAATAAATCAAACGAAACAAAAATATTGTGGAGAAGAGGAAGAACTCACCGATGTGGAGGTAGAAGATGATGGTGAGGAGGTAGATGAGGGTTCTCTTCTTGCTCTGCTTGCTCATCGATGTGCCAGCAAAATCCTATTCTTGCTCATCGATGTGCTCTGCGTTGCTTCAAATTCTCTTCAGCGCAAGATCTTCTTCTCTCCATATACAAAGAAACCCCCTCATGTACGATCTGAGCAGAGATGTGATCAAATTTTTTCCCTCCCTTACTTCCCTCCAATAATTCCCTCCAAAAATCACAGGCATGGGTTGAGTTTGTATTTTGTTAAGGTTTTCAAAATTTTAAAACAAAACCCCATCACATCGTAGAGGATGTGATCAAAATTCAAAAGATATGGGTTTCAAAAGCTAAAATGATTCCAATATCTCATCTCTCAATTTCTCATACCCAATATACAAAATCTATATAACAAACATACCCAATTACACATAACCAAATTCTCTTATACATTATCTCTTAACCAAATTCTCTTATCCATTATCTCTTCACCATTTTCTATACAATAATACACAAACCCACATTCTTTTATCCATTATCTCATAACCAAAATCTCTTATACAAAAACCCATATCCAAAAACCCATGATAACATCCCTATTTTATAGAATATATATATATATATATATATATATATATATATATATATATATATATATATATATATATATATATATATATATATATATATATATCGCGATGAATTCTTAATGTGTTAGATTTGAATAACTGAGAATATAGGTATGTGCTGCCTATGTGCCTATAGGAGTTGGTATATTATTTTACTTAGGTATATGGTCATGGATGTATTATTGCGTGAAGATAGGTGTTGCGCTATGGCCATATATGGTGCGTATATAGTGAGATAGATAAGTAATGGATGTATGGATAATACGAGTAACACTCCCGAGTGTTTGGTATGGATACGTCCTGAGCTGGGTATTGGTGCTTTAGCCTGGCCACCCTAAGTTTAAACTCTTAGCCCTATACCGTACCTTATATGGGATATGGATATAAGTGTGACGTGTATCGTATGTAGAATGTGGTGAATGTAAGGATTTGAGATTATAGAGTGCAGGTATAAATGGGATGGCTGTGGATTTGCATAGTAAAGTGGAGTTATGGTTTATATATGTGTATATACGCATACCCTGTAGAATGGTGTTTATAAAACCATTTATTTGTATGCGTAGTGTATGTATTCTTCTGCATATGGTGGCATGATGGAGGACTGTGTATTAGTATATGAGATACTTGTATGTATGTAGGTGTGTTGTAACGAGCGTAGTGTGATTGTGTATATGTGTTGTTATTATAAGTAAATCTGTATTGGTGTTTGTCTTATGAGTGGTTATATGTATATGTATGTGAATGATCCCTATTCTGATATGCATGTATCAGTATATGAACGTATACGTATATGGAGTATGACTATTTACTGAATGTGTGTGAATGTTGAAATACACTTATTTGTGTGTATACTAGTATGTTAGTAAAAGTGTGGACATATTGAATGTTAGATATATAGTGGTATGGGTAGCTACCGACTACCTGTTAGTATAGTTTGAGTAGCTTGACTGTATGGGTGTGTAATAGCATGATATGTATACTAAGTGTGAATGTGTGTGTGTGTGCTCATACATGGAAATGTATGTGCATGATGCATGGGTCCTAGTACGTATATATATATATATACTAGTCACGTGCCCGTGCCCGTAGGGCACGGTTCAATTTAGATATTTCCCCCTCAAAATCTTAGTTCCCCCGAAAATGTGGGCACGATTCATTTTAGATATTCCCCCCTCAAAATCTTAGTTCCCCTGAAAATGTGGACATGATTCATTTTAGAAATCCCCCCCTCAAAATCTCCGAAAATTTAGCCCATCTCAAGGAATTTTGTTCCCCCAAAAATCTTAGTTTCTCCCAAATCTTAGTTCTCTCCGCCTTAGCTTGTCTTTTTTTTCCTTTTGTTTGATTTTTTGTTTTTTTTCCTCATGTATATGAAATTTATATGTTAACCAGATGGATACTATTCCTATTGTAATATTTACTTGAATTTCAAATTCTATTCAAATATAGAGTTTGGTCTCCAGTTATTCCCTTAATTTTGAAGTTAAAAATACAACAAAAATGTAATTTGTTGCTGTTATGATTTGATGTTAGTTGAATTTCTGTCTGATGTGGAAAATATTTTGAGTCTATGGAACATTTTGGCATATGAAAATGGAAAATTGCAACGCAATTATGATACTTAGTGGCCTCGCAGAATGTTAAAGAGTACTTACTTGTATATGATCACACCATTGCTACAACCCGAGTACTGAATAGTTCTTTGCTTCAATGTGAATTCAAATTCTATAACCCTTGTGCTTGTCATTGCAAGTGAATGACACATAGATGCTTTAAAACCTAATACTTCTATCTGAAGACATATATGATAGATTCCTTATATTTTGTCTTTTGAGGAAGTAGCATACGAAGAGTTACATTACTTTTGTTCTTCTTAAGCTTGTTGCTAAAGTTCAAAAGATAATTAAAAAAACATTGCTAATACATGTTGGTTTGCACATTTATTTCAGGCTATTGGACCTAAATATGGGGAATGGTTCGAGACTTCTAGAATAGACGGACACCTAAAGGTTGATGTGGTAGAAGGTGTGTGTCTTTACCATGCAAAGATTTAAGTCTGAAACATTCTTTATTTTTAATTTTACATGTGTATTATTTGAAAATTGAGATTTGTTAATGGTTATCAATAGAGAATTGGTGCAATCTAATTTTGTAGGATTATTTGAATGAAATGTTGCAAAGATATACATAAATCATTCAAAAATATTACATAGATTAATTGGAAATAGAATATAATTATAACCAGAATTAATTTGTTATCCCCCAATGGCAAAAAATAAACAATTATGTTATTTTGCAAACAATTCTACCTCAAAAACTATTCAAGTATCAGGGCATATGCATTAAAATGACATACTTCCCACCAATCACACCAAAAGCTCCAAACTTTAGGATTTATTTCATCTCAAAATTCTAAACATTGAAATTTTCTACCCGAAAAAGTTAAAGAGAACTAAGATGAGAGTTCAGTTACCGCACATTAGTGACGTTGAGGGTAGTCTAAAAAACTGAAAATGTTACGCCTATTTCAGTTTTCAATTGTTATTACACTAAAAAACTAACAATCCCCTAACATTATCAATTCAAATTCGTATAGGAATTCTCACAAACAGTTTCTGGCATATATCAAATTCTTACCAGTTTCATACAACACACAAAAAAAGCACAAAAGATTTTATATTTGTTACCTTGAGAGAGAAATTGAGGGCGCCCGAGAGATAATATATGACGATGTTGATCACATTCCTCGTACAAAGAGAGTCTAATGGAGTTTTAGTGCGAGATGAAAAGAGATTTAAATATAATAAAAACTGTCGAGGCTGAAGCCTCTATGCGTGTCCTTTAGTCACACTGATAAAAAAATAGATGGAGTCAGCGTCATCAAAAAACAGGATTTTGAGATGAACCCATTTCAAGCTGAGGAAAATAAATGACAGAAATGCAAACAGAAATTGGTTCATCTGGGTGTGCAGATTATGCTATACTGCTTGGAAACTGCTTGGAATGTGCAGATTATGCTACCAAGTTCATCTGTTTGGAAACATTCTCAAAATTCATCAGTTTTGAGAATGTGCAGATTATGATATATTGGACTCATTCTCAAAACTATACTGCACAATATGCTATACTGCACATTCTTAAAATTTTTGAGAATGCTACTAAGTTTTCAAACAGTTTTGAGAAAGTGCAGTATTATGCTAAACTACAAATTTTTGAGAATGAACCCATTTCAAGCTATTTGAGAATGAACCAATAAATCAGTTTTGAGAATGTGCAGATTTTTGAGAATGCTACCAAGTTCATCTGTTTGGAAACATTCTGTTTGGAAACATGTTTTAGAATCTGCACATTCTCAAAAATCTGCACATTATGATATATTGCACATTATGCTATACTGCAAATTCTCAAAATGTGTAGATTATGCTATACTGCACATTCTCAAAACTGCTTGGAAACAGAAATGGGTTCATCTGCACATTCTAAAAAGTGAGTCCAGTATGCTACCCAGTTCATCTGTTCCAAGCAATGATGAGTCCAGTATAGCATGTTATCAAGCAGTGATGACATGCTATCAATGGTATCATTGTTATAAAACTGGAAAGTGTTATGTTATCACATAATAAAACTTTATCACTGTTATACAATTTTGAGATGAACCCATTTCATCACTGCACATTTCATCATCTGGACATGCAAACAGAAATGCAAGTTAGAGGTGGCATCATTTGAGAATGAAATGAACTGGCCAAGACAGTCTGGACATGTCTACTGTATATTTATAAAAATGTAATAGAAATTTTAAAAATTACATGTTAAAAATACTCCAGCATGGAAACTGAACTGTAACATGTAATGCGGGAGTATTTGAGCTGGAGTGTTTGAGGTGTACCATCATGCTGGAGTTGAATACTCAAATAAATGGAATAAATTGTAACATCAATGTCAGCATACAATTCAGTTTTGAGGTGACATCGTATGCTGAATTGCATGCTAAATTTGACATGCTGGAGTTGAAAAGCTGAAAATGAAAATTCAAATACTGAATTGAATACTCCAAATGAAAAGCTCATAGAAATTATTTTTAACATGTAAGCAGAACTGAATTGACCTGCTGATGATATGCCACAAACCCAGAAGAGATGCAGATTGAAGCCGGGTCAGGACTGTAGAATTCTTACTTTGTCATGGATTTTATTTCCAGGGCAACGGTGGTGTCTGTCAGTGAGTAATACTAAAATCTTCTGAACATAAAAAAGAGTATTGATTAGTAAAAAGAATTTGGGAAAGTGTCATTCCCTAAAATAACTTAAGATGGGCATCATCATAATTATCATTAGCACAATTATCATTAGCTTCTACACTTTCTATGGTCTTATTTTTTTACACTGTGGAATTTGAAACATCTGAATAGCTTATACTTCCTTAAATAAAAAAATTTTCTGGTTTGATTGCTCTATGTCACACAAAACTAAGTTTGACTTAACAAAGGAGCAAATTTGTATATCCTAAGCAGTCAATTTTAGTCCATTTTATTCACATTTGAATATTTCATTGTGTACGCAATGTGGGTAGCCGATACATAATTGTTACATATTTAGAATGAAGGATGAAGTACCTAATGAAACTGTCCAAACAGATTCGAGATCCGAGGACAATAGGCATCTCATTTTTCTTGCATGTGATCCAGTAATTGAATTGAAGGGAAACTCCAACCTTTAACCAAGAATTTCAATCAAACAAAGATTCAATTTTTACAAACTGCACAAAATTTCATCACTATTATCAAGCATGCAAATCAAGGAAAATTGTTATGTTTAAAACTAAAAGGCATGAGACGATATGATTGTAATGCCCAGAAGTATCAGCAGTACACAAATTGACCTACAACCTAAATTGTTAAACAACATTAGTTAAAAAAACTTTAATCTAAGTTACTAATTAATATGTTCCTGGTACAAATTCTCTTACCACAAAAGGCATGATATCGATCAAATTATGTATTGCTTCAAAAAGGTAAAAGAATGATGTTACTTACTGGGGGAAAACACGTTATGTATGAACCATAGTAATGATACTCAGCTCCCACGTCAAATAAAGCCATGTCTCCATCTTTTAGCATCTGCAAAGATATGTAACTATAAGTTACAAACCTAAGGAACTCAACTTCCAGAAGTAAATTGTAAAATAGCGGATAACTAATTGTTATGTTTAAAACTAAAAGGCTGAATTTCCATGTTTCATCCTTCCAACAGAAAAAAGGGAAGATTTATAAGTTAAAATTTGGTATAGAACAATAACCAAAATAATCTCTAAGGTATTCTTTTAGTGAGTTTTGCTCCATATAGAAAGCGTGCGCAAAATGGAAATGATTTTTTAACCTCCTTTTTAGCATTTTTGATACCAAATTATGATAATAAATCTAAATTCATCAAGCACTATACACATGCGACTTGACTTTCTCAACAAAGTTAAACAAAAAGAACTATGGGGTCGTTAGGGGGGATATGCACTGCAACACATGTGAATTGACGTTCTCAAAAAAGTTAAACAAAAAGAACTATAGAGGTGTTACGGGGGATATGCTATGTAACACGAAATAAAAGCAGAAGATAGTTGTAATAATGATGACAATGTCAATAAAGAGAACTACGGGGGCGTTAGAGGCGATATGCACTGCAACAGTGTGTTAGAAGCTCCAAATGCATACTAACTGTTGTTCGGACTGATTGTAAATAGCCATGTTTGAAGAGTTTAACAGACAATATGCTAAGGAACTGATAAAAACAAAAAGATCATATGTTTAGCTTCATCTCGTGTGAG
Organism: Scilla litardierei; assembly: GCA_030789695.1. Lineage (NCBI taxonomy): Eukaryota > Viridiplantae > Streptophyta > Magnoliopsida > Asparagales > Asparagaceae > Scilla > Scilla litardierei. The sequence continues at coordinate 121,775,371 of CM061141.1, forward strand.
ACTTACTCCAATATAAATAGTTGGTGTGCAAAAATCCTAGAGACGTCACCTTCCTTCTAAATTTATTTCTGCAAAAAAGATCAAAAACAACAAAAAATTTCAGGGAAAGAAGCCTCAATTCCCTTGTTTGAAACAGGCTGCCGTGATCAAATGTTAACTTCTCTAGATTTCTGAGCCGGTTGTGTCTCAAGAAGTCCATTAGAAGCAGTTTCCATATTTTTGATTTCATCAATATCTAAATCCTGGCTCATGTCGATAGGAGGGTCAAATGCGTGCATAGATTTGTTGAAATCAATAAGTCAAAGAGAAGCACTAAGGTTCACGTTTATGATGAATGTCAGGGACACATGTATTGGATTGAATCCTAATGGCTTTTTGAATCTTAGATTCCACACTAACACATAAGCAGAAAGAACTTAAGTTGAAGCACACTGATTACTGAAATAGTAAAAGAGAAAAATTGTTCACCTGAAGCATGTGCATGATGAAAAATGTATTCTATGATATGCACCTGCAAGGTTTAATTAGTTAGAATCTACTCTTAACAGTATCTTACTAAGAAATATCACACTATAATCGTAAACATTGCACCTTAAGAATTTAGACAGACTCGTATCAAGTAGAACAACTACAGAATTATATCTTAAATCAAAAACTATGCCAAGCTGCCAGGGAAAATAACAAAACTTAATCAAGGTTTGAAGACAAAACCGTTCTCATTGTCAGTTTCCTTCGGGCTGAAATTTCATGCTAATGTTGATCATAATTAATCCTTTCAAGAGGGCTTTGTAAATTTACATATGACCCTATTTCTATTGGTGGAAATCAGCACCACCCTCTGCTTCAATTGAGATCAGAGAAATAACATGTGAGAGTTATTTCTCTTTCAATTGAGATCAGAGAAATAGCAGCACACCCTCCCCCTTTAAATAACACTGAGAGAAAGAGAACACAATACCTATGCTTTCAGCTTCCTTACTCCATGCATTGCATCTCCCTCCCTCCTTGTAATAGCAGGGGGCAATAACAACTTCAAGGCTAGCTAGTGACACAAAACAATCCAGTTCTATTTTCCAACACGCTTGTTGTATAGTTGAATTTGACGTCTCCGTTCAATTCTGATAATAGGATTATTGTTTGACCGAAAAGTAATCTTTTCACCATGCTCCTAAGTTTTTTTGACTAAGGACAATGCAATAATGGATATGATGAATCAAGAAAGTAATGCTATTGTGATTGGCATTAAAAAAATAAAGAACTTCATTTGGAGTCCAGCAATTACAACACATGTTAAAAAAAATTGACCGAGAACAGTACAAAACTGAGGGTCCAAATGTGAGCAAATCAGTGTAAATTCATAAAATGTATTCAATAACACAAAAATTAAAGGGAAAAAACAGTGTTAATTTTCATCATGGAGTACAAATAACAACAACATCACCACCACCACTAATAAAAGGGGAAAATTGCTTTTAAGTGGTAATTTTCATCATTAACTTGTAGTCTACTGATGTTTACGTTGGATGGCTTTTATCATGGTGAGTTCACTGCATTCCATTACATCAGCTGCTAATTATTTCTCTGATCTCAATCGAATCAATAGAAAGGAAATGGAACTGAACCAAACCTCGACGAAGATCATTCCTAGTAGTGATAAACATTAATTGAGGTGGGAATAGTCGACGGAGTTATGCGATCTGCATTTTTTTGAAATAGGATTGGTGTGATGTATAACATGATAAGCCTCATATCACTTGAAGAGAACAATATAATGAAGAAATGCAGGCAAACCTGTATCTTGTAACAGAGTAGTGGAGGAATGTAGCGATCTTAGCCATTCCAAGATCCTTTCCAGGGCATAATTTGTTGCCATCGCCAAACAACATGAAGTATTGGTGTGTCTCCAAGTTCTTGTCCTGTAGTCGACGATGTATAACATGATCAAGAATTGGCCATTGGAAATTCACCTTACGATTCAATGCAGAAAATCATACCATCCATCTCCATGGATTGAAGGTTAGAGGCTCGGGATATAGAAACGTGTCATAGTTGATCTCCCTTGTGTACACATAGATCCTCCACCCTTTAGGAATCACAAATACAGATAGACAAAATGCAATAGGTTAGGACATGTTTGGAATTTTAAGACTTCTCTTGTTATATATTTAGATATGAGAACCAACCTTTCATTTCTATATCTTGAGTTATTTTCCTTAGAACTCCATTGACAACTGTAGTCATTCTTAAGGTCTCAAAGATTACCTACAATGAATTCAAAATCAATAAGCTTTTGCAAGATTGAACAACTTCGAATCAAACTGAAAGTTTATCTACCTTATGAACATGTGAGAGTTCCTTATATGACCTTTCGTATCGGCGAACATCCTCCTCAGCGGCATCCGAGAGTAGCAACATTTAGAAAGTTTCAAAATACAAACACCTTAGATCGCATCAGACTTGAGAGTAGCAGCAAATTGTATAACAACTAAATCTCAAGGGGATTTGATGCTCGGGGGTCGTTCTTTTTCCTCCCCATCGCAGATTCCCAATTGCCCATATTTGCCCAAACCCCTGCAAACAAAAACAATTGCATGTTTCATTGAAGCATTACGTCAAACACTATTCTTATTCAAGTCAATCTCCAAATTTAAATCTCCAAATTGAAGGCAATCTCCTAATGCAAAAGTTTCAGGTCTTTTTGAACTGTTGTTTCTTCTGCTACTAACGGAATCATTATATCTGAACAGTATTGTGTTATTGCAATTGAAGCAGTCTATCAATTAAGCTAAGTCCATTGAGATAATAGACATGTGCATAATTTTCTGGCTAGTCAATATACGTAGGACTGTTAGAAACGGGTGGTTTCAGTTGGGTGATAAAGCCTTTTTTGTGTTTTAAATTGGAAAAACTGGAATTTAGCACAGCTATTCCACTATGTGGCTAATGGGACAACAATAAGATGATCATCATCACTCCGTATCCCTCGAGACTCGAACTAAATTACTAAATTACTCATCATACATCTAGGATCAGGCACTATATTTTTATAATCTCCATCTCAATGCGTAATTTGTTTAACCAAATATGTAATCAACATTCAATCAGAGTCATAAATCTAATGTGATATTCAATCATACATCCATGTCAAGGATCATTCAATGTATTTTTATATTTTACCATGCATATTTGATGGTTCAACAATTTTCATTGACAACTTATCTAATCATGAGTTGAACTTCCCATGATTTGTCCAGAATTAATGTCCTGGTAAAAACATTATGTAACATGTAACTACCATTATAATATAAACACTATAACTGATAATTAGAGCATTTGTACAAACATTTGGTGTGCAGATTTAGGAAAGATAAATGAACCTAACTGGACATCAGCCAAAAACAATCTCAGCAAATTCTCAAGTAAATTTATTCATGAATGTAATTCTCAAGTATACTGAACGTGTTCATCAGCAAATTCTCAGCAAATTTATTCATGAATATCCAGTATCAACAAATGTAATTCTCAGCAAATTTATACTGGATATTCATGAATCCTGGATATTCATGCAAATTTTCTAAAATGATTAATAGAAACACTCACAAATTTAGAAGGTTTCACTCTCAAAACACCATTACATCAATCAACCATCTGTTTAAACTCCCCAAGCTCAAAAAATTCAGGATTCTCAAACAACTCAGTTGCCAAAAAAAGATATGAACTCAATAAAACCATCATTATTTCAACAAAGCTTCACATTACAATCTTTATTCAACAAACCTTCATATTTCAACCTTTCAATATTGCCATTCTGAATAAAATCTTCACATTTCAACAAAGCTTGCTAGAAATCTTCACATTTTACAGTGAGCATGAACTCTTGCAATCTCCACATTTCAACAAAGCTTGCTAGAAATCATTATTTAGAAATCATTGCTGCTTGGGTAAGAGCAAGCAAATCTCAATCAAACTCAAGTCCTAATTAAAAATATCTGATTCCAAAATAAAGAGAAAAGAATTCTTAAACTAAAATACATGATCATACTTTCCTTATAGCTCTCAAGCCCAGGTTGGTCTCACCCTGTTCGTCAGCTTCCTTTGGCTACAATGAACCCACATTCTTTATTGCAGCCAAATACCTGCAGACAAAAAAAATTCCACCCCCAAATAAATAAACTGGCTGATATGGTTTCTTGATGAAGAGAACTCGATCAGAATGCCTACCTTGATGAAGAGAACCTACTATTTGAGGAAGGGCTACCTTGATGAAGAGATCAAGAATTCAGGCTGCAGCTTCAGCCTTCATCCTCTCGATCAAATTGGCGCCGCGGGGAGGGGGTAGGGGGTGCTTGGGGAGGCAGGGGGTGCTCGGGGAGGGGGCAGGGGGCAGGGGTGTTCCCCTTTGGGTCTGTTGTTCTCTGATCTCTCTGCAGTTCTTTGGGGAGCTCGGCGTTGATTTCGCCCTGGGGCTTCTTCTGGGCATCCGTCCAGGTCTGTAGAAGTCGCCCTTTTGGGTTCTCTCCGTCGTCCCCCTTCTCCTAGGACCTCTTCCGATCTCCTAGATCCTCGATGATCAGCCCTTATACGCAACCTCATACGCAGCCCTAAAATTTAAGCGAGGGTTTTTTGGGAGGCAGCGGGGTTTTTTTTGGGTGCAGCGAGGGTTTTTTATGAGGCAGCGGGAGTTTTTTGGGTGCTGAATTGTTCCCCCCAAAATTAATCCCTTCCCAAATTTAATTCCCCCCAATATTTTGTTTCAAACTTAAAATTTCCCCCCAAAATTTGTCCTAGTCATCATCAACTTACATCCCTTTATCCAATTTCTCTTATCCAATTTCTCATATCTTATCCAATTTCTCTTATCTTATCAAAAACTCTTATCCAAAAAACTTACATCCCTCATATATACCCAATTTCTCATCTCTTATCAAAAACTCTTATCCAAAAACCCATGATAACATCCCTGTTTTATAATATAGATATATATATATATATATATGCATGTCTGTGTGTATATCTACTATTAGTATAATAGTCTTGTGTGTATGTGAGTACATGTATTTGGCTATATGTAGATTCAGAAATCTCCGTATAGTATTGATGCTTATACATCTGTGGGTGTATAATGAGTATATGCTTATGGAATATCTACGTGGGGCATTGCTTGTTGCAAATACGTGAATTTGTATCATATTTGTATGAATTTCTTTTATGTGTGTGATGTGTTCAAGTATATGTGGTGTGCATGGGAGTATACGTAATGATGTGTATCTTGGATGAATGAATATATATAAATACTTATACATATCTTCGTTTGTTTACCTGCCAGTCTATCCTATAGGGTTGTTTATCCAGATGTGTCTCGGCGTGCCTTGAATAAATGTATTCTTGGTTGTATGCATATGTATATATATAGGTTTGTACCAGAGCATGTGTGTATGTATATACATGTTCAATATGAGTGTAAATATGATAGATACAGAATATAGGTGTATATATGCTTGATGAAAGTAAGTGAGTGAAACCGTTTGATATGTGAGTATTAGAATGTATGCGCTTGTTGTATATTTATATGTGTACGCGTGTGTGGTATGTAGATGATATTCATAATTATTTGACTATTATGGCAGCATATGCGTAGGATGTGCAAGAGTAGTTATATGTATAGCATATGGTGGGGAATGTATTATGTTTGTGCACCCTTGTGCGTATTGTGTGTGTCTATCTGTTTGAGGCAGTAGGTACACTGATGTAGATGTGAGGTTATGTGTATATTTATTTATAGTATGATTGTGAATCTTATGTGACTCGATCATGCATGTGTTAGTACGTGCACGTGAATGTATGTATGGATGTGACTAAATAATGTGTGTATATAGATATTTATGTGCATATACATGGAAGTGAGCCCATATGACTAAGTATTGGGTGTATAGGGATCAGGTGTACATACAGTGTGACACCGTGATGGTGACCCTGTTTGTCAAGTTATGTGTGTAGATTGATGTGTATAGTCGCATGTCTATGCATGTATATAGATGTATATGTAATATTTATAAGCAAGTAAAATATAAGTTGTTATACTTGAAGGTGTCGTGAGGTGGGTACGATGTCATATCGTATGAACATGGAAATGAGTAGTAATCTAAATACGAATAATAATACGTATAGAGACTTATTTAAGGTTCGAAATGTGTATGCTAGTGTGTGAAAACATGTGCCTAGATGTTTACATGAAAGACATATGTGTATGTATATGTAGTGATGCATATAATGATATGGATGTGCTACTAGATGAGTAATAGGATGTATCTGTGACATGTGCGCGATGCGGATGTGTATGGATGATAGTGAAGCATATAAGTGTATATAAATGTGGTGCAGATACGTATTCTTGTTTGTACTTCATGGGTAGTAAGACCATCATACCTAGCTGACCTCGACAAGGTTCACACTCTAGGAAGTCCGAGGACGGACTTTGCTTTAAGGTGGGTAGGATGTCATGCCCTATTTTGCACAATACGTGTATTATACTGAATACACATGGTATTTCTACCTACGATGCATACGTGGGCATAAAATAAGCGTAGATATCGATGTATGTGGCAAAGTACAAGGGGGATTAGGCCGTAATACGTGGCTAAGGAAAGAGAATGTGAAATGTGAATGCGGGAGAAGTGCAAATGACGTCGTGGGTGTAAAACAACAAGAATGTGTTAGCGTGTGTGTGTGAAGCATGTGTGCATGCATGGATGTGCGTGGATGTGTGTAGGAAGAGCCATGCTAGTGTGAAAGGGGTTAGGGGTCAATGGTAACCCCCATAAATTTTCAGAAATGTTAGGGGCAAAGCAGTCATTTGGACCAAAGCTGCTGTGCGTACATACTAAAGTTGTGTGTGCGTAAAGTAATAGCAAACTTGTAAATACCTAGAATATGGAGGGGTATTTTGGTCATTTAGCATGTTGCATGCTTATCCTAAGAGCTTTCTAGTAATAGATATTTTTAGGAGAAACTTCTCCATTTATCTTTACTTTTCGCTTTTCATGTTTCTATCCTCTCTCTCTCTCTCTCTCTCCCATGCATGGTCGGCCACCCCCTCTCCCACTTCCCCCTCCTTCAAAGGAAAACCCTAATTTCCACCCGCTAAAATCATGAAAACCTTGGTTGCTTCAAGGAGAAAGAAGGTGGAAGGAAGGGAAAGAGAAGGAGAGACGGAGAGAAGGAAAATCAAGTTTGAGGTAGGAATCAAACTTGGATTTGGAAATTTAATTAGGGTTTCATTTTATCATGTTTTTATGCCATGTTTTATCAATATGAAGTAGTGGTAATCAAATTAATATGCCATGATTCAATTTTCATGAATTTCCCTTGAAAATTCTTAACAAAATTATCCCCTTTGAAATTCTAAAATCTCGGTGTCTGATTTTGCCATAATTCTGGTTACTGTAGCTCGAATTAGGGTTCGAAACAAATATGAGCTTGTAGATCTTGAAGTTCTACTCCAAAATCATATAAATCTTGATATATGTTCAATTCAGAAATTAGGAGTAAAAATTCAATCTTTATAACATGTCTGTTTGATTTCCAGTTTTGACACAGTTTAGTAAATTTGATCTCAACACTTGCACACATAATGGAATTTTGTGGTCTTGGTCTCGTTAGAAAGTTAAAAAGTTTTTCTAAAAATTCATCAGCGTTCTTATATGTCGAATTTCTGGTTGCAACATGCCCAAAATTGGCTTTCAATACAGACCCTGAAATCTTTCTGAAAAACAGATTTGACACACTTCACCAAATAATTCACCAAAAATCAAATATTTCATATTTTTGCATGAAATTTTATAGATGAATCCGGGACTACTATATATTTAACTTTCATTTAGATAGTTTTGTCAAATTCACAAGAAAAATGGATCAAAAATACTCATCTTGTAGCTGTTCTGGCAATTCCAGCAAGTTGGAGTGTCTAGTTGAACATTGTAATTTGTGGTGATGTCAAATTTTCCATTCTATTATGCATGGATGTTGTGCTACTTGAATGAATGCTTAATCATGCTATTTGTCACTAAATTTTCTGATGGGATAGTATTCATTGATATTGTGCATGCCACGTGTTTGATGGAATGCCTCAATGAATGTGAAGTTAAAGAAACATGAGAAATGATATTATACGCTCTTGTACCAAGAACCTTGTTATAAATTGATGATGTTGAGGACATGGATGGCATGGCTACACTGTTATACGTGAATGTGTATGTGACGTGATGGATGGCATGACACGTGAGTGCATGACCCAAATTGCTATGTGATGAGGCGATGACTGAGGGCATGGTACTTCGGTGCATGACCCAGATTAATATGAATGAGAGTGTTAACACGGTGAAGCCATGCCCTCATGATTCTTATAATATGACTTATGATGTCTAATTGATGATTTAGAATGTCTCAGTCCTCTCTATTGAGGGTGAGTTAGCAAAACCCGGGTTTTAGGTGGGATTTGAGTAAATTGTGGATATTAGGCCTGGACTGAGAAGTTGGGGGAAATGATTATGTGATACGTGTTATTTATACCCACTCGCCTTTACCAGGAGTAGAGGGGACATACGGAGGTTGTGTTACTGTGGGAGAGCCTCACTCCTTCCAGGGACGGGGGAGCTGAGAGGCCCGGTGTTGTACAGTGCTCGTGTCCACTGCACCGTGTGCTATATTCACCCTAAATTTGGGGTGATGTCCAGGTCCTGGTATCATACAGTTTACTCGAGTTCCAATTAATTTAATTATAAATTAACAAAATAAGAATTCGCGTGTTACTCCTTCTGCTGGCACCATTTTTCCTTACCTTTGCATGTTCTTGTGACTTTATGCATGCCTTAGGTACTTGCACTTATCTTATTAGATAATGATTGCTTAAACACTTGCGTTATTATTATTTTTATTCGTGCTAACCCTTTTCTTGCAGTAACTCGACATTGGACCGCAGGTATGATCCTCTTATTTGTCTATTCACTTTTCGCTATACATTTAGTTTACATGTCTTATTCCTTTGCCTTGCCTTGTGGATTGATAACCCTAAAGCGATGCCCAGATCCAAGTTGGTTCCTACTGGGGCACACATTGACGTGTTCCTCCCCATTTTTTTAGGTAGTAGGGGTAGCATGGTTGGCGGTGACTTGGAGTTGAGTTTCAGGGGTAGCACTTGGTGTGAGATGTAGTTTGCGTTGTGACGTGGTTGTCATTGGAGGTGGAGAGTGGCTGTGTATATGTATTGATACACTTGGACTATGTAAATAAATGAAACATGTTGTATATAAATGGTGTTGTTGTTTTATGAGGCCATTTGTGTAGGAAGATATATGCCCATAAGGCAATTTATCTTGATTATACGTCTTGTTCATACCGAATATGGTGCGTATTATTCTAAGTATAAAAACTTTAGTATTAATATACTTAGATAATATCCATAGACTTATAGTTAGGTCCTTACATATCTAGATGAGATCTCGATTATGAGTAAGTAAGTGACCGAATAGAAACGTAAAGTCTTAAACGGTTCATGATCATAGATGTGTCAAGAACTGGATATCGACACATCGGATAGATCACTGTGTCTTCGTCTTACCTTCGGGTAATGATGATCTCATAGTCATTCGACTTGGCGAAGTCGGAGACGAGACACAGGTGCTCATTAGAGAATGAGTTCACTGAACGACCAAGTTAGAGTTATTAAATGGTTAACTTTAATGATCTGTCTTTAATAACTCTAGGGTGATGATAGGTTAGTTGATCCTTAAGACCTGAAGTCATCTGTACCAACCTGTGAGCGGACGGTGTAGCTTAGACCCATGATCTAGCTTCGAGGACCAGTCCTGATGAAAGATCTTAGGTTGGGTTGCACCTGAAGCTCTCTAGGTGGGTAAATGACTAAGATGGGATTCGTCACTTCCATTAAAGGGAAGTTAGTGTTATAGGCTCAGTACGGTCTTTATGTTAATCCTCGGCCGGGGTACGTTGCAAGTAGTACAACGTGTATACAATAAAGACCGCCGTATACTGACCAATGTTGTCTAATAGGGTTGACAGAAAACCATACCCTAGGTCAACAATAACACAGTCTTGACGAAGGGATTTTAGCTAACGGAATTCATCACTGACACAGCTAAGGCGAACCCTATGATACTTTTGTCAAGGGTCGATCACGTTATGATGACTCTAAAACAGGGACGACAGCTACTGCTCGTAGTGACCGTCGTCTAGGGGTTTCGAGCCCCAACCTGTAGTAAGGTCAGGCTATAGGGTCTCACACCGAGGAGTGTTCGTGTCTTAGTAATAGGAATATAGAATGGAGAGAAATATCATTTGATGATATTCACAAGTTAAGTTGTGAAAGTTAGTCGCATTAGCATTAGGGATACAACGTTGCATTAGATGCTAACTTTACCTAAACGTATTGTAAATCAGTTACGACGAATTTAGTAGGAACAAACTTGTTGGAAAGGGTTACCTGGATGACGGGATCGTCCCGGTCTAAACACAGGTTCAAACCGCGTCCAAATCGGAGCTCAAACGAGCCCAGAAACGCAGAAAGAGTTAAAGGGGTAGTGGGTTAGACCCACTGGGCCAAAAGGCCCATGTGCAAAGGCAAACGGGCGACGCCCGCTGGCTACAACGGGCACACGCCCGTTGCACAGTGGGCGCGGCCCGCTGCAGCAACGGGCGTGGCCCGCTGTGTGCAGCGGTCGGGCGCCCGCTGCATCAGCGGGTGCGGCCTGCTGCACAGCGGGCCAGCGCCCGCTGCAAGCGGGCGCGGCCCGCTGTTGCAGCGGGCCCGCGCCCGCTGCTTGCAGCGGGCGCCCGCCCGCAGCAGCAGCGAGCGGGCGGCCCGCCCTTGCCCCCCTTGGGCGGGCGCGCCCGCTAAGTCTAGCGGGCGCGCCCGCAACTTAAGTCAAATTAGGGTTTTTTGAAACCCTAATGACGGCTACGAATTTTGTGAAAATTGCTAAACTTTGAGCAATTGTTTGAGGGGTCAAACGAAGTCGAAATTCGTCACCGTCAGTTCCTACGCGTTCACCATTCCAAGCTTTTCTGATTGATAGCTTGTTTGGTGTCTGAAGTTTAGTATACGAGGAGAATTAATTAGTTAAAGTTTGACTTTGTGAAAGGCTAACTTTAAAGTTGAAATTAAGCCAAATGGCTTAATTGAATTTTTCTCTTCATGTGGATTGTCCCACATTGCCCGCAACGAGAAGTTTAGTGCTCACTCCCTATATAAATAGGGGTGCACTCTCCTCGTTGAAAAACACACCAGTCAACGATCGAGTAGCTCCAGATTTTTAGAGCAGGCTCGATCGGCGACTAAATCTCTCTCTCTTTAATTTTCCTATTCTCCAGAGTAGTCCTAGCACGACTACGAAGGGGGTTTGGATCTGATCCGGACGTCTAAGACGCGGGTTCTTCTCAAGTGAAACTTTCTACCGCGTGTGATCGGCTCGGAGGCGAAAGCAGCTCGGGCGGATCGGTGCGAGGGTGCGAGGCGGCTCAGGGAGATCGGGTCAACGCGGCTCGACTACGAGGAGCTTCTCAAGAAGGTGCGGAACATCTTGCCTACTCCAGGGCCAAGATTCCGGGTATGTGCTTAAGCATTTTTAGCGTAGATTTTAATTAGTCGCTTTAGTGTAGATCCTTCTTGGGGTGGTCAGACCCACTCCAAGACGGCATAGATTGGGCTGGGTTCTGGCTCCCCAGAGCCTTGCTAAATAGTTTAGCTAGTGTAGAAATTTAGATTTCTGTTTTTCCGATGCGCTTTTGTGCCTCCGTGGTCCGTCCGACTTAGGACGGATACAGATCCGAGCTCTGGGGGTCCGCCAAAACCCCAACAGTGGTATCGGAGCCAGGTTATGCTATAGATCTACTATAGCGACTTTTTAAATTATTAAAAATGCTTAGCTTGCATGTTCAAAACCTTTTTATTAGTTTTGAAAATATTTTTGTGTTTCAAAAATTAATTTTTGCAACACGAAAATTTTATTTTGGACTATTTACTTTATGCGATAAATTTTAAATAGGTTTCCAACATTTAAATACTGTTTAAATTTTTTTTATGAGATATGAAAAATTTTAAAGAGTATTTAAAGTTTATGTAAACTTTATAGAAAAATTTGATTTTTGAAATTTAAGAATTTTTCTTTAGTTGCATAAAAGTTAGAGATCTTTAAAACTTTATTTGAAAGCTTCTAAAAGGTTTCTAAAAGTTTTAAAAGAGTTTTAAAATTATTTTAAAGTATGTAAGTAATAGAAATGATTTTATTTCATGAGATGAAACATAAATTATTTTCTTTTTGTTACATATAGGTTTCTAAAATTATTTTGTGACATTTTAATTTTAGAAATTAGGTTAAAATTTTTTAAAGGCCTAGGTTTAAAATTATTAGATAATTTTGTATGCCCTAGTTTTATGCGATAAAATTTTTATGAAGGCTTTAAAATTTTAATCTTTAATTTTAAGTGTTAAAATTTAGATTTGCATGTTTATATTATATAGATAATTTTTAAACTTGCAAATACATTTTATATGTCACTAAAAATGAAAACTCTCTTTTATGCGGATAAAGTTAGTTGCTTCATTTCATGTCGAATAATGTATTCACAAACCTTGTCAGGTTAGCCATTAAAACATGATAGTGACATGCTATGTTTGATAAAACAAAACAACATCGAACCTAATACCAGATTAGGGTAGTCCTTTTGTTTCATAAATCATTTCATTAAAATGTTCAATTAAATGATTTTCATAAAAAGACAATGTTGAATTGTTTTATTAAAATCCTAATTAGATTGGGGTAGTAAGTTGAACGAAGAACCTTATAGTTGATAAGGACTTAATAAAAGCTGTTCAACCAATCTGAAAATTTTGAATTTTAGGATCCACTAGTTGATAAGGATTAACTAGTTCTCTAAATTAAAAGCCATTTAGTTGTTTGGAAAACATAAGATTGATGACAACTCCTTCAATGGATCATGATGTCGGTCAATGTGCTTGGCTAAAGTTTTTGGACCAACCTAGCTAGACTGGGTAACAAGTGGTCCTGGCTTAGTCAATTCCCTGGCCGCGTCCGCTGGACCGCAAGGAGTCGATTCATGACTATGTAAGTCCATCGACTATACCTAAGTCAATACGATAATAATCTTGTTCAAGATAAATCGTAGCCCTCCTTGTTTTAGGAGTTGGCAACTGTAAGAAACATGTTCCGGTTGTTGAGCTACACTCAAGCCGTGACATGTCAATCTTATAGAAACCGATTTCTTGATTGACATCTTAACCTGACTGAAACCGTTGTCTCATCCCTCGAGCTTCGACATAAGTCTAACCAAGAATGTAGTCTAAGACCTGACCCAAACCGGCGCGTCGTGCATACACCGAGCAAAGGGGCAAGTCAGGCTAGACACGAAAACAAGGGTCCGACTAGGCTAGCCATTGTGATCCGGTTGAGCACACTCATGATCACAAATGACTAGGGGTTAAAAATCGATAGGGAATCATAGTAGATATGATTGACGACGAGTTCGTCTACCGACTGCAGAGTCGGACAACTTGTTGAGATACACTCAAGGTTGTCAGACTCAGGGTAGTCGGTCCCTCTCTCACAAATATTATTTTATAATAAATTGTTTATTATTATGGCTTTAAATAAATTTAGTGGGAGAATATAGTTTTATTAAAACCTTTAAAACTATACTACGAACATATACTAACTAAAGTATCTATAAAATGCAGAATGTACTCAGGTCTAAAATACATGGTAGAAAAGAACGTGCTGGATGGAACCAACTACAAAGACTGGCTTAGGAACATTAAGTTGGTCCTTTCCCTAGCTGGGATTGGATACATATTGTTCGAGGACGCTCCGGATAAGCCCGATGAGGATTCGACCCACGAAGAGAAAGAAGCCTTCAAGTTGTACCAGATGGATGCTGAGAAGGCAAGATGCCTTGCTCTAGCTTCGATGACCAACGAGCTGCAAAGGAAGCATGAACATATGGATGTTCAGAGCATACTCCTCAATGCACAAGAGTTGTATGGCAAGCGATCCAGAGCTGCCAAGTTCGAAGCTACTAGCAACCTCTGGGGCACGAAGATGACGACATGACCCGTACAAGATCATGTTATCAAGATGATCGGGTACGTGGAGGACGCCGCCCAGTTAGGATTTGTCCTGGACAATGAGATGTCCACGGACATTATCCTAAAGTCTTTAACTCCCGAGTTCAAGCCCTTTATAACTGGCTTTATAATGAATAGCCTTGAGACGGATCTTCCTGGTCTCCTCAATATGCTTTGGCAATTTGAGGAGATTGAGAAGAAGCCAGCTGCACTGGTTGTTGGCTCCGCTACTTCCGACCAGCCGAAAGGCAAAGGGAAGAAGAGGCAGGTCCCACAACCTGCGAAGGCTAAGAATGGGAAGAAGAAGAACAAAGGGGCCCCGTCGAAATCTGAGTGCTTCCATTGCCACAAGATTGGCCACTGGAAGAGGAACTGCAAGATCTATCTTGCAGAGAAGAAGAAGGGGCATACTGATGCCTCTACCTCAGGTACAAATTAAAATTCAATTAAAAGCAATTATTTCCATTCATATAGTGTGAGACACTTATAGACATCTGTGTACTGTATACAGGTGGCTGATAAGAACTGGAGATTGGAGAAGCACAAAGATCGGTCGGCAATCAAAGCAACAGTTACTGCTGGGACCGCTCAAAGACTTCTGGAGACGCTGATCGTGATGGAGATGATATTTTTCTCATTTGAATAAAATGTATCATCTTTAAGGATCGAAAACAATGAATGAGTGCTTTGCACTCAAGGTTTATTTTTGATAAACAAATTAAGGTTCTTTTAATGAACCCGTTGTTTTGGAATGGATGTCTCGTTTGTTGCAATTGAAATTGAATTGGCTTAAATTCTGTGGATGTGGCTTTTCTATGATGGTTGCGTATATTTTCGAATAATGGTGTATTGCTTCGATAATATTGATTTTGGAGCTGACTAAATGCTAGAAGTCAATCAGTAGTTAAGTGTGGGTTCCAGGGGGCGTATAAATTGTGTGCGATCACAATAATACACATATCAAGATTATTTCTTGATTATCTGCATTTAGTTATTAAAAGAGTTAATACTAAATGTGGTTAAAGGAATAGGTACAGTGTAGTACGTTTTGATTGAACGAGTCAATGTCAAGATTCCTTAAAACGATCTTGTCTTGACTCATTCGTCAAACCGAATTTGACACTTTTACATTCCATCTGAGGCACTTACCAAAAGGTTATATTTTGCACATGAATCTAAATATGATTTAGATATTATGTTGAAGTAATTTAACCAGGTAATTCTTAAAGTCAGTGGGAGCGAGCTCATATACTTAGTTCCGTTTTTCGGACTAAGTATAAAGGATTTTTCACTTTAATGAATCTTCTATATAAATCATTAAGTCAAAATTGTTTTGATTTAATCGTATATATATATAGACTTAGGGTGTCAAATATGTACTTGACATATTGACACTATAATGTGGAGTGAGCTAGAACTGACTTACAGAAATGTTAGACCCCACATCTAAATCGTATAAGCTAACTGTTAGCTATACGAAGTTAGAAAAATTGATCCAGATCATTTTTCAAAAGGATCAACCATGTGTGATCAAGAGATGTAATTTCAATCCATTAAAATTCGTTGTAGATACTTATTAGTAGAACCATTCTTAGGTTTGCCATATCAAATGTCAAAGTAACTGATATGCTATAACGGCATGAGATACCGAGATAAATAGCCTAAGTGCAAGTGGGAGATGTAGGAAGATATATGCCCATAAGGCAATTTATCTTGATTATACGTCTTGTTCATACCGAATATGGTGCGTATTATTCTAAGTATAAAAACTTTAGTATTAATATACTTAGATAATATCCATAGACTTATAGTTAGGTCCTTACATATCTAGATGAGATCTCGATTATGAGTAAGTAAGTGACCGAATAGAAACGTAAAGTCTTAAACGGTTCATGATCATAGATGTGTCAAGAACTGGATATCGACACATCGGATAGATCACTGTGTCTTCGTCTTACCTTCGGGTAATGATGATCTCATAGTCATTCGACTTGGCGAAGTCGGAGACGAGACACAGGTGCTCATTAGAGAATGAGTTCACTGAACGACCAAGTTAGAGTTATTAAATGGTTAACTTTAATGATCTGTCTTTAATAACTCTAGGGTGATGATAGGTTAGTTGATCCTTAAGACCTGAAGTCATCTGTACCAACCTGTGAGCGGACGGTGTAGCTTAGACCCATGATCTAGCTTCGAGGACCAGTCCTGATGAAAGATCTTAGGTTGGGTTGCACCTGAAGCTCTCTAGGTGGGTAAATGTCTAAGATGGGATTCGTCACTTCCATTAAAGGGAAGTTAGTGTTATAGGCTCAGTACGGTCTTTATGTTAATCCTCGGCCGGGGTACGTTGCAAGTAGTACAACGTGTATACAATAAAGACTGCCGTATACTGACCAATGTTGTCTAATAGGGTTGACAGAAAACCATACCCTAGGTCAACAATAACACAGTCTTGACGAAGGGATTTTAGCTAACGGAATTCATCACTGACACAGCCAAGGTGAACCCTATGATACT
This sequence comes from Scilla litardierei, assembly GCA_030789695.1. Classification (NCBI taxonomy): domain Eukaryota; kingdom Viridiplantae; phylum Streptophyta; class Magnoliopsida; order Asparagales; family Asparagaceae; genus Scilla; species Scilla litardierei. The sequence goes on from CM061141.1 coordinate 121,792,043, forward strand.
TTTGTCAAGGGTCGATCACGTTATGATGACTCTGAAACAGGGACGACAGCTACTGCTCGTAGTGACCGTCGTCTAGGGGTTTCGAGCCCCAACCTGTAGTAAGGTCAGGCTGTAGGGTCTCACACTGAGGAGTGTTCGTGTCTTAGTAATAGGAATATAGAATGGAGAGAAATATCATTTGATGATATTCACAAGTTAAGTTGTGAAAGTTAGTCGCATTAGCAATAGGGACACAACGTTGCATTAGATGCTAACTTTAACTAAACGTATGGTAAATCAGTTACGACGAATTTAGTAGGAACAACCTTATTGGAAAGGGTTACCTGGATGACGGGATCGTCCCGGTCTAAACACAGGTTCAAACCGCGTCCAAATCGGAGCTCAAACGAGCCCAGAAACGCAGAAAGAGTTCAAGGGGTAGTGGGTTAGACCCACTGGGCCAAAAGGCCCATGTGCAAAGGCAAACGGGCGACGCCCGCTGGCTACAACGGGCACACGCCCGTTGCACAGTGGGCGCGGCCCGCTGCAGCAACGGGCGTGGCCCGCTGTGTGCAGCGGGCGGGCGCCCGCTGCATCAGCGGGCGGGCGGCCCGCCCTTGCCCCCCTTGGGCGGGCGCGCCCGCTAAGTCTAGCGGGCGCGCCCGCAACTTAAGTCAAATTAGGGTTTTTTGAAACCCTAATGACGGCTACGAATTTTGTGAAAATTGCTAAACTTTGAGCAATTGTTTGAGGGGTCAAACGAAGTCGAAATTCGTCACCATCAGTTCCTACGCGTTCACCATTCCAAGCTTTTCTGATTGATAGCTTGTTTGGTGTCTGAAGTTTAGTATACGAGGAGAATTAATTAGTTAAAGTTTGACTTTGTGAAAGGCTAACTTTAAAGTTGAAATTAAACCAAATGGCTTAATTGAATTTTTCTCTTCATGTGGATTGTCCCACATTGCCCGCAACGAGAAGTTGAGTGCTCACTCCCTATATAAATAGGGGTGCACTCTCCTCGTTGAAAAACACACCAGTCAACGATCGAGTAGCTCCAGATTTTTAGAGCAGGCTCGATCGGCGACTAAATCTCTCTCTCTAATTTTCCTATTCTCCGGAGTAGTCCTAGCACGACTACGAAGGGGGTTTGGATCTGATCCGGACGTCTAAGACGCGGGTTCTTCTCAAGTGAAACTTTCTACCGCGTGTGATCGGCTCGGAGGCGAAAGCAGCTCGGGCGGATCGGTGCGAGGGTGCGAGGCGGCTCAGGGAGATCGGGTCAACGCGGCTCGACTACGAGGAGCTTCTCAAGACGGTGCGGAACATCTTGCCTGCTCCAGGGCCAAGATTCCGGGTATGTGCTTAAGCATTTTTAGCGTAGATTTTAATTAGTCGCTTTAGTGTAGATCCTTCTTGGGGTGGACAGACCCACTCCAAGACGGCATAGATCGGGCTGGGTTCTGGCTCCCCAGAGCCTTGCTAAATAGTTTAGCTAGTGTAGATATTTAGATTTCTGTTTTTCCGCTGCGCTTTTGTGCCTCCGTGGTCCGTCCGACTTAGGACGGATACGGATCCGACCTCTGGGGGTCCGCCAAAACCCCAACAATTTGATATTATACTGGAGCTTTACTTGTACTATCCCAGCATGTGCGTTTTGGCATGCATATTCAGTTTCTTCTTTCTCTCCCTTTTTCCTTCCTCATCACCCTCACTCTTCAGAATACTTGGAAAAAAAAACTTAAATGCCGGGTATTCTGGGGAACGGTGCGTGACATTATCCAATCTATGGAGGAAAAATGATCCGCTGATGGCGCACCCCCGCATGCTTCGAACTTTCTCATGACAGTCGATTTCCAATCTCTCACGACAAAGACCCATGAGAGGTCGAAGATCATGGCCAGACGGTTCAAGCTGTTAGGATCCTAAGATTACAAGGAGATACACTAGAGGATGGTGAATAATATATATGAAAATAAAATATTCCTCTAGAATTTGTTGGGATATTGAGACCCACCCCAGTGGATTTTGATGATGTTCACAAGTGATATGTGTACCAATAGTTTCAATTCAAGTGTATATAGATTATTTTATAGATATGAAGAACAAAGCCATTGTGAAGCAAATTGAAAGACTTAGAGTGACGATCAAGAATGCTACAAACTGAAGTATATGAAGGCATTGAATCGTGAATCAAATGAAGATGTGAGAACAAGATAAGTTAGCTCAAGGTAATGAATGAAGAATGAAGAGCTAAAGTTATGTTTGTGTGAGTAATTACTTAGAAAAGTAAAGGCATAATATATATCTCTCTCACATGTAAAATTCATTGGAAAATGTTTTAAAAATAAATTACTAATATATTTCTCTAATATAATTTTTATAAATTATTTTTGAAGTTAAGTATAAAAATTAATGTATCCCAAAATAGCTGACTATTTCTGTCAGGAATTTTCTCCAAACTCTCAGTCAAAATAATGGCCGACTATTTGAGATAATAGCCGATTATCTGGTAGAGATAGCCGACTATCTGGAGAGATAGCCGACTACCTGGGTCAACTAAAGACAGATTTGGAAATCTGCCTTAATTTTTGCTAGCTGTTAGCTAGTCGTTGTTGTTGACTTTGGGAGCGGATTTTAAGTTATTTTGAGCAGATTTTATGCTACAATTTCTCTATAAATAGCTGTGATTTCAGAATTTTTTAATAAAACAATTCTTATTAAAAAGAAATCTTTCTATTGCTCAAAGTGCTCAAATCTCTTGCTCTCCATTATTTTTAAAGACTACTGATTTTATCTCTTATGCTAAATTGTTCCAAGATCATTTTCGTTTTTATTTTAGCCTTTTTAATTGTACTTGTCCCTTTTGATCTCCAAGCTTAGCGCTTTCTTTTTTAGATTCAAAATACAAGTCTTTCATTTTAATCTTTATATTTTAAAGTTCATATTTTTTTCAAAGAATACAATACTTGACTATTGATCTCTAAAGCCCAAATGCACAATTAGAGAATCAATTTTTCAAGATAACTTTTTGATCAAATCGTGCTTTGTATATATCATTCATTTGATCAAAAGTTTCAAATTTTGTTAAGCCACGTTTCACACTTATATACTATTGGCTTATAGGAAATCTTATACTCTTTTTCATATCTTTTGTAAAAGACTTTGGAGAAGACTTGAGTTTTGTAATTCTCGAGTTATAAGGGAAATTGGTATTGGAAATCCTTGTTGGTTGTAACTAGGTGTGTGCGTGGAAATTCCTAGCAAGTGAAGGTACATGATTGTATTGTGTGCTACAATATTGGATTAAATCCCAAATGTAGTCGGGGACTGAACGTACCCAGGGTGGGAAACCAGGATACAATCTATGTGTCTGCGCTGTAATCATTTATCTCTTACTCCTTACTTATTGTTGCTTGAACTATTTTATTACTGCGGCAAACTTATATTCAAGCATATTATATTTTTCATGAAGTACAAATTGAGGCAACTCGATTTGAGACTTAGGCAACTTGTAGAAGCATTTTTATTACGCTAAAAAGCTTATTATTTGTCACGCCCTACTTTCCATTCTACTTGGGAGCGAGAAAGAAAGCGGGTCCGAGGTGTCCTTAAAACAAGGAGTACTTTTTTTTCTTCTTTTCTTCTCTTTTCTTCCTCCTTAGTTTAAACACACTAAGCATCTGTGTCAAAATTGCAGGTCCGTGCATGCAAACTTAAGAAACAGCTCAAACAACACTATTACATATCAAGCGTAAAGAAATTAAGATACATCATGGGCCTAGCATTGCCAATACAAACAACGCACACAAATTACATTATTCAAATGGAAAGTACTGATGTGAAGGTAAATAAATCGCTCTAGTCTTCTGTGGGATGGAACTCCACGTAATCTTCGAGCACTGGCTCGATCTTTGCAGCAGTATCTTCAGTGAACTCACTATTAAAACTTGACGGAAATTTCATAAAACAACAAAATGAAATGCCCGTCAGCGAGGTTTACTCGGTAAGTAATCTCCACAACAGAAAGGTTAATTAATTTATGTAAGCCAAGCTGAAATCAATATATAACCATAATCAATGTTTCTGATATTGGTCCATACATTCACAACCAGTCAGGTTTGGTTAAGCATGTCATTGTCCCCACAAGCAAGGTTATCTAGACTTGGACGCAAATGATCTTAGACACCGGGTGGTACCAATGTTAAGAATGCCAATTAAAATCTCTGCTCCATCAATTTAGTCATAACTTTACAATCGAGCTTGGTGTAAGTGCATAGAAGCAATTAACAAGTTTAATTTGTAAGAGTTACAGCAGTTAAACATTTGATAGCAATTTGCAACCTGTGAGGTATGAAAGTGACGTAAGGAAAAGTATAATATGATATATAAGGTCTGAAAATGATATTAGCTAGCAGTTAGAAAATTTAATAGCATGTGATGAAAAGACCGTTTAAGATGTTGAAGCAATACTTAATCACCACAAGTTAAAGCAATATTTGATACCATCAATCAAATAATATTTGATAACCAACTATTCTAGTGCTAAGTCCGTGTCTGAGGGCACAGTGTGCAACTAAAATGCGCACTACCATCGGGTACTCTCCGTGGTGCGACTTACCGACCCCTTTCATTAGGCGACGGTCAAGTACTTTCCTCCACCCTGGGAGAGTGGAGGTAACGTTGTAATACCCATCCAGTCACTCACACGCCATCAATGACAACTGAACTATCCCAGATCCCATGGGTCAAGTCAAGTGTCGGGTCAAGACATGTACTATCGATTAATGGCATTTCATGTATAATCATATAAGTTCAATCAGTCTGTTCAATTGCATCATATTAGATGCGTTCAACCTGTTCACTGTGTCTTATGAATCCACACAAGAGTTCCATATAATTTCACCATTTTACAAAATCATTTTACAATTTGTTACTACGTTAAACATGCATTTAAGCTAAGAAATGCACACAGAATTAATTAAAACTAAGAAGATGAGTATAATTAAGCATAAAATATTTTTCTAAGGCTAACGGGTATTTTTTTCAGAATTTTAAAATAATTATTAGTCATTTTTCTTAATTAAAATAGTCAAATTAATTTTTAAATTAAGAAAATAATTTTCTCGTTATGTTTAATGAATTGTTCAGAGCAAACGACACATCGAAATTCTTTAAAGAATGTGTCAAAATGAGTGTCGCATCTAGCACTACAACATATAATTTTTGTGTATATCAATGTACGTGAAAAATTAATGAGACTAATTTATAAGTGAAAATAGCATAATTCGAATTTAAATTTAAAAAATTACTGCATGAGATTTACTTGCATGATCGCGACGAAACTAGCACCAATGCGTTCAATGCATCGTTTCAGATTTTTTGGTATTTTTTGATAATTTTCAGCGTTGTATATTACTATTTTCTAATTTTTTAATTAAACCCCTTCTCTCTCTCTCTCTCTCTCTCTCTCTCTCTCTCTCTCTCTCTCGCTGTAGTTCTTTCTCACTTAACTCACGCATATAACACATCCACAAGGTTGGGGGCTTCCTACCGGTGGTCGGCGGTCGATAGCAGCGAAGGGGCGGTGCGGAGGAGTTGGGGCGGTCGGCAGGGCAGCCGAGCAGTGGTGGCGGCGGCGAACAGTGTTGGTGGAGCTCTGACGAACTTTGCATAGATTCAAGTGTTCTTTCTTTGTTTTCGACGATGGTTTCGTCGGAGGAGGAGGTTCGTCGGTGTCACGCCCCGCTTTCCATTATACTTGGTATAGAGGACGCGAGCGGGTCCGCATGTGCAAGCAAAGAGGAGGTACTTTTGTTTTTCTTTCCTCCTTGCTTTAAACACAATGAGCGTTTGTGTGAAACCTCGCAGGTTCTTGCATGCATACTCAAAAACAACAGTGCTAATCAATAATATTATTACAATCCCAATCGTCTCAAAAGTGGATTACAACAATAAGGAAATGAAGGGTGGGTCATAAGGCCCATATAACACACAAATATTAAAAATCTAGCGATGCTGCAAAAGCACGCCGTTCCTGAGCAGGGAATCTCAGCGCCAAAGTATTCCTGGTCAACCTGCTCAATTTCAAAGCATACTCCTCAGCAGACTGTCTCAAAACCTAACGTACATTTCACAAGATAATAGACAATGAAATATACGTCAGCGATGGTCGCTCGGTAAGATTTAAAACATTGGAAAAATTGACCCTCGACAAGGTTTTCAAAAGAACATTTTGCATGGCAGGTAAAGCATTATGAATAAACGAACAATTATAATTTTTAGGCAGTATGAACAGAAATTATATAAGCATGGCATTTCTATTATAAGTGGAAGCAGTAACAACAATTATAATTTCTAAGCAGTATGAACAGAAATTATATAAGCATGGCAGTTCTATTATAAGTGAAAACATGGCAGTTCTATTTAAGTGAAAGCAGAAACGATTCGATATGTCGTACATTTTCGGTATAGCATTTTCAAGATGTTCAAGAGTGTATTCAATTTAGTGTAGTAAGGTTCACGTCTTTAGGCAGATAGCAAGTGAATCTACCTTCTCGTGCCCTCGAAGGTGACCCTTTTACTTCCGACTTGTACCCGTGAACACAACCCCACCCACGTGTACTTTCTGGACCACGAGCCAGAATCAGCCAAACCGGCCCACATGATTTATAATACTGGAACACAAGCCAGACTAGCTAAACCAGCCCACATGATAGCTAAATCTTGGCATGCAATATCTATGATTAGCCAAACCGGCCCGCAATAGTCATGATTTTTAAGGTGGTTCAAGTTATCCATACATGTCAAGAACTGTTTGCAATTTACAAGGCATCATCAGTTAACTTACTAAAATTTCTACACACACACACACACACGGGTTTTTATCATGCAATACACAACAGATAAACATATGAAGTTGGTGTCGCATTAAATGAAACAGTATTTAAAACAAGGAGAAAAATGCACACTTGCTTGTTTGGAGTGATTTTAGGGTCCACGTGATCGTTTGAAAAGCGCAAGCATTTGGGTTTCGAGGTTGTCGTAGTATGCAGGGGTTGGAGCTAAGGCTATCTGGGGCACTCGTGCACGAGAAACGGTACTTACGACGAGATGATAGTATCATTGGCTTCAGGGTGCGACCTTGGGAAGCAAGGCATGAATAGCTCAGTGAAATCTCGTCGTCGAGGAAAGGGCCGTCACTGGATAGAGTGAGAGAATAAAACATAGAGGGGGTAATTGTAAATACAGAAATTGAGAAGGGAAAAGAGAATAAGGAAATGAGAAAGGAAATGGTCTGAAGAGAAAAGAGGGGGGGGGGGGAAGAGAGTATGGGAGCGGAGATATAAAGAGAGAGGGGGTGTGTGTATTAAATCCCTTTCTCTTCCTCTGTCTTTTTCTTCCTCCCCCCTCATTTCTTCTCTTTTCATCACTTCTCTGTGTTTCTTTTTTTTCCTCTGTTGGCATGGGCAAGATAAGGGGACGGAGCAATGGCATGGGTCTCGGGCTTGGGTTCTCGGCAAGGGAGATGCGGGCATGGCGACACGTGGCGGCGTGGCTCACAAAGGAGTTTGGGGGAAGAGTGCACGAGGAAGAGGGAGGCTATGATAAGCTCAGGGTTCTTGTCGGATGTCATCAAAGAAGGGAGAGGAAAGGGGTCATCCGTGAGCTCGGTGAAAGTATGGGATGCTCAACGGGGAGGAGATCGATGGAGATCTTGAATGATCTGAGACCGTTGAGGGCTTGTGGATATGGAGGACTTAGCTTGGTTAAAGCTTGAGGGTGGGGCTCAGGGAAGAGGCGGAACTCGGGAACGGAGAGCTTGCAAAGGATGCCGTGAGTACTCGGTTGGTCGTGTGGAGAAGGGGCAGCATGCCTAATGCGGGGCTGAAGAGGGCATAGGTGATCGGCCCAACGAGGAGTTGGTCAGGGTGCTGGGCAGAGTTACATGACATAGCACTCATGTTAAAGGGGGTCGATGTATCAGCAGGGCTAAAGGGTTATCGGGGATGGGCTTGGGTGGCGGCGGTAGTCCGTGGAGGCGAGGCGACACAAGGGAGCACCGGCAGCCGGTGGTGCGGCGAGAAATGCCATACACTGTCAAGGCAGTGCAGCGGGCTGTTCGGGGCTTTGCCGACGGCTGTGGTGGCATCAGGGGGCAGAGCGAGGGAGCACAGGTGAAGAGGGCAGCAAGGGTAGCCCGACGTCAACATCGGAAGGCACGGAGGGCGGCTGGTGGATCTGGGTGAAGGCGACGGGTTTGGAGGAGGGTGGGGGCAGCAGCTCTTCAGGCGGGGGGTCACCGAGAAGAGGAGGGAAGGGGGCAGCCAGGTGGATCTGGGTAGCAGGGTGGTGCACATGGCAGTAGTGCACGCTGCTCTCAGGTGGGGGCGCAGATCTGAGCATGGACAGAGGGTTGCAGAGAGAGGGGTGCTACCGTTTAGAAGAAGGAGGGGGAAGCTTGGACGTGGGTTGAAGAGGAGTTGAGCAACGGGGGTGGGGGTTTTCGTCGGTGGCATGGAGTTGGGTTCTCTGTTGGGTTAATAAGTAGAAGAAAGAGGAAGGAGAGGAACAGAGAGGGATGGGGTCTGTGGGTTCCAAGAAGAGAGAGGTGTTTTAAGTAGAGGGAAACCAATGAGCCTATTAATTAGGGGTGGGGAGTCCCTAGCTGAAAAGAGGTAGATGCATGCATGAATTGAATGGGTGAGGGGGATCAGTGTGACATAGTGGTAAGGGGGAGAGATAAGATATATAAAGTGTAGGGTTTGATGGAAGTTAATGAGATGTGGGGTTGGTTCCGATGGAGAGGGGATAGTTGGAAGATGACAGAGGTGAAATTAATGAGAAAGAATTGAATTGAAATAGTTAATTTGGGGAGCAAGGAAACTGGGGTTTTGGATCTGGTCGGGCTTTGGATCTCACCAACTCATACGATAGGATTCAATCGGGGCGGGGTTAGGAAATTAATTAAGTGAGGTTAAGGGGCAAAAGTAATAATTTAATAACGTCATTAGTAAATGTAATTAGTAAAGCGAGTCAATACTATTATTTAATATTAAAAATCGGTTTTCGCACATGACTCCGAAAAATTACGAAAATAATACGACGAGTTCGAATCGTCGCGAGGATCACGAGTACGAAGTCCATTTTAAGATTCGAGCGACAAAAATAGGAAAAAAATCATTTACTCATTCTGAAATCGTTTTGTTATGGATTAACGTGCACTACGAAAACAGGTCGTTACATTCTAATCTCCTTATAAAAATTTCGTCCTCGGAATTTAAATGATCTATCATTGCCTAAGCAATTAAACGATCAAAGGAAAATCTTGTTGAAAGATAATGATCTAGTAATATAAGTTGTATATATCATGAAAGATAATGTGATATCATAGCATCAAGAAAGCAAGAGATGTTACTATTAACATCACCATAGCTTTCGTAACTAGTCCCGAGACTAGTAAGATCATCCGACTCGGTAAATAGGTATGGGTAGCGTTCTTCCATATCGGCTTTCCGCTCCCATGTAGATTCTCCAGGTGAGTCGTGATGCCACATCACTCTGACGAGGTTAAGATTAAGTTTCGAAAAGGGGTTTGGATGACTATGCACCATCGATGGCCTTAACCCTTAGTGGGTAAGTAAATATGGCTATAGAAGACTACCCACGGACTTGCACAAAAGTATCAAGGACAAAGGTGAGTGAAAAATATATATATATGCTTATAACTGCAACATATAACCTCAATGAAGTGTTCCTAAAATAAATCATCACTACTTGTCTCGTCACTAAATAACGCTACAACTATAATCATATCCTAAAAACTTAACTATAGATCCAACATTACTATTTCAATTCTAACTCATAGTTATCGCTTTAAAACAATCAATACTTTATACAAAACAACCTTACTAAATATCATCAATCAATACCATTTGGCAAATTTCCTCACTTCTTCACTTTTCATTTGTTATTAAGGCTGTAACATCTCCTATGAAATATCTAATGCATAATTCCTCTGTAACCAAGTTCTTCAAAACTATACATTGTCATAAGTTGTCATATCCAATATGTTATTACATTGTCCATTATATAACCCAACTTTGTAGCACTACAATTGTGACATCCTCCAACACCAATTTCATTTTTTATTTTAAGCAATCAATATAACGATGCTCTACCAATTACAACGAGTACAAATACGCCTTATATACATCACCATTTACAATCAACAATTGTCCTGCTCCCAACACATTCTTCATCATACACTACGTGATTACTCATAAATATATTAACCATAATTAACAACTACTAAATCACATCTTGCCATTACCTATTATATCTTATTCTAAATAATTTTAGATCAGTCTACATAACCATCCATTCGGATCAACATATTGTATCATTTCTAATATCTACATCACCCTACCTGTAAAATTAAGTCTTGTTACTTTAAATACTCTACTCATTATCATGGTTTCCATAAATTATATTAATTGTACCTTCATAGCTACTCTTAGCTGTTACTCATCTGAATTTCAAATTTGTAATGTACTCGTCCTCATGTGTATCACTCATAAAAGAAAACTCTATTGAATCTGTTATGCATGCATGTGAATTATCCAAATATAAATTTTAAGTCTTGAACACAGCATTCTATTTATCACCTTATAAATGGAATAATCTAAATTCGTTGTGTTAATAATTAACTAATTACAACTACACCTTATATCATCTCACACTATGCCTAGCTGTAAACATAATCCTATAACAATAGTAATCATTTCTAATGTTCTAACAATATAATGAATAACAAAATTAACACTGTTGATGATGGAATGAAATTGAAGAGAACATTTAAAGGGCTATAACGTATTTTTAAAACTAATCTCGCTACAGTTGTAATAAGTAATGACAAGCACTAATGTGATAACTAAGTAATAGTGTAGAATTCGGAGTTGAATGGCATAACGAATCAAGATTGCGATGAACGGTTTTAGATAAGGCATGGATAGGGACTTAGCTTGGTTAGATGGAATAAAAATAGTTATGAATAATTAAGTAATTAAGGAGAATGAAAGATATGCATAAATGTAATAATATCATTATAACATATATAAGAATAGCAAGTAGATGGTATAAGTTAAAACAGGAAATATGATTAGTCAAGAAATAAACAAAAAGAGTAATATATAAATGAGGATAATGATGTAGTGATTGCTTTGTGAATGCACACGTAGATAGATTTGTACAAAAATTTTGAAGTATAAAAACGATGAATGCACAACTGACACACTGAAAAAGTTGGAGTTCTATTTAGCATAGAAGGAATTTAAAAGTATGTATGATAGGTTGTTTTGAAATATGTTAGTAGTATAGTAAGAAAAGAAAATGCTATATTGAATTAGTGAAATAGAAGTAAGGTTTTAAAATGAAGTTTATTATATAAAGAAAGTAAGGTAAATATATGAGTATGGATGCTATAGGTTAGAAAATCGTTAAGAGATAGTAACTAAAGATTTTGTCAAGGAAAGTTTCATAATCAAAGAATGAATTTAAGTCAAATGAAGGGTAGGATTCAAATGAATTACATGAAGTAGAAATATGATGACATGTCCATTATGGTGAGTAGCACCGTGAATCGCAAATAAGGAATAGGATGTAAATACGACCAAGGAATGAATTTGTGAATCCGCTACGATGGTTTCTATGGTCATCGACATAGGAATGTAATGTTAAGGAAGATTCAAAATCAAGAGTATACTTATTGGGTCGACTAAAGATTAAGAAACTTGGGACTATGATTTTCTAATGAACTAGACTGGGATAGAGAATTGAAGGAAATGTGTTGTTGAGAATCAAGATTGTAATCTTATCTATGCTGTCTTTAGAGTATTTTGCACAAGCATGACCTGCATGGGCCACCACTAAAACCTGTCATGCCCTGCTTCCCATTATACTTGGGAGCGAGGACGCGAGTGGGTCTGCATGTGCAAGCAAGGAGGAGGTACTTTTGTTTTTCTTTCCTCCTCGCTTTAAACACAATGAGCGTCTATATGAAACCTCGCAGGTTCTTGCTTGCATAATCAAAAACAACATTGATAATCAATAATATTATTACAATCCCAATCGTCTCAGAAATGGATTACAACAATAAGGAAATGAAGGGTGGGTCTTAAGGCCCATACAACACACAAATGTTAAAAATACAGTGATGCTGCAAAAGCACGCCATTCCTCAGTAGGAAATTTCAGTGCCAAAGTATTCCTGGTCAACATGCTCAGTCTCAAAGCATACTCCTCAGCAGACTCTATCTCAAAACCTGATGTATAGTTCACACGATAATAGACAATGAAATATACATCAGTGAGGGTCGCTCGGCAAGATTTAAAACATTGGAAAAATTGACCCTCGGCAAGGTTTTCAAAAGAACATTTTGCATGGCAGGTAAAGCATTATGAATAAACGAACAATTATAATTTCTAAGCAGTATGAACAGAAATTATATAAGCATGGCAAATCTATTATAAGTGGAAGCAGTAACAACAATTATAATTTCTAAGCAGTATGAACAGAAATTATATAAGCATGGCTGTTCTATTATAAGTAAAAACATGGCAGTTCTATTTAAGTGAAAGCAAAAATGATTCAATATGTCGTACATTTTCGGTATAGCATTTTCAATATGTTCAAGAGTGTATTGAATGAAATGCACTAAGGTTCACGTCTTTAAGCGGATAGCAAGTGAATCTACCTTCTCGTGCCCTCGAAGATGACCCTTTTACTTCCAACTTGTGCCCGCGAACCCAACACCACCCACGTGTACTTACTGAACTACGAGCCAGAATCAGCCAAACCAACCCACATGATTTATAATACTGGAACGCAAGCCAGACTAGCCAAATCGGCCCACACGATAGCCAAATCTTGGCATGCAATATCTATGATTAGCCAAACCGGCTCACAATAGCCATGATTTTTCAGGTGGTTCAAGTTATCCATACATGTCCAGAACTATTTGCAATTTACAAGGCATCATCAGTTAACTTATTAAAATGTCCACACAGAGACACACACAGACACACACACACACACACACACACACACACACACACACACACACACACACACAACACAACACACACACACACACACGGGTTTTAATCTTGCAATACACAACAGATAAACATATGAAGTTGGTGTCGCATTAAATGAAACGTTATTTAAAACATGGAGAACATGCACACTTGCCTGTTTGGAGTGATTTTAGGGTCCACGTGATCGTATTAAAAGCACGGGCATTTGGGTTTCAAGGTTGTTGTAGTATCTCGGGGTTGGAGCTAAGGCTATCTCAGGCACTCGTGCATGAGAAACAGTACTTACGACGAGATGTAAGTATCATCCGCTTCAGGGGCGGCCTCGAGAAGCAAGGCACGTGAATAACTAAGTGAAATCTCGTCACCGAGGAGAGGGCCGTCACTGGATAGAGTGAGAGAATAAAACAAAGAGGTGGTAATTGTAAATAAAGAAATTAAGAGGGGAAAAAGAGAAGAAGGAAATGAGAAAAGAAAGTGGATAAAGAGAAAAGAGGGGGGGAGAGAGTACGGGAGAGGAGATATAAAGAGAGAGGGGGTGTGTGTATTAAATCCCTTTCTCTTCCTCTGTCTTTTTCTTCATCCTCCTCATTTCTTATCTTTTCATCACTTCTCTATGTTTCTTTTTTTCCTCTGTTGGCATCGGCAAGGTAAGGGGACGAAGCAATAGCATGGGTCTCGGGCTTAGGTTCATGTCAAGGGAGATGTGGGCATGGCAGCACGTGGCGGCGCTGCTCACAAAGGAGTTTGGGGGAAGAGTGCACAAGGAAGAGGGATGCTATGATAAGCTCGGGGTTCTCGTCGGAGGTCATCGAAGAAGGAAGAGGAAGGGGGTCGTACATGAGCTCGGTGGAAGTATGGGATGCTCAGGGATTCGTATCATCGCGAGGATTATGAATAAGAAGTCCATTTTAAGATTCGAGCGACAAAAATGGGAAAAAAAATCATTTACTCATTCTGAAATCATTTTGTTATGGATTAACATGCACTACTAAAACAGGCTGTTAAAGTCGAAGTCGTGGCGGTGGTGTGGTTGTGGTGGAGTTACAAGTGGGGGAGTAGGTCGGCCGAAGTGCTTCGTCGGAGTTGGAGAAGGAGGAGGAGGAAGTGGGTTGATGGGTTGTTTTAGCGTGAGGTTGAGGGTGCAGATGAAGGTGTTGTTGGTGTTGTTGGTGTTGATTGTAGTGGTGGAAGTGGAGGTGGAGGAGGAGGTGGTGGTGATGAAGGAGGTGGTGATGGAGCTTGTGGGGAAGAGGTGGTGGTGGAGATGGCCGTGGGTTTTGGCCTCTTGGGTTGGGTTTTTGGGTTGCAGGTGGAGGGAAGATGATATGGTAGGTTTTTATATGTAAAAAAATATTATTAAATAATAAAAGTTTAAATGTTGTGGTTGGATCCGATTATTTGGATCTAACCAACCTTTAGCAGCTAGTTAAGGGGGTTGGTGGGTAATTAACCGGGTTTGGGTAATTAGTAATTAGTAAAACATAATTAGTATATGTAATTAGTAAAACAATAAAATAATATTATTTTAATATGAAAATATCGATTTTCGCTCATGACTCCGAAATTTTTTCAAAACATTACCATGGGTTCGCATCGTCGTGAGGATCACCTCAGAGTTTGAGATACGGAGATACGAGTTTTGGGCCAAAACGTTTGGGGTGCAGGTTTGCGGGTTCTAGGTCGATTTGTCTCCAGAAAAATAGGAAAATAATATGGTAAGTACTAAATGACTATATAATCATGTTGTAAAAGTTTGGAACTATTTTGAGAGCGTTTATATAGAAAAATAATTAACAACCCTTTTTCAGTGATATTTATATTAGAACATAATATTTAAAAATTTTGACGACACTTAAACTTACGAATATATGTTATAATTATTTTGATGATACGAAAAATATTTTTTCATAATTGATTTGAAACTATTTTTGATATAAAACTTCTCTCAAACAATTTTAAAATATCTTTAAAATATAAAAATACGTAGAATACGAAAATACGTGTACTGATGGATACGGGCCGTCACATTATTTGTTGACAACCCTATTCAACCCCCCATTCTGGTGTTGTATGCCCTCCATAGGATCCGACAGAATTTTCTCCCCAAAATTGCAATTAGAGTTACCTAAAAGAATCTTAATAAAAAAAATCACTTGTAATAATAAAGATAAGCAGTGGAAGATAAAGCTTTCATGTAAGAAACAAATCAAATACAAACACGACACGTTTATCCTAGTTCATCCCTCCAGGGATAATTCATTCCCCAAAACTCTATTGGGCCTAGATCTACTATTTTAACAAATAGTTACCACCACCTCACATCCAATAATGATTTTCCATTGCCTCCCTGCAAAAGATCTTTTACAAACACATTGCCTCTAACAAGGATTTTCCCTCACAACCCCACGTGAGAATACTTACAATGCTTTTGTAGAAATAATTACGTATAGCCTTGTTTGAAGCTCTTGTGTAGAAGTGTAGCTAAAGGAAGGCTCTTGATCTCCAAAGGATATAATTGAAGCTCTAAAAAGATCAAGATGTATGGCTATGGAAAGATTAAAACTTATAAAAGCTTGGCTAAAGAGAGATGGGTTTTCTTTAAGACTTTTGAGCTTAAAAGCTTTTTTTTCTATTTTAAAATGATCTTAAAAACTTAAATATAAAATCTGAAAAACCTTAAATATATAAAGGAATATTCGGGCCAAACTGTTGATCAAAATTCCCCTCCAACGGTCAAAAGAAAATAGTTAGAAATTAACCGTTGGGGCTCAGGTAGTCGACTACTGTACAACTGGTAGTCAACTACCACCTTGGTAGTCGATCACCTGCAGAAACAGAGAGTTCCTGGGAGAAGCTCTTGCTTAGTAGTCGACTCTTATACAACTGGTAGTCGACTACTTTTCTGATACATGGACATGTGTCAGAAAACACTAAAAAATCTATCTAAATAAATTAGAAACATTTTAAGAAAATTGAAGTGTTCCTAAGTGTAGGTGAGCTTCAAACAAGACTTTAATATGCTAAGACAATGAAAATAAAAATACATCAAAACTAAACTATTACATTAAAGTCCATTGATGTATTCTTTGATACTTTAAGCTCCTTGTCTAGCTTCCATAGCTTCTTAGCCTTATTGAGCTCACCAATCCTTTGAGTACTTCTTTAATTTGCTTCATATACAGTCACTCATATGTTAGATGACATGTTTGCTCATCATCAAAACTATATGGTGTGACTCAATATCCAACATTCTTCTCCTTTTTGATTATGACAAACATGAATGCAAAATAATATAAATATATGATAATTACGTACACTTCCATTAACACAACTTGGTAGTGCTAAAAAATGCCCTAGATACCAAGTGTGAGTTTTGCAAGTCATATTATTTATGCATGTTCATCTAATATTTCTTCCCTTTTTGTTATCATTAAAAAGGATATGAAACAAAAGCCCTAGAACTTAACTCTTTACACATGCAAATCACTCTCCCCCTAAATAATAACATGAGTGAGAGTTTATGACTCAATATCAAATCAGGTGTTCTAATAATGGGGAATGCATGATACTAAAAGATGATGAGATACCATGTATTAAAACATGCCATGTGTTGAAAAAATTTGCTTACACATATATTACGAAAAGTTATTGGGCTCCCCCTACAAAGTTGCTCCTCATTTTCTTCCGCCCCCTAAAATTATGCATGTTCTTTGAAATTTTGGGGGCAATCTTCTAATCACATCAAATGCAAGTGCCAAAAAATAAAACTATTTTGGTACCCTTTTTAAGTCCATGGGGTTAGTCTAGGGGTAAAATCAATCAAATTATATTCTTAAGCATGAGTATCTAAAAGTGGACAATAAGCATGGATAGTCTAACATTGTTAGGTTTAAAAATTATTATACAATAAGAACCCAAATCCTCTTTGGATTTATTTTCGTAGCATGGACATACAAGCGATTATAAGATACATGTATATTTATCACAATCTTGTCTATATATATATATATCAGTGTTCTAAAAATCGGCCTGGGCGGCCGCCTAGGCGGCGCCTAGGCGCTAGGCGGCCAGTAAACGCCCCGATTATGGCCTGGGCGGTCAATCTGGGCGTTTTTGGGATTAATCGGCCGCCTAAGCGTTCTGGGCGGTGTCTGGGCGCTCTGGGCGGTTCCTAGGCGGTTCCTGGGCGGTTCCTAGGCGGTTTCTGGGCGGTTTCTGGGCGTTTTTTGGTAAATGGCTTAATTGCACAAGAGTATCTTTTAAATTTTATTTTGTTGCACAAAAATACTCTAAAGTAGGTAAACTAGATTTGATTTAGTATGTATTAAATATTTGATGTATTTTAAATAATATATATATTTATATTTATATATAAACATAAATATATTATATAAAAATAAATAAAATAATTAAAAACAGAAAATCCGCCTAGGCCGATTAATCCCCGATTAATCCCCGATTAATGCTCTGGGCGCTGGGCGCTAGCAATCCGAACGCCTAGCGCCTAGCGTTTTTTACAACCTTGATATATATATGCATGTCTATAAACTAAATTCAAATTCTTTGGAACCCAAGTCATGTCATTATGTAATCTATGCATAGATATGGAATTCTTCTTAATAAAAGGATGCATAAACACATGATTTGCAAAATCCAATCTATGATTAGCACTTTTAGAAATATTGGATTTCACTAACTTTTTACATGCAAATTTACTATACATGAAAGCATAATTCTTCTGTTTATTATGCAAATAATCAACATGATTTCGTTTATCTCTGACAACATTCTTTGGCTTAGAATCATGTCTACAAGAATAAATTATACTTGATCAAACATTACTCTTAATCAAATTATCACATTTAAGTACAAACTCATCATGGTTCAATTTGCTCAAAGATAAATGATTCACAAGCATATCAATTTTATCATTGCATTCTTTAATGAGCAAAGTATTTCCAACTCCACGGTTTTCCATCAATAAATTAGCATCATTTAATTTTTCAATAGAAATACTATGCTCATGCATCAAACTACCATGCTTAACTTTTAAACAATCATGATCAACCAACAAAGTAGTATGCTGAATCTTTAGCTTATCATGATCATGCAACCATGATTTATAGTGCTCAACTAAATCATTATATTTAGTAAGTAAATCACTATCGACGTTAACATACTCATCATTAGAGGTAGAGTCTACCTCATCGTCTCATTGTGTTGTGTAGCACATGTATGAAGCTTTTCTCTCTTTTCTACGAAAGAATAACCATACAGACAATTACATATAGCTTGGCTTGAAGCTCTTGTGTAGAAGTATAGCTATAAGAAGGATATTAACTCCAAATGATATAATTGAAGCTCTAGGAAGATCAAGTGTATAGCCAAGGAAAGATTAAAACTTGTAAAAACTTGGCCAAAGATAGAATGTTTTCTATAAGACTTTTGAGCTTAAAATCTTGTTTTTCTCTTTTGAAATGATCTTTAAAACTTAGCTATAAAATTCAAAACCCCCCAGTATATAGAGAAACATTCGGGTCCAAACTATTGACCAAAATACCCCTCCAATGGTCAAAAGATAAAACTAGGAATATGACAGTTGGGGCTCGGGTAGTCGACTACTTTACAACTGGTAGTCAGCTACCTGCAACACATTAGTCGGCTCCATGTAGAAACAGAGAGTTTATGGGAACAACTCTTGCTTAGTAGTGGACTCCTTTATAGCTGACAGTCGAGGAAACTTTATCTAAATCAATTAAAAACATTTTTAAAACATTTTTGAAGTGTGCATAAGTGTGTGTGAGCTTCAAACAAGACTTTAACATGCTAAGACAATGAAAAGAAAAATACATCAAAACTAAACTAGTACATTGAAGTCCATTGATGTATACTTTGATACTTTAAGCTCCTTGTCTAGCTTCCATAACTTCTTGGCCTTGTTGAGCTTACCAATACTTTGAGTGCTTCTTTGATTTACTTCTTATACCTACACTCATGTGTTATATGACATGTTTGCTCATCATCAGAACTATATGGGATGACTCAATATCCAATACAAGCTTCACTCGGGATCTGACTTGAGGAAGAAGATCGAACTCCTCGTCAACAAGATTCATCTTTGAGACGCCTCTCTCCAAGTGGGACGTGTGATAGATGACCATGATCAAGGCACACACACACACAACTTTTGAGCAGAAAGTTACACGAGTTCTCGAGGACTACCATAGACCAGCTCTTTAGCAGCCACATTCTGTAATGACGAGCATGGCTAAGCTCCTGATGCAGCTATATGGTACAGATCAGCCTTTCTCCAACTCCACTAGTCAGCCCCTCCCAGCTCTCAGTACAGACATGGTCGGCCATCGTAGCCGCCTTACCGAGATCTATTGGCCGAGCTTCGTGAGATGTGGGGATCCAAATCCCCAGCTCAGGCTGCGACATCCATTGGCGATTCTTCTCAGAGGGTCCGAACATGGAAATCCGTTGTTGAGACATCAAGGCCCCAGCGTAGACCTTTACTAGCGAGACTCCTCCCAGGGTCCTAGCACCGACCTCTAATACTCGACCCAGGTCATGTCATATCCAAATAAAATACTTATCCCAGGCTAGGGCATCCGCTGGTGATACTCTCCTGAGGGTCCCAACGCTGACCTCTGGCACTCGACTTATGTCGTTCCACATCCAAACTAACCTCTAACACTCGACTCCAGTTGTGTAACATCCAAAGCAACCTCTGGCACTCGACTCCAGTCATACCAAGGAACTCGACTTTGGTCGTGCCACATCCAAACTAACCTTAGGCATTTGACCCCACTGGTCAATCATGTCTACAATAATGCTGGTTGAGCCACATGGGTCCCAGCTCTGACAAACAATATTCATACATATCCATGCTGAGCTTAGCCCCCAGCTCAAGCTGGGCCTCCACTGGTTCGACCTCAGTGCCGCAATGGTTGTCAAACAGCACTCGCCCCTGGCAGTGCTGAGCTTAGCCCCCAACTTAGGCTGGAGCCCATACTGGTCTAACCTCAATTCCCAGCAGTTGTCGCTTAATCTGGGGTCCCTGCTGGTCTGCCCTCAGCGTCCCAGCGGTTGTCAAACAACACTCACACATGGCCGTGTTGAGCCTAACCCTTAGCGTAGGTGGGGGGCCCTTATTGGCCTGACTTCAGCATCCCAACAGTTGTCAAACAGCCCTCATTCATTGCCATGCTGAGAGCATAGTGCACAACTCAGGATGGGGCCTCCGTTGGTCCAACCTCATTGTCCCAGCACCATCAAATAAATCCCCCTTTTTCTCTAACATTTGTCTCATCTTTTTCAGGCATTAAAGGAAAACCTTGGCACTTATCAGTGCCATCAATGGGGAAAAAATCATGCATCTGTAGTTGGTGCACGATCGAGCTACCTCCTTCTGACAAGCCCCCAGCTCAGCATGGGCAGCTGCTGGTACCTTCCGCAGGATCCTAGCACGGGCATCACTGTCCTAATAACCACCTGCACGTCCAGCCTGATCTTCAAGTTCTGAACCGAGTCTACTACTGAGTGAAGTAGTTTAGAGTTACAAACCTCTCGCTTAATAAACTAACGGACCTGGTACTGATACACCATGTACAAGACGAGTGCATCCAATCGTCTCATAAGCTCAAGATTGGCAACGAGAACATCTCAGAAAACAAAGGTGCAAAGATGAAGCAGTCAGAAATCTCAGAAGAAGTTGTAAATAACAAGTTGGCATAAAAGGAAAAATTTTCACTCATGAAAAAAATTTCTTTACAAAAAATCTTCAGTCGTTTCATACAGCTTACGAGCATTTCAACAAAATTTCAACTCTGCCCAAAGGCAAGCTTCTCAACGGACATTCTTCCAGGAACTATTACGGACTGGGTAATCTGCCATCCTGTGGAGTTCAATTTTACCCGAGTAACCATGCAAGCATACAGAGGACAAGCTAACCCACACATTATCACGTCCTATATGATGAAAACCACTTCTCCTTCCAGCACTTATTCGTAGAGGCTACTAAGACAGTACAGGGTGTCAGAAGTGTTCTTCAGCTCGAATACTCTATGCACCAACTTAGCCAACAACCACCCATTGCCCTAGGAGGCAAACTTTGAAGCCAAGGCAACTACACTCATGAAGCTAGTTAGGGCACAACAGAAAAAGGACGAGGATTTCTTAATTGCAAGTATGGTCGTCCAATGGCCTTGTTTTCCCCCATTTTCTACATGCCCTTTGTGGAAACCAGCTGGAAATGATTACAACCTTTCAAACCCAGAATGGAGCGTCATCTGTATGAATACATCGCCACAAATCAAGCTCCACCATGTTGGCACCCCTTCAAGAAATGGGCATATGTTCTCTTAAAACTTGCAATAAATACAAGTCACATCGGCTTCATGGGGTGTAGGAGTTCCATACCAGTGAACCCAAGCGATGTTCGACCATACAATTACATGAGTTCTTGGGGGACAACCCGAGGCTTGCCCCTTAACGAGCTACACTCCGCAAGGACGACCCTAGCGATTACACACATGGTCTACTCTTTAACAAGCTACGCTCCACAAAGACGACCTTAGCAGTTACACCCATGGTCGGGCTCCATAATAGCTACACTTCATATGGACGACCTCCACATAAGTCAACTCCTAAACAGCTACGCTCCATATGGATGGTCCTAGTAGTTACACCCACAATCGGCTCCTTAATGAACTACACTCTACAAGGACAACCCTAGTTGTTACTGTTAGGGGATGTGTATGCACTCGAGGAAATTTATCTCTAAGTATGTGTACAAACATCTTGTTCAAAATAATAGTAAGCTGTTTGGTAAATATTTACCTAAGTTAATAATAACGTAGTCTACATTAGAACTTAGGTAAAGTCCTGAGACTTGATGCGAGGTCAAACAAGTATCGAGATGAGGATCTCGATCATGGAGAATTACTTAACCGTTTGTAGCATAAGTCTGAAATCGTTCGTGGTCATAGATGTTTAGACAAAAGGATATCGAAACATCGGATAGACCATTGTGTCTTTGTCTTCACTATAGAGTGGTGACGATGATCTCATGGTCATTCGACTTGGAAAATTCGAAGACGAGACACAGGTGCTCATTAGAGAATGAGTTCACTGAACGACCCAACGAGAGTTATCACATGGTTAATATAACTAATCTTTCAGTGATAACTCTCAGTGATGATATGCAAGTTGGTCCTTAGACTTGAAGTCATTGTACGAATCTGTACATGAACGGTGTCACTTAGATCTCTGACCTAGCTTCGAGGCAAGGCCTATCGAAAGGTCTTTCGTTGGGTGACACTTGAAGCGTGCGAGGAGAGTAATAACTAAGAGAGGATTTGTCTCTCTCATTTATGGGGAGTTAATGTCACACGAGTTAGTTCGGTCTTTAGTGAAAACTTTGGCCAAAGTATGTTGGAAGAAGACCAATATTGATAGACTAAAGACCGATGGAAACTAACCAAGTTCAAGCTAGTTGGGTTGACAATTGACCATACCTTAGGCTTGACTAAGCGGCATAGTTTTGACAAAGGGACTAAAACTGTTGTATTCATCACGGACACAGTCATGGTGGTTGAGACAATACTTATGTCAATGGGTTAACCACATAATTATGATACTAAAACAGGGACGACACCTGTTGATTGTGGTCTCTGCCGTCTGGGGTTTCGAGCCCCACCTATAGTATGGTCAGGCTGTAAAGTCTCACACAGAGTGAGACCTTCGTCTAGTAATTGGAAGTCTTTAAGGTAGATAATACATATGATGTATGGGAATTTATT
The DNA here is from genome assembly GCA_030789695.1 of Scilla litardierei. NCBI lineage: Eukaryota > Viridiplantae > Streptophyta > Magnoliopsida > Asparagales > Asparagaceae > Scilla > Scilla litardierei. Next base: position 121,814,922 of record CM061141.1, read on the forward strand.
AAGTTGTAAAGAGTTTACGATATAAGATAATGCATATGATGTATGGAAATTTATTTAGTCGTAAAGAGTTTGCGATATAAGATTTAGAATATTATTGATGGGATTAATTGCATTTGATGCAAAGTTATTTTAATAGATTGCAAAATGTTTGCGGGCCTATTTATATAATGAATGCATAGAAAATGGTTACGTGGATATCGGGAACGTTCCGATGAAAATCCAGGTTTAAACGACACCAAAACAGACCCTAAATAAGCTAGGAAAGTCAAAAAATCAAAGGCCCAAGAGTTATTAATAAGGGGGGCCTCTTTGGAGGGCTATGCCCTCATATAGCAGCTGGCCTGGCCCTTTGGGTCGGGCCAACAAGCAGTTGGTGCCCGCAAACCAGCTGGCGCCCTTGCGGGCGCCAGCGGCCGGGGGCGGGTGGGACTCACCCGCCTGCCACGGGCGGACGCCCCAAGCACCCAAGTGTTGGGTGGGTGGGGCCCACTGGTGGGCCCCACCAAGCTTCTAGGACCTAGGGATTCACGTTGGCTTTTGGTGGCTGCATTTTTGTGAAAAGCGTGATTTTTGGGTCATGTTTGAGATATCGTTTGAGGGGTCAAACGAAGTCAGAATAAATCACCGTTTGTTTTCATGCGATCATCGTTAAGTACTCTTCGGTTTGATAAATGATATCACTTACGAAGCTCAACGGTGAGGGAGGAAAATTTTGCTAAAGTTTGGCCTTCGTGTAAGGCAAACTAAATTGGTTTTTCCTCCTCCAAAAGTTTAGTCCCACATCGGATATGGAGAAAATGAGATGGGTCAGTCGCCTATTTAAATAGGGGCCAAACCCCTCCTTGAAACCTGCACCAAGCTCCAGATCTGAGTAGCCACATTTAACGTGAGCAAGATCAGATCCAAGGTTATTTAATATTCCACCTTTCTCCTTAATTCTTTCTTGCTCCTGATCGGGCTCTAGAAAAGCTACAAAGGAGTTCGGATCGGATCCGAAATCTTGACGGAGGATCCACTCAAGGTGAAACTTTTTGGAGCACGTGGTTGGCTCAGTGACAAGGATGTTGCTCACCTCAGGACACAATTCAGCTCGGGACGCGGTTCAGCTCGAGAGAAGCAGCTCAGCCTCAACGTGGGGCCATCGCTTCGGAGATAAAGAAAATTTGCTGAAAATAACGCTTCACCCGAAAGCAAAGTGACAGGTATGTAGTTTAATATTCATGTGTTTATAATTGCACTAAATTGATAGATCTATCTTTAGGGGTTGGTCAAACCCAACCCCGGGGTAGTAGAAATTCTGGCTATGGTTTATTCTTTATTGTTGTTCTTAAAATGGTTATAAGATGTTTTTCGATGCTTTTCTTTGATTTCGACGTCTGTCTGACTTAGGCCGAACGTCGATTTTATATCCCTAATGACCCACAAAACCCTACAGTGGTATCAGAGCCAGGTTTACATTGATCTATAATTTTTGCAATTATTAAGAGCATAGGATGCAACATGTTTTCTCCATGAGATGGAGGTTTATTAAGCTATTAAAAATCATTTGTTTCATGTGATGTTTTTATTTTCAAAAAATTGTTTTTCAAAAATTAGATCTATTTTTAAAATAATGTGATAATTTTAAAAATTAGATCTTTATAATTATATGATGATTATTAATGAAACTTAAACTTATGAGATAATTTTAAGGTGATTCTTATGCTAAAATTTTATGAGATGAACTTTTTAGTTGCTCTGTTATCATCCTAAAATTTTATAAGATAAAATGTTTAGTTGATAATTTTAATGGTTACATTATTTCTTGTTCATTATGTGATAATACAAGAAAACCCTTTAGGTTAGCCATTAAAAGTTGTTTAAAACTTAAGAGATAATTTTAAGATGGACATGCTTTTATTTAAAAATTGTTGCAACTATTAAATTCCTAATAGTTGATTATGGTAGCCCTCTCTAATAATTATTATTTTAATTGTTCTAATAATAATTCTGAAAAAGGTTATGATTTACATTGTTGCAACTTGAATTTTTTAAAAGCCTTATACATTATTAGTAAAGAACGATAATTCCTTATAGTTGATAATTAAGGACTTGAATAAAAGTTATTAACCAATCCTAATAATTTCGAAATTTAGGATTCAAGTAGTTGATTGGTTAACTAGTTATAATGAAGCCATATTAAATCGATGTTACACATATAAATAATTCGTATCCTTAAAGGATCATGAACCGGTCTAGTGTTTTTTGTGACTAGTGTTGTGGATCACCGTAGCTCGATTGGGGATAGTGATACTGGCCTAGCAAATTCCTTGGTCGTGTTCCGCTAGCCCACTGACGCACCCGTAGGCTATACCTAGGATCCACCTGGCGGTGTCACGATCGCCAGGGGTAATATGGCACCTACACTACGACTTCGGGCTCAATCTGCAAGCGGACGGTGTCGAGTTATAGTATAAAAGATAGTCGAATCCCACAGGGACAGGGATAGTGTCTATAATATTCTCAGTCTATTTCTAAATTTGGAAGTGAGGTAGCTGTCGGAGTGAAAGATTTGGGTTGATTGTTGTTGTGATATCGATAAAAAGGGACTAGGGCTTTAGGGATCGCCACTAGGATCGTCAGGGGTTGATGTTGGATAGGATCCTTACATTTCATTAGGGTTAGGGAATTAATCCCCCAATTCGTACCACTCTCATGGTTTGGAATTGCGGGGTATTTCGGTGGCTCTCGTTGATGCAATGGCGGTAGCCGTCAACGTAGCGGTATAGTTCGTCGATGGATCCCCTCAAGGCGCGAGCCGGGCATGGTCACGTGCCTTGGTTTTATCCATCGATTTCCCTATTCAAATTCCTAGATACCCCTTAAGCACATCAATTCCACAGCCGTGGGCATGATCTCAGTATGGGTTATCTACGGATTCGGTAGGATCTACCGAAATACAACCCTAAATCCCCAATTCAACATAGGGATCCAGATCTACATTTTCCCCCTAGAATCCTAGGGCTAACCCATCAACCCTAGATTAGATCTACTCAGACATCGTGATAGGAATGCACAAAAACATCAATTTCACATAAGAAAGCATTTTAACAATAGATAAATTAGGGCTAAAAGAACTTACAGCGAGGGTAGAAGAACAATATATCCAAACAAAAGCAAAAGCAGTAATCTTCAATAATCGATCCAAAATTCGCGACAAAAATTAATCCAAAGTTCCTACGAAAATCGCTCACCAAAAAATCTCTAAAATTCTTCGCAAAAAACAGAAATGAACTCGCCCCTTCAGCCGTCCCCGATCGCGAGCTATCACTGCTGCAGAAATCGTGCGCATCGCGCTAGTTGAAATCTTTCCAGAAATGCCCTTGGAAGTGCCGACCGAGTAGGTGACTCGGTCCGAGAAGCTTCTGCTCGGTCAGTGGCTCGGCCCGTGTAAGTGAGCTGCTCGGCTGCTTGGAGAATTTGAAATCGTCCTACCCGGACCGAGTAGGACTCTGCTCGGTCCGAGTAGGCTCGGCTCGGTCTGGTACTCGGGCTCTACTCGGGCTGTGAAATCTGAGGTGGCTCGACCGAGCAGATAAGCTGCTCGATCCGAGTCTGCCGTATCCGTCGCTGTTGTAATTAACATGACTCGGTTCGAGCAATAGAGCTGCTCGGACCGAGCAATTTCTGGGAAAAAGCTGCAGCAAGCTCCTGGGCTTCTCTCTCTCTGCTCTTTCTCTCTTTTCTCCCCTCCAACGGTTCCGGGAACACGGCAAACTCCTCCAGAGCCCCGCCAACGAGCTCATGGGCACGTCGGATGTGTCCATACCCAAGCGGTGGTCCAAATCGCTCCAAAATCCCTGAAAATTCACGAAACACTACGAAACTAGAAAATATCATCAGAAATGCAGAATCGTAGTAAAAAGTGGGATTTGAAAGCGAAAATGATATGCAATGCGATGAGATAATGATATGAAAATGATATAAAATATGGACACATCAAAATCCCCCAAGATTACCTCTTACTCTCCTCGAGGAAGACGAATAATTGGTACGCCGGGAGGAAAACAAAACGAAAATAAGAAAATGAAAATAAAGAGGAATGAAAAACAAAAAGAGAGAGGTTAGAGGAAAGTGCAAAGGATGATCAGTCAGATCTCAGGCATAAAAAGTCTATCACGATGCTCGGAGTGCTAAACATACATGCTATTTGTAATTTCTAGCTTTATATATCATATGACATGCAATAAAGGCAAAGAACAGGGATTTACTGAAATAACACCGTCAAATCATATCAATCTCATGCAATCCCTAGAGTCTAGTATAAAAGAGTTGGCAACGCCCTTTTCAATCACAGATACACAAGGAGCACAAAAGATTCACGCAGCATGCAATAGAGAATAGAAAAAATCATGCCATACAAATATTCATTTTGATACATGAAAAATCTCCAAGACTAAAATAATTCGTAAAGTTTGGGTTTTATTAAATCTCCTTGACGTGCACCGTCTCCACTCTAATGTCAAGCTCACTCATATAATCAGTTGGTTTACCCCCCCAAGCTTAACTTGAGGCGTCGCATCAATGAAAATGATATGGAATTTTGTTTTTCTTCCCAGAATAAATGATAGCTTCTAATGAAATAATACAAAACAGTATTTATTCATTTTCTTTCTTCTTTCTTTTTTTTATTTTCTTTTTCAGATTTTTTTTCATTTAGAAGCTATACTTTTTCTTTTTATATTTGGGAAGTGAGATGCGGTAAAGTAGCTATGGGGGTGTAACCAACTGATGTGTAGAGATAAAATAGATATGTGGAGAAGGGATATAATGGGACTCTCGGTTCACTCATAAGAAGGTGCACATCAGTTTAATAAAATAAAACCCTAACTAAACTTATATATAGCATGGATATTTTCACTTCTCTAAATGAATACTGAAAATGGCATGCGGTAATAATCACAATATCAGCAGGCATGCAAATAGAAGTGAATAAGATAAGAAAGCAGGTGCTCCAAGTGTTTTAGTGATGCATGAACCTGGGTGCGTTTCCCAACATAAATCATACTAAATACTAGTTCATGTAATTGATTTTCAATTTATTTCAGGTATTAATTCAGATATATCATCAAAAGAAGAGCATGCATATAGAAAATAAAACTGAAATTAACTCTAATAGCATGTCAAAGAGATTAGCATCGCAAAAAACTAATAAAGCCTAGAGAGATATCATCATATGGACCATCCTTAGCAAAAATAAAAATAAAAAGAAACAGAGAAAAAGGGAAAAGAGATAAAAAGAGATGCATGCATGGAGAAAAACATAAAATATGATGCAAAATGAGAAAAGTAAAACGAGGCGGGAAAGTGGTGAAAAAAGTAAAATAAAAACTGAAAATAAGGGAGGAAAATGTGAAAAAAACAAACATAAAGCCGGAGCGCTCATCCCCCAAGCTAAACCTAGCAGTGTCCTCACTGCTAAGAAAACGCTCGTGAGTGGGAGATGATGCGAAAGGGGTGGGGTTGGTGGGGAAATAAAATAAAAGCTATGTAATAAAAGAAAAATAAGAAATAAAAATATGATATGATGCAATGCAATATGCGATATGATGCATGGGTGGATGTATCCTCCCCCAAGCTATGTGAAAGCAGGGCCCCGAAAAGACAGATGGGCACAAAATATATGGGGGAGGCAAAAGATGGGACGGACTACATTAAGCAGAGGCACCACCCTCTGGGGGTGGTGATGGGTCCCTCTGCTGTGGACTCGGGGTAGTGGGTGGAAGGTCTGGCTGTGAGTCATGGGGAGGGCTAGTGGTGAGATCGATCGTCGGAGTAGAAGGAGTAGCAGTATATAAGACCATGGCAGAGAGGGGATCAACAGTGACCGACGACTCAGAAGTAGCAGAAACAGGCTCTGCAGAAGCCTATGGAAGTGAAGCACTGAGTGGTGTTGTGTGGGTCACTGTGTCCGGTCTGGGCGGAGGAGCGTGTGCAAGTATGACAGTCGGTGGGCCACGCTAACGAAGAAGGTCAATGATAGATAAAAGATCCAACTCGACCCTCGATCTGTGTGTCCTAGTCTCGACTAGAAAGGCATCGTAATCCCACTGCAAGCAGGAAGTCAACTGATCAAGAGCAGTCAATCGAGAGTCAGAAGAACTAGGGTCGGGCGGGGCACGGGTCATATGTCGGTGAGTCACCACTCGCGTGTAACGGCCCGGTGCAACGGAGGCACCGTGCCGGGTGTGGAACATGGGCGAGGGTGATCTCGAGAGTATCTCAGAGATGTCAGAAGTGAGAGCTGTAGTCGACACAGAAGTGTGGACAGTCGTCGACACGCTCTCGGTGTAAATGGGAGCTGAAGTGGAGGAGGTCTATAAAGAGAGTGGAACTGAAGCTAAAAGCTCCGAAAGAGGGGGGAGGGTGGGGACATGGTCGAGAGAGGGAGAATATAGATCTATAACGTCGTCAGAGAAAGGTAAATCGCTGCCCTCCGACACCGAAACAGTGGTAGAAGAGATATGAGTCTCTGGGCAAGAAGTGAGGACAGCCCCCAAAGACTCGACGACAGTGGAAACAGAGGATACAACAGTGGAAGCGGTAGCTCCTGAAGATGGGTGAGCTGGAGGAATAGGGAGACCGGAAACGAGAGCTGCTAAGTCAAGAAGCTTGAACTCTGAGGAGCGTGGGTCAGGGTCATCTCCAGCAGCCTCGACCGGTGCTCCAGGAGGCTCGAGGACGTGAACGGTGGGGAGCGGCTCTACCCTAGGAAGCATCCAGTCAAGCTGGACTGCTGGGATATGTTTCAAGTGAGGGGCAGGGAGTACCATGTGGGGATCGTGGCCAGTACCTACTAGGTAACGACAGTGACGAGCACCATAAGGACGGAGGATATGCATGTGCTTGAGCACACCAATGATCAGGCGTGTCGGGGCAGGTGGGCAGTGCAGGTCAGCTGGGATGGCGATACCTAGCATCCTAGCAAAGATAGAAAAGAAACCACCGCCACAGATGTCTGTGGAATGGAATGTGGTGGCAGTCTGGTAGAGGCACTGACACAGCCAGTGGGCTACGTCAGAGAGCATCAATGGTCTCAGAGATCCATCCGGGTGGAATCTAAGAGGTCGGGTCATACCCCAAAGATGGGTAATCTCATGTATGGACATAGTCCCGACCTCCGATCTGCAGAAGAGTGTGCATGCTAGGTGTCTCTGGGCGTAGCGAAGGCACAGATGCACTATGCACGATGCCTTCGCCCGGCTAGGGCGGTACTCAGGTAGACCAGAAATGCGCTCCCAAAAGGTGCTCGTAGAAAAATCATCAAGGTCAAAGCTCGGGGAAAAAGCTACCCTAGGATCTGGGACGGCGGGAAAGTGAAAATAATCCCGGATCATATCAAAAGTGACAGTGTAATCGTGATCCAGGAGTCGAAAGGTGATGCCGTCACCTGCTGCGGTGAAAGCAATGGAGCTAAGACCCTCGAGTGTAAGGCGCGTGTAAGTGGGCACGTGGACACAAGGGAATCGGTCAAAATTGATCGCGCGATAAAGGTGGTGAACGCCCTGAAGGATACCCAGTGACCTAAGAGCCGGCACATCTATGAAAACTGTAGGCACTAGATAGCGCTGGTGTAACCTGGAGTAGCGCGATCTATATGCGCTATCTCGAAAAGTAATGCTGTGAGTAGGAATGTGGGTGGTGGGGTCATTACTGGGTGGGGGTGATAAGGTAGCAGTAGTGGAGACAGAGGTGGAGGGGATAGCAGCTGATGGGATGGGTGCGGTGGTGGTAGGGATGGTAGAGGGAGTGGTGGTGACAGTGGCAGGGGTAGTGGAAATGGCAGAGGGTGTGGTAGTGGTAGTGGTCCGTGCACAAAGATGTGGACGGGAAGAGGACGCGCCAGTAGACGGTCTCTTCCCGCGAGCGGGGGGTGTGATAAATCCGCGAGTGCGAACCATAGTGCCGCGTGTAGTATAAAGCTACGGTATGAAAAGAGAGCAGGGAACAAGTGTACCGTGGGAGCGAATGATGCGGACATGCAAAAGATCCCCCAAGCTAATCCACGCTGCTGCTACTAACGTCAGACGAGAGGTCCTACAAATCGAAACAGTCAAAACGTCAAATAATCGATCAAAAACGTGCGGAATACAGATATATTGTGATTCGGACCGAGCAAAGAGCTACTTGGTCTAAGCTGTGCATGTGACCGAGCTGTGCACGTGACTCGGTGGGGAAGGGCTAGGTGAACGAGTGGGGGGGTCGGGGGGCTACTCGGTCACGAGAATATGACCGAGCAGCGACTCGGTCAGGGGGTATTGACCAAGCACCGAAGTGCTCGGTCTGTGCCCTAGGGCACGAGTCTGGGGGGTTTTTGAACGAGCAGCTGGGCTGCTCGTTCTGTGCCCTAGGGCACGCAGTGGGGCGGGGGGGGGGGGCGGGGTTCGGCGATCACCGTGAAGAGGGAGGTGGGGGATGGGTTTCGGCGACGGCGAAGGGGATTTAACGGGGGGGGTCGCCGGTGCCATCGGCTGCGGTGGCACCGTCGACGACGTCATCACCTCCGTAGGGCGAAGAGGGGGAAAGCAGGGGCAGGAGGTGAAGGGAGAGGGAGGGGGGAGGGGGGGTCTGTGAAGGGGGGGAATCAGACGGCGGCGGCGCCGTCGGCGACGGCGTCGCCGTTGTGTAGTGGGCGGGGGCGATGGGGGGAAAAAGGGGAAGGTCGGGGGAGATAGAGAGAGAAAAGGGGAGAGAGGAGAGGGTGGAGGGGAGGGTGGATGACCGGAGTTGGGTGGCGAAGCCGGCGGCCACGACGGCGGAGTGAGAGGAGACGGCGGATGTCGGCGGGACATGGCGAACGAGTAGGGGGGAGGAGAGAGAAGCTCGAGGGGAAATTAGGGGTTGAAAAAAATTTTAGGGTAAAAAAGTTTTTAACTGCGGTTATAAATAGTTGGTCATCGGGTTTTGGATCCGACCCGACTCGGTCCGAGCAGCTAGGCTGCTCGACTGGGTCGAAGCAAAGAAAATTTAAACAAAACGACACGACTCGGTCCGAGCAGCTAGGCTGCTCGACCCGGTCAACGTTAAGATTTTGAATGAAATACTCCCTCCGAGTCGTATCCTGCTTGGGCCGAGCCAATAATATTATGTCCGGGTCGACAGAGTAATGTTTTCTCTCTAAAATTCAAGCCTGAACAACTCGACCGAGCAGTAAGATGCTCGGTCCGCGTCATATACTGCTCGGGCCGAGCCAATAATACTCTGTCCAGGTCAACAAAGTGACATTTTCTCCCCAACTTTAATCTCATATAGTACTCGATCGAGCAGCGGTCTGCTCGGTCCGTGCCTATTTCTACTCGGACCGAGTAGCTTGCTACTCGGGCCGAGCTAAATTGTCTTCGTCTTATCGTATCTGTGTTGCTCGACCGAGCAGGGAAGCTGCTCGGTCCGAGTCTCCCGTGTCTTTTCCCCTTCTTTTCCCTTGGTTTTCTTCTCAAATCTTCGGTTCCGTTGCTTTCCTCCGGCTTCCTTCCATTTATAATGTCCATATGCATACCCCCATTTGTCTGTCCTACACAGAACACAAACTCGTCAAATTTTTATGATTTTTGCAATTTTACCTAAAATCATGAAATAAAAATAAAAATAAGAAAATAAGAAAAGTCCAAAATCTACGGAATTGGGTTGCCTCCCAATAAGTGCTCGTTTTCAGTCATGAGCTCGACTCCCTCTAATTTATCGATGCTCATTTGGCACGTGTGGTGGCCGCGCGTCCATCTCTGGGGTGGTGCAAACCGGTGGCGTTTGATTTCCGCTCGCTCCAATATTCTCCTCTATATAAGATATAGTCTCCTGCGCTTGACGATATGATGATTGGCGTAGAGACTCCTCATCCAAGACTTGGATGTACACGGCGATCGCTTTGTTGTAGGTTGGGTCATCGTCGTCATCGATGCTTGCCATTATCAGGTCCTTCATGACCCCTTCAACAGTGAATTCTTCAATAGCTTCCTCCTCAAGGAGCTCCAGATAATTTTCCCCTTCTTCATAAGCTCTCTCCTTCATCGACCTTTGTAGCCGGAACTCAGCTTCAATATCCCCCACATTGAGGGAAAGGGTCCCTTCTCGGACGTCTATCAGAACTCCGGCCGTCGCCATGAAGGGGTGGCCGAGGATGAGTTGGGAGCTTCCTCCCTCCGGCATGTCCATGATGACAAAATCGTCTAGGACACATAGCCCTGGAGGTATCTGGAGGATGACGTCCCTCGCTATTCCGATCGGATAAGTGATGGAGTGATCGGCGAGCTGAATAGACATGCTCGTCGATTCCAGCTTGCTTCCCATCTGGAGTCTTTTGAAGATAGAGAGGGGCATCAAACTGATGCTGGACCCCAAGTCAATTAGCGCTCTGCTGATTGGCATGCCACCGATGGAACATGGCACGGTGAAGCTCCCCGGATCCGACAGCTTTCGGGGGAGGTGATTTCTAATCACGGAGGTGGAGTCCTCCAGCAGCTTAATTTCCTCGAGCTTTCTTTTACCCGTAATGAGATCCTTCAGAAATTTTGCATATGTCAGGATCTCGGTGATGGCAGCTATAAATGGGATATTTAGCTGTATCCCCTTTAGTAACTCCATAAACTTAGAGTACTTCTTCTCCAGTTTGGCAAGGGTAGCCTTTGAGGTTACGAAGGAGAAGGTCTGGAGACTTTGCCCTTAGATGCCTCTGAGGGTACGGGTGGCGGCGTCATGGTAGGTAAGATGGGAGGTGTATCCTCTCTCTCCTCAGTAGTGACAGGCCTTTCAATGGCCTCTGTTGAGTATTGATTCCCCGGATTTGGTTTTGATGATGAGCAAACATAAATATCGTGAACTAACTCCTTATGAGCGCAGTTATGGAGATCATCGCCAAAAGTCTACGTACATCAAAAGCGACATCTCAAGACTTCTCAAGGCATGTGATCGTGTACCTGAAGCTTCGTTGAAGCTCAAGGACCAGTATTGAAGTCAAGAGTTTCGGATTGAAGCTTTGAAGACGGTTCGTCAAGTTTTTTTATACTCTTCTAGCTTCATTTCGTATAGAATGTTAAGCCTTGAGTAGGTCTTACATTATTAGAGCTAGGATTATCATAGAAGCCCATAGAAACTTTCCCAAAGCCTTACGCTTCATTTCACGGCTTCTAGTGCATCTTAGTTGGTTCAAGAAGAAGAACCAACCGACTAGATGGCAATCTAGTCGGTCGACAATCCTTCATGAACCGACTAGATATCCTACTCCAATTCAGCTCATTCACTGTTGACCAATTAGTCAGTCCAAGAAGGTTCACCGACCGACTAGTTATCAAACTAGTCGGTTTGGAATCCTTCTTAGACCGACTAGTTATGTCTTTCATTTGACAGCCTGAGCTACTTTTATCGTTAGTCGGTCAAAGAACAATCATCGACCGACTAGTTGAGAAACTAATCGGTTGAGATTTGTTCTTAGACTGACTAGTTCTCCTTATTGACAGCTTATTGATTTCAACTCTTAGTCGGTCAAAGAACACTCACCAACCCACTAGTTGTCAAACTAGTCGGTTGGCAAGTCTTCTTAGACCGACTAGTCCTATCGACCTGAATTCTATATTCTTGGCTGTCATCCTCTTAGTCGGTCCAAGAAGAATCACCGACCGACTAGTTGAGAAACTAATCTGTAACGACCACTTTTCGTCGTACGTTGTTCGTGCACGTGCTTTTGGCCGTGCACGTGTTTGTTTTAGACTTTGTTTGTTTGTGAACACTTTTGTGTGATATGCCGTTGCGATCGTCTTTGAGAGTATTAAATAGTGGCACTAATTTGGAACGACGTTTCTTGAGTCGTTTTCCCACAATCTAATCTTACTCGATGAGACGTGGCGATTCTCACTTCTGACGGGAGACGTTTCTATTTTTGGTTTCTTCGTCCGACGTCAAAATTGAGATCCGTCTTCTTAGTTAGCTCACTTTCGTCATCACGATCACCCCGATATTTATTTTATAATTTTTGGAGTTTATTTGACCACTTTTATATTTTTAACAAGTTTTATAATATTTTTAATAATTAATTTTTTATATTAAATTCGGCCAAAGAAAATTTATTTGAGTTTTAAACGTTTTAAAGAATTTTTGAGCCAATTTCCAGCTCATTTGGACCAAGTCAAATCCTTGGGTGAGTTGGAGAAGTTTAGATTTAAATTTTAAATTATTTTAAACTTCTAATCCTATTAGATTTAGCCCTAGACCAAGTCAACCCATCTACACTATATAAACAACCCCTAGGAAGACCTATTTTCGCAAGAAATTAGCCCTAGCCTCTTCCAAAACTCATATTGGACGTTGCGACGATTCGTCGCAACGTTGCGACGAACTTCCACCGCTCAGACCGAGAGAACGGCCTCCGTTCCCCCGCTCTGACCGGTCGCCCGCTCCGCATCCTAGCCAAGCCCACACCCGCTGCTGTCGCCACCCCGCTCCCCGCTCCGACCGAGGATTCCTCTCGGTCAGACCGAGAGGCTTCCCCGCTCCGCTCGCATCTCCGCACCGCTGCAAGCCCCCGCTCAGCGCCCACCTTGACGCCCCGCATCCACTAGCGCTTGACCGAGCGGATCGCCCGCCTCCGCAACGTTGCAACGCTCGTAACGTTGCAGTGCCCGCTCCCCCGCATTCCAAGGCGCACGACCGACCCCTCCCTCCGCACCGACCGAGAGCAAACGTCGCAACCCCGCACCCGTCACATCGCTTGCCACCGTGGGCCCCCCAAGTTCTCCAGAGTTATTATGGGTCCCCCAAAGGTCCCTAGGACTACTGTGGGCCCCACCTAGGTGCGCTCTCTTTGACGAATTGCCGCGTACGACGTCGTCGCACGTCGTAGCCCGTCGTCGCACGTGCTAGCTTTGGAATCTGGAACCGTCGCCCCGGTTGAAGCTCTGAATTTTCCAGCGAGGAATATATATTGGAATCAGGACTTGGAGCGCGTTCTCTTATTCCAACCCCCGGCGTCGTTACCCGACGCCGGTGTAGCTTTCGCGTCGTGTTGAGGTAACGCTTTGCACCCCTAGGACCCCAAACCCAATGCATGCTAATCAAGACTAATAATATGGACTTTAGGCCGGTGGACTTGTGCATGTAGGATAATTGTGATTTTTGGACTCATTGGACGGTGTGCTCAGACGTCGTACTTGCAGGCAAGTGAAACTTGCCAACTCTTGTGTAGGGCCATGTTTTTAGGCCACTTCCTTGTTTTCAGCGTAAAAGAGACTAGTCAGTGAAATGATAGCTGGCTAGACGCCTACTTGATCTAGTTTGACAACGAAACTAGATCCGTCACCTAATTGATCTAGCTTGACAACGAAGCTAGATCCAACCCTTTAAACTTGTTGTTCATGCATACTAAACTGTCACGTTTACTTTCCTTAACTGTACGTACTTTTAACTGCCATGCATTGCATCTTACATGTCATCCAAATTGATTGTTGCATCGTAGCACACGCTACAAAATACTTGTACAAATCCGTGTTTCCGTGTCCCTGGCTAGGTGCACCCCTAGGCCATACTTGTTAAAAACACTTCCTGGCTCGTGATCCAGAAGCGAGCATTCCAAGTTCGGGGGTAAGGCCCTGGCTCGACACACGTGGAGGGGTAGGGATAAACGTTCGCTTGAGCTTAGGAGTGGCCTGATCAGCCCTCTAGCCAAAAGACGGAATCTCTGTGCACGAGGTGCTTACTTTTCTTGTCTTGTACTTGTCTTGTGAATGTCATGCCATGCTCGTACTTTACTTCGCTTTACTTTACCTGTTGCACTCATTACTTTAACTGCCATGTCATTGCATCATGCTAGAACTTTTAGGTTGCTTTTACTTGTACTTTCAGTTTCCTTGCACAAGTCTCTTGTAGACTTGCTGACATGTGCCCCTTGCTCTTTTGGGTGTCACATGTTAGACCTGAGCCAGAGACCGTTGCTGAGTACGTGGTGTTTTGCTGACGCTGAGCCTGAGTCCATGATTGCCCAGGAGGATTTTGGTGGACACCGGTGACCATTCTTTGAGTCTTTGTTGAGCTTTATTTTGTTTTATGCATTTTGTTAGTTGTTGGTGCGTAGCACCGTTGTTTTGTACTTGTACTTTGTTGGCCATGTTTGGGCCTTTAGTCTCTTTTTCTTTTAGCCTGGTGGCTTTTCTGCGATGTTGGAATTTATATTTATGGATATTCTGAGATTATTCTTTTGTCTCATTTCATTATTATTATCTTGTTTCGCTCGCGTTGCAAGGACCTGCAGTTTTAAATCTGATTGACGCTTATCGGACTTGCAGCTTTGTAGCTTCAAGTCTGAGCGGACCTTCTTACGCTTCGCCTCCATATTTTTGGGAAGCGGGGCGTGACAGGTTTTGTTGGTGGCCCATGCAGGTCCGTCTTGCAATTGCGAATTAACGAAACAACGATAATAACGGAATGTCCATTAAATAAATTGCAACATCCGAGTCATAAGCCCTGAGTCTAGTCGTTTTCTTACGACACTAGGTGGTAAGAAGACTTAGTTAGACGTCCATGCTTGCTAGTTAGAGGCCCCTGATTGATAGTTAGGCTCCCTGTCAGCAATTGATCGCCGTTTGAGTTACCCTAGTGGTCCTTGCCTAACCCTGACCATATTAGACTTCTAGAATTTCCTTCCGTCGTTCGCTTGGGTTCATCGATTTCGGACCGGGCTGAACGCATTTCATTACCGTCTAGCTCCTTAGAAGTCTTAGCGCTTAGTTTTTAATCTTTAGTTGGTCGACCGTATGTGTTTCCGTAGACTTCCTGATTCATATCCTAGGAGTATGAATGTTCTGATCATCCGACTAATTTCCTTGCCTCGATTCACGAGATCGCCTCATGACGATCGTCGTCAATCTTCGAACCGCTCCATTACAAACCTTGAACCTCCTGAAAGTATTTTTCGACTTCCTCCTTTCTGAAGTTTAACCTTATTCCAAATCTTAATGCATATGTACTTATACTTCATCCTCCTTCGTTGATTTAAAATTTTAAAAACCTTTTGTCGGAAATTTTGAACCCTAGCTTATAATATCTTTCCAGCTTATATCTTTCGTACTTATGTAAATGTGTCGTTCTTTCATATATTAATTTTACCTTGAACCATACTTTTACCTTGCCCAATTCGATTTATAATTTTCCCTCTTATTTGTGTTAGTCGAATGATACGTCGTGTTTACTTTAATATACTTTCAAGTCACATGGAATTTCAGCTTTCCGCAAGTTGGTTTTGCTCGCTATTTCAGATTTTTGCAAAATCACTATTTTCATAACCACTTCCTGATTTAGACCCTCCATGATTTGATTTTTAAGACTTGCTATTCGATTTCGATAATTCTACTACTAAGTTAATATTATTTTCCGTGCACCATACATACTTTCAACTATTTTTATACCCGTGCCAGACTTGTTGTGCTCGTATATTAAGAACTTTATGTAAATCAGTTTCTCATTTTTGGCAAACCATGGTTTTCTAAAAGAAGTTTCAAAATTGATTATTTTAAATCCTCCGAAGCCTAAAAGTTTTGAAAGCATTTAACATGAGTTTAAATTTTTCCGTTACTTGATTTCATTCTTGACTTTCCAAAACTTTTGACAACATTATATTAAATTACTGACGTATAAAATTTCTAAACCATGTCCTTAACATTCGTGTAAATGATTTTACTCCTTTTTTTTTAAATTTTTAACCAATAGAACATTTTCTCTTATTATGAATGTTCGACTCAAATTTACTTTGAACAACTCGTTTTATCGATCTCCAAATATTTCTTTTTAGACTGGTATTTCAACTTTGGAAGAACAACAGTTTTCAATTTTGCGTATTTTAGCTCATGTTATTTACTATATTTTCTTTTTTCCCCCTATATAAGCATCACTACATCTCCCTTTTCCCTCAACCTAAACATCACCATTGAGTCAATGTTTCGTCTAACCAAGCTGTCTCCTTGTATTCGTCCTATCTGAACTCGTGCTTATCGATCCTTCCCTCGTCACGCTCTCGACCTCTCTTTATTGCTTAGGCCTTAGGGTCCTTCATGTCTGTGTCAACTCTTAGTTGTTAGTAGGCCCTTGGACCCTTGCGATGTTGTCGTGGTGCACGTACCTAAGTTGTGTACGTGAGCTTGAATGAGTATACACCCATATTATATTGATGCTTGCCTAATGTGTGATATATATATATATATACTCGAAGTTATTCGTGATAGTATGAAGTTGTTGTGTGTTAGTAGTTATAGATTTTTGGTGTGGATAGCTATACTATACTAAGGATGCCTGTGTATATAAGAGTTAGCATTGAAATATCTAAGTTGTGTATGTAGTTAGAGATATTTATAATGGTTGAAATAAATGATTGGTAAAGCTATGTGTATGTTAGTAGTGATAATAATAAGAGTACGTATGGTTAAGAGGGTAGGCCTATTATGTGATCTATATGTTAGCACGTATGAGTGTGTGCTCGTATGTGGGTATGTATTGTGTTTAGACGTAAGTAGTTATGTTTTGTTGCCGGAGTATATAGGTGATATACATATGGTAGTAGGAGTATAATTTTGATTTGTATTGCTTGCTTTTCGGGATGTTGCATGCGTGCATACCGTGAGGTATACACGACTATTGCACATCTTAATTATGTATGTGTGAATGTGTTAGTATACTAATTATAGGTAGTAGGCTATGGTGTGAATATATACATTATTTATGTGTGACTATACGGTGAATGTTTGTACTAGGGAGGGTATTATAAATATGTGGGTGCTGATGTCTGTAATGTTATTATTATGGTATATAATTAGATTGAACTATGTGGGTGTTACCTGACTAAATATTAAGTGTGATTGATTTATGGAATGTATATGGTTGTATTGGTAGATGTATATGTATGGGAGTGGTATTGGTATAAGCATGAATGTCGTGTTACGTATATAGAATATTCTAATATGTGTATTGAGTCTCACTCAAGTTTGAGTGGGTATACTCTAAGTATATTGAATGTATGTTTGTAGTTTGAATATAGCAATGCTTGATGTATGTATAGAGATAGAAGTGTTTGTGCCTGGTTGAGTTACGCACATGATTGTGGGTCGCTACGCCAGTATATAGTGATAGGTGTTGGTCTTGTGGTATAGTTAATTACTAAGGACTTGCTCGTGTGAACATATGTGTACTAGCTAAAACTAGGTGTGTATGTGTGCTAGTTATATAATGGTATGATTGGTGTATGTAAATGAAATGTTAGCGTGTATGGGTGTGCACCATGCACGGGTAAGTATGTGCTTAGTTATAGGTATTGATGACTATGATATATGTGGCGTGTCGTAAACACAGTTATAGGACCGTACGTGATGTGAATATATGGTGAACTAATTGCATGTATTTGGATGACTATATATTGTGAAACTATAGTAGTGGTGAATATATATATATATATATATATATATATATATATATATATATATATATATATATATATATATATATATATATATATATATATAGTGAAACTTGACTTAATTATGGTATGGTGTGACTACACGTGTTGATGTGTTTGGTGTTGGATGCATACTAGGGATTATTAGAGGGTAGTATACCCTTGATGTTTGTGCATAGGTAGCTACATATAGGTAGAGCAATGATTGTATTGGCTAAGTGTAAGACTATCCTTATATGAGTATCTGAAATATTGTTTTGTGATTAGGCAGGTAGTAGTTATATAAGGGATGCATGCTTATATATATGATTGAAATATGTGTATGAGTCTGACTGACTATAATAGGTATAAGTGTATACGTATGTGAATGTATATATATACGTGTTGGTAGTGTTAATGATTGACTACTTAGTGCATACATAAGGACTTGTAATGACTATACCTAGTTGAATTATAATGTGACTTGATTGGGGTAGTTACTAGAGCGACTAGCTATATTAGAAAGTCCGAGGACGGACTTTATTCTAAGGTGGGGAGGATGTAACGACCACTTTTCGTCGTACGTTGTTCGTGCACGTGCTTTTGGCCGTGCACGTGCTTTTGGCCGTGCACGTGTTTGTTTTAGACTTTGTTTGTTTGTGAACACTTTTGTGTGATATGCCGTTGCGATCGTCTTTGAGAGTATTAAATAGTGGCACTAATTTGGAACGACATTTCTTGAGTCGTTTTCCCACAATCTAATCTTACTCGATGAGACGTGGCGATTCTCACTTCTGACGGGAGACGTTTCTATTTTTGGTTTCTTCGTCCGACGTCAAAATTGAGATCCGTCTTCTTAGTTAGCTCACTTTCGTCATCACGATCACCCCGATATTTATTTTATAATTTTTGGAGTTTATTTGACCACTTTTATATTTTTAACAAGTTTTATAATATTTTTAATAATTAATTTTTTATATTAAATTCGGCCAAAGAAAATTTATTTGAGTTTTAAACATTTTAAAGAATATTTGAGCCAATTTCCAGCTCATTTGGACCAAGTCAAATCCTTGGGTGAGTTGGAGAAGTTTAGATTTAAATTTTAAATTATTTTAAACTTCTAATCCTATTAGATTTAGCCCTAGACCAAGTCAACCCATCTACACTATATAAACAACCCCTAGGAAGACCTATTTTCGCAAGAAATTAGCCCTAGCCTCTTCCAAAACTCATATTGGACGTTGCGACGATTCGTCGCAACGTTGCGACGAACTTCCCCCGCTCAGACCGAGAGAACGGCCTCCGTTCCCCCGCTCTGACCGGTCGCCCGCTCCGCATCCTAGCCAAGCCCACACCCGCTGCTGTCGCTACCCCCCGCTCCCCGCTCCGACCGAGGATTCCTCTCGGTCAGACCGAGAGGCTTCCCCGCTCCGCTCGCATCTCCGCACCGCTGCAAGCCCCCGCTCAGCGCCCGCCTTGTCGCCCCGCATCCGCTAGCGCTTGACCGAGCGGATCGCCCGCCTCCGCAACGTTGCAACGCTCGCAACGTTGCAGCGCCCGCTCCCCCGCTTCCAAGGCGCACGACCGACCCCTCCCTCCGCACCGACCGAGAGCAAACGTCGCAACCCCGCACCCGTCGCATCGCTTGCCACCGTGGGCCCCCCAAGTTCTCCAGAGTTATTGTGGGTCCCCCAATGGTCCCTAGGACTACTGTGGGCCCCACCTAGGTGCGTTCTCTTTGACGACTTGCCGCGTACGACGTCGTCGCACGTCGTAGCCCGTCGTCGCACGTGCTAGCTTTGGAATCTGGAACCGTCGCCCCGGTTGAAGCTCTGAATTTTCCAGCGAGGAATATATATTGGAATCAGGACTTGGAGCGCGTTCTCTTATTCCAACCCCCGGCGTCGCTACCCGACGCCGGTGTAGCTTTCGCGTCGTATTGAGGTAACGCTTTGCACCCCTAGGACCCCAAACCCAATGCATGCTAATCAAGACTAAAATCAGTATTTTCAAAGTATTTTAAATGTTTTAAATTCACTAATCAAGACTAATAATATGGACTTTAGGCCGGTGGACTTGTGCACGTAGGATAATTGTGATTTTTGGACTCATTGGACGGTGTGCTCAGACGTCGTACTTGCAGGCAAGTGAAACTTGCCAACTCTTGTGTAGGGCCATGTTTTTAGGCCACTTCCTTGTTTTCAGCGTAAAAGAGACTAGTCAGTGAAATGATAGCTGGCTAGACGCCTACTTGATCTAGTTTGACAACGAAACTAGATCCGTCACCTAATTGATCTAGCTTGACAACGAAGCTAGATCCAACCCTTTAAACTTGTTGTTCATGCATACTAAACTGTCACGTTTACTTTCCTTAACTGTACGTACTTTTAACTGCCATGCATTGCATCTTACATGTCATCCAAATTGATTGTTGCATCGTAGCACACGCTACAAAATACTTGTACAAATCCGTGTTTCCGTGTCCCTGGCTAGGTGCACCCCTAGGCCATACTTGTTAAAAACACTTCCTGGCTCGTGATCCAGAAGCGAGCATTCCAAGTTCGGGGGTAAGGCCCTGGCTCGACACACGTGGAGGGGTAGGGATAAACGTTCGCTTGAGCTTAGGAGTGGCCTGATCAGCCCTCTAGCCAAAAGACGGAATCTCTGTGCACGAGGTGCTTACTTTTCTTGTCTTGTACTTGTCTTGTGAATGTCATGCCATGCTCGTACTTTACTTCGCTTTACTTTACCTGTTGCACTCATTACTTTAACTGCCATGTCATTGCATCATGCTAGAACTTTTAGGTTGCTTTTACTTGTACTTTCAGTTTCCTTGCACAAGTCTCTTGTAGACTTGCTGACATGTGCCCCTTGCTCTTTTGGGTGTCACATGTTAGACCTGAGCCAGAGACCGTTGCTGAGTACGTGGTGTTTTGCTGACGCTGAGCCTGAGTCCATGATTGCCCAGGAGGATTTTGGTGGACACCGGTGACCATTCTTTGAGTCTTTGTTGAGCTTTATTTTGTTTTAGGCCTTTTGTTAGTTGTTGGTGCGTAGCACCGTTGTTTTGTACTTGTACTTTGTTGGCCATGTTTGGGCCTTTAGTCTCTTTTTCTTTTAGCCTGGTGGCTTTTCTGCGATGTTGGAATTTATATTTATGGATATTATGAGATTATTCTTTTGTCTCATTTCATTATTATTATCTTGTTTCGCTCGCGTTGCAAGGACCTGCAGTTTTAAATCTGATTGACGCTTATCGGACTTGCAGCTTTGTAGTTTCAAGTCTGAGCGGACCTTCTCACGCTTCGCCTCCATATTTTTGGGAAGCGGGACGTGACATAATCGGTCAGTGATCCTTCTTAGATCGATTAAGCTGCTTCAGAATAGAGCCGTTGGAGAATTTATTGCACGAATTTTGCTCTTCTCTTTCCTCTATCCTATATATACTTGAAGGGCTTCTTCAAGGCTATCAAGGCTGATATTTCTAGAGGTTTAGATAAATCAAAGAGGAGCCATTCAAATCTATTTCAAAGCTCTCTCTTTTCATAAGAATCTCTCCCTCAACTTCTTGAGCCCTAATTCCTCAAGAGAGATTCTCTCCATTGTGAGCCTCTCAAGCTAAGAGCTTGATTCAAAGTCACCAATCTCTCCCTAGCCACCTATTGCTGGTTATCTTGGTGGAGCTAGGGTTTGGTGTCATCTTCTTCCTCAAAATCCTTCTTGCCCTAATTTTGGTAAGTTTACTCAAGGCGTAGGATTTTTTGGTAAGTATTTCATTGTTTCATTTACTTTGCTTTTGCAAGTTGTTCTCTCGGTTTGTGATAGAAGGGTGTGATCCCGGGTTGTGGGAGTCACATGTCATTTGTGTATGAGTTGGTCTTGTAGAGGTTTTTCTACAAGAATTTCATAGTGCAAAACTTGGGTTAGTGGTTTCTAACTCAAGTATCCGGAGGGGATCCGGGTGTTTGGGACGTAGGATCACCGGGAACAAGTCGGGGAGACTTGGGTGGATCCGAACCCGTTATATCGTTTGTTTGCGATTGTGTTTTTATTGTTGTCACTTTTTCATTTCCGCATTGTTGGTTGAGTTTGCAAGATAATTAGGAATTATCTTCTTAATTATTTTATAGTACTATTCACCACCCCCCCTCTAGTACTTGTGCAGTAGCTACGCAGGGCATTACAGCCTCAACTTCATCGCTGTCATCAGTAGCTTCTTCGATGGCGATCTTTTCTTTGTTCAGCACCGGAACCATAACGGGGTCAGTAACCCGTCCTCCTCGTGTGGTCACTGAAACCACGACGTTTGTTTAAGCTCTAGGGTTGGTCTCCGGCTGGGAGGGTAATCTCCCCTGATTTTCAGCAACTGCGACATCTGCCCCTTCAGTTCGTCGAGCGAAGAATTGATATTCTTAAATTGGTTCGACGTATCCTGATTGAACCAAATCTGGCCGCTCATAAAGGTCTCCAATGTAGATTCGAGATTAGACTTCGGAGGATCCGGCGCAAAATTCTACTGAGGTGGCCGGTTGTACTGATATCCCGGCGGCCTAAAGGGCCCAGCTGGCCTAAAGCCGCACTGCTGCTGGCTCTGCTGCTGCTGGGGAGGAGGAGGTGGTCTCTGAAACTGCGGAGGTTGCAACCCTCCACTTGGGTTTCCATATGAGAACCCCGGGTGATTTCTGGCGGCCGGATGCTGCCACTGGTTCCGTCCTTCTCCCTGGACGTACTGAACAGTCTCAGATGTCTCATCACCCTCATAGTGACCCTCAATAGGAATGTATCTGGGGTCTACATACTCCTCCCCGAGATGATAGGAGGTGCTGGGTGTTGCTGGGATGGAGTCCAGGCGTTGCTCGATTCGGGCCACTTGCTTGCACAAGGTCTCAATGTGAGAATCCAAGGGAGTGGCGACCTTGACCTCGGGAGTCCGGGTCACAACGGTCCACTCATCAGTCCACTGCTGGGTGTTGGCCGCCATGTGCTCCAACAGATCTATAGCCTCCTCTGGAGACTTATCCAATAGGGCGCCATGCGCCACGGCATCAATAATCATCTTGGTGCTAGGTTAGAGCCTATTGTAGAAGCTCTGCACCAAATCCCAGGGTTGGATTCCGTGGTGTGGGCACTGGTGGTGGAGGTCCTTGAACCTCTCACATGCCTCGTAAAGCGACTCCTGCGGGAGCTGCTTGAAATTGGAAATGTCCCCACGGATCCGGACCGTCTTTGAGGGTGGATAAAACTTATCCACAAAAGCAAGCGCAAGCTTCTCCCATATGGTGAAGTGGTTGGGAGGATGGGCTCAGAGCCAATAGGAGGCCTTGTCCCTCAAGGTGAAAGGGAAGAGCCGCAACTTTACCGCATCATCACTGCCATCCTTCGCCTTGAAAGTATCGCACTTGGCTAAGAAGGAGTCAATGTGATGGTTGGGATTCTCGTGAGGATGCCCGTGGAAAGGATCCTGTTGCATCAGATTTATCAACCCCGTCTTAAGCTTGAAGTTTGCCTCTGTCAGCTGCGGTCTAAGAATCGAGGAGTTGTTCCCAAACATCGGTTTCATGTGGTCCCTGATGGACCCAGTGCGAGGAGGAGGAGGAGGAGGATTCTCTCCCATCTGAGCAGATGGAGATGAACTTCTGCTAGAGGCTCTCAAAGCCCTGGCTGTCTTTTCGATCTCAGGATCGAACAATAACTCTCTAGTAGCCCCTTTGTGGCGGGTGTTCATGCACCAACAAAACTCAGAAGAACACCGTCAGTAGCACCACAATAAATAAAAAGAATAAAAAATGATGGCAGGGTGAGAAATGGTAAGAATGCTAGCAAACTTCATGGAAATAAAAACAAACTGAGGTAAAAACTGACGTCCCCCGTGTTTATGCGCGACCGACGTGCGCAATGTATGATTGGGTGCGTGAGATTTAAATATTAATAACCGCAAGCGCATGGTGTTGTAGTGTGGCTTGGGGGGGTCGAACTCAGGGAGGCGTGGTTGTGCTTGTGTCAAGAAGGATCGGATTCACCCCGTGGGTGAGCTAGCCCGAATCGGATGATGGGTTGTCACGGAAAATGGAATGCAAGGGATAAACAATATAAAGGGAAAACCCGGGACTTCAGTTTCCACCCTACCGTGTGATTCTCGCCGATACGGCCTACGGGTAGGATAGCAATCGGAATTAGGGTCTAATGATGAGACGTTGCCTCTAAGAGTGGTACCAGCGTCCCATAGGCCCGATATTCCGGTCGCTGCCCAGGATGATACGCCGGACTTCTCGGGTTCGGTCAGTGGGCATTCCCATGTCCATTAACACTGACAGACTCCGGGAGCACTAAGCTCGCAACGATAACTCCCAACGTCTCGTCCTGCCACTCCCGCGCGCGCTAGGATTCAACGTCTACACGAAGGGCGTGAGCTACGGCTAGGGAGTCAACCGCCAAGTTTATTCCCCCTTGGCCCAACGGTCAAAGGTGGTCTTTTTCCCGCCGATGACAATAAAACACCCCCACGTAACCGGTAGATTCCTAATCCCTACCGCTAGTCCTATGGACGCATCGGGGAGGACCCACGAAGGGGTTTCCACCAAAATCCCAGATTTGGTAACTACTCACACATATTTACTAAAAAGCGATCTAAATCAAAATCGACCGTTAAAAACATAATCAAACGATTGAAAAGTAGTAAGAGCAATGCTAATAACACTATATTAAAGTTTGGTAAAGATCGGAAAACTTACAAATATCTGAAAAATTACAGCCGTCAAGAGAGAGAGAGAGAAAAGTAAACAATAACAACTCCCGTTTCTGGAAAACCTAGGGGTCCTATATATAGAATACGATATCACCCGATCGGTTGAAAAGTCAACCGATCGGGTGACCTGCTTCGTTTCTTCGGCAGCTCAGCACGGGACTTCACCCGATCATATGAAATGGTCGGTTGAGGGTTGAAGCTGATCGGTTGGATCTTCGTGCCGTCGGGTGAACCGGTCAGTTGAGCTCTCCGTGTCTCGTCTTTGGAGAATTGGCTACAGATGAACCGATCGGGTGAAGGTCACCCGATCGGTTGGAATTCAGCATCAAATTCCAGAGAGTTGGGGCGTTTGAACCGGTCTCTGAACCGACAGGTTGACTTTCCGCCCGCTTTAGCTTGTGTTCTGGTGGTGCACGCGTGCATCACCCGATCGGTTGGAAGTAACCAACCGTTCGGGTGAGGGGCTGAAAGATGCTATCTTCGTCGTTTGACCCCCTGGATCACGCGTGACTCCTCCCGTTGCTCCGGGGAATCATGATATCATCGTTATATGTCCCTTACGCCGGTAAACTCCTGCAAAATACTAAAAAACACGGAAAAGTGAAAGAAAATAAGAAAACACGAGAAAACGAATACAAGACGGCAGAAAACAGCGGAAAAACACAAAATAAGACGTGCGTGAATATATGAAATATAAACGCACGTCAAAATCCCCAAGCTGAACCCTTCCTCGTCCTCGAGGAAGAGGAGTAAGAGTAGGAGCTCGGATGGAGAAAATAAAGAGGAAGAGAGGAAAGGAAAAAACATAAAATACTAAATCGCCCGTCAGAGCCAGCAAAATCAAAAAGACACACCAAGCTAACAAACGCCAAATCACACCACTAAACCGAGGAATACGAGTCCAGACAAGTGTCGTGGGCCCACGCCGTGAAGCGCGAGTGAGTGTGGTCGTGTGCTAGAAAACGGTGTCACTATCTACATTGTCCAATAAACTCCATATACACAAATCCAAGTAATGACCCAAATATCGATTCAAATTAGAAATAGCGGTGAATATATGGCTCAAGCATGCAAGAGAAGAGTATGAGAATAGAAATTCATCATGCGTCATAGACTCCACAGCTAGGGGCTCGGACATCACCACACTATCACCTAGATAATAGCTAGAATTCCATATTCCAAGTGTTTTCGAAAGCGATGGGGGTTGAGATGATGTGGAGTAGAACACTCGGTGCAAATTCTCGCCTCCCCTTTATTCTTGATAGGTAGGAAAATATTCACACTCATATTTTTTTTGGGTTTTGGTAATATGTATTTTTTTGGCTTTTTTGGCTATACAATTTTCTCTTTTCTTTTCTTTTTGGGTTTTTCTCTTTTTTTATTTGAATTTTTTTGGATTTTTGGCTATACACATGTGTACTCTCCCAAGTGGGAGAACGGTACATGACGAGGGGATTTGCACGAAGTAAAACAAAAAAAAGAAATCGGATTCTAGACACTTGGGCAAAGGAGATTTTTCACTAATCAAAGAGTAGGCTAAATGGGTTATCCTAGTCTTAACTGTGGAATCCCGACACATGCGAATTTGAATCATACGATATAAACATATATTCATGCATACAGAAGCAGATAGGAGAAGCAAATACCGCATATTCAAATCGAAACATGATAATCTAGGGGTCATTCTTGGACAGGTATATAAAATAAAATCACAAAGTAGAAGCACACCAAACAGCTAGGCACGACACACGACTCACAAAATAGCTAAGTGGACCCACGATGCATGAAATGCAAGAGGACTCGATATCCTAGGGTTAGTGAATGTGATTATCGATGC
Source organism: Scilla litardierei (assembly GCA_030789695.1). Lineage (NCBI taxonomy): Eukaryota > Viridiplantae > Streptophyta > Magnoliopsida > Asparagales > Asparagaceae > Scilla > Scilla litardierei. The sequence goes on from CM061141.1 coordinate 121,840,944, forward strand.
CATGCTAGGTGTGTGTGATTTTGTGGCAATTCATCATAGGGTTCATCTCTAGGAGAAGGAGATGAAAAAGAAGAAAAGAGAAATAAAAACACGATGAAAAGGACTCAAAAACGAAAAAGAAAGACTCAAATGACGCACAAAGTGCGACTCCCCCAAGCTGAAGTTTGCATTGCCCTCAATGCAATAAAAGTGAATACGGGCGGGCAAAGAAAATGGGGGGATATGCACCGACACAAAAAGGTAAGAAAGACAAGAAAAACACACAAACGGAACTGAAAATAAAGAAAAATCACACCACACGACATAAAAACAGAAAATAAAAGAAGTGAAAAATGAAAATCACACGACACGACGAATAAACAAACACACAAAGAAAACAGCACACGACGACACACAGAAAAAATGACTTCCCCCAAGCTAGACATGACAATGCTAGCAAGATGATATGATCGTGAAAATGCAGAGATATTCAAGGGGGGTCAGAAAACAAAAAGGAAATCAAAAAGCAGCAGATGGGGAGTCCTCGCCCTCCTCGGAAGAGGGTGTGGATGGGTGGTCGGGGGAGGCGGGGGGTGTGCGGAGAAGTGGGGAAAGAGGTGGAGGAATAGGTGCAATGGGGGTGTGAATGATGGGTGGAGTGTCGGTGGAGGTGGGTGGTGGTGGAAGTACGGCGATCAAGGCGGTGGTAGAAGGGATAGAAATGGGGAGAGAAGATGTGATGGTGACGGTAGTGGATGGCGGTGGGAGAGATCTGGAGCGCACCTGTAATTTCTTGTGGCGCACATATGTAATGACGGTGGAGGAGGGAGGAGATGGTGTGGGGGAGACAGAAGTGGTCGTGAGAGGAGAAGTGGATACGGTGATGGGAATAGATGTGGGAGGGGAGATGATCGCCTAGGTGGGGGTGAAGGAGGTGGGGATGGGTGGGATGGTGGAGGGGAAGAATGTGATGGGGGAGGTGACGATCGTCGAGGTGGTGAAGGTGGTGGTGAGGGGTGTGGTGTGTGTGGTGGTGGTCAGTGGACGTGAGTGAGAAGGCGAAGGATGGCGGCCACGTTCCTCTCAAGTGCGAGGAAACGTGGGTGAGTGAGAAAGGAGGACAGTGATGGGTCCGAGGGGCCAGAGGACGTGGCAAGAGCACGGAGTCTAGCGATCTCGGTCTCGAGACCAAGACGAGCTGATGTCTGGCGGCGACCAAAATAAGTGGACTGACGTGAAGCGGAAGTGGTGTCGGGAAGTGATGTGGAAGTAGTGCCGGCGGCAGTGATCATGCCGGCACTGGACACAAGGCCTGAGATGGCCTCAAAAAGATCCTCAGCAGTGATAGTGCCAGGAGCACGGGTGGTGTGACTAGGGCCAGCCCCGATGTCTCCCGGGGTTGCAGGGATATCCTGCTCGCCTAAGTGGACGGCAGGGGAAGGTGGTCTGCATGTGTCCTGGGGAAGGAAAGGAAGGCGCAACCCCGCAAGGAACTCGGGATCGGGCGGAAAAGTCCAATCACTCACTAAAGCTATAGTCATGCAAGCGGGGTTGGGGAGAATGGTGTAGGGGGCTGGGGGTGGCCGTAGTTGAAATCAAAACGACGATCAGGGCGGGGCTTAATCATATGAATATGCCACAGGACATCAAGATCTAGACGTGAGGGTCCTGCGGCAGTGGGAAGACCTTGGGGGAAGTGGCTATTAAATTGGGGAAAAGAAGCAATGATAGTGATTATTCCCCCACAACAAAGCTTGCCCTTGCTGGCCCGACTAATCTCTAGGAGCTTGTAAATAAGCCAGTCGCCGGCATGGACGGGGACAGTATGGGCCCTAAAGCTAATCCCATCATCGTCTGGAACGGAAGGGAAAGTCATGGCCCATAGAATGAAAAGATCAGGGATAGTCACGGTGCCTGACTCATCCCAGGGGAAAAATGCAGAGGATATAATCCGATGGGCCAGACAGAATATATGATGGATGATTGAGGAGGCCTTGGCCTTACCTCGGGGATAGCGACGGAGTAGGGTGAGGCGGAACCAAAACTGATCGACATCGAATTCGGGTGGATACCGGTAGTGTCGGATAGCGTCGTCCCCAAGGATGGGGAAACCAAATATAGTATTGATCGTGTTCAGGTTGGTGCGGATGGTTTTGTTACGCACTCGAAAAATGACGGTCAACCCCGACTCACTGAACGTGTGCCCCGGCTTGCTATCTGCAAATGGCCGGGGGACCCGCGTGGGGGTTTAGAAATTTGTAACCGCAAGCGCACGGTGTTGTAGTGTGGCTTGGGGGTCGAACACAGGGAGGCTAGGATGTGCTTGTGTCAAGGAGGACCAAAATCACCCCGTGGGCGAGCTAGCCCGAATCGGTTGATGGTTGTCACAGAAAGGAATGAAAGGTATGAACAATAAGAAAATAAACCCTGGACTTTGGTTTCCACTCCAACGAACGACTCTCGCCGATACGGCCTACGGGTGGGATAGCGATCGGAATTAGGGTCTAATGGTGAGACGTTGCCTCTGAAAGTGGTACCGGCATCCCATGGGCCCGATATTCCGGTCGGTGCCCAGGATGATACACCGGACTTCCCGGATTCGATCAGTGGGCACTCCCGTGTCCATTAACACTGATCGATTCCGGGAGCACTAAGCTTGCAATGATAACTCCCAACGTCTCATCCTGCCGCTCCCGCGCGCTAGGATTCGGCGTCTACGCTAAGGGCGTGAGCTATGGCTAGGGAGTCAACTGCCAAGTTTATTCCCCCTTGGCCCAACGGTCAAAGGCGGTCTTTTTCCCGCCGATGACAATGAAACACCCCGCGTAACCGTTAGAATCCTAATCCCTATCGATTTCCTAACCCTATGGATGCATCAGAAAGAGCCCCCGAAGGGGTTTCCGCCAAAATCCCAGATTTGGGAACTACTCACAAAAATTCATTAAAAAGCGATCTAAATGAAAATGAACCGTTGGAATCATAATCAGACGATTGGAATGCGGAATTAATAGAGTAATTAAGACAATACTAAAATTTGAGAAAGATTCGAAAACTTTCAAAAGAACAGTAATTACAGCCGTCACAATGGGATAAAACAGTAAAAACTAGCAGCTCCCCGTTTCTGGAACCCTAGGGGTTCTATTTATAGACTCTCGTATCACCCGATCGGTTGACAAGTTAACCGATCAGGTGATCCGTTACAGATAATGAATAGAAAACGGCGAGCTTTCACTCGGTCATATGAACCGGTCGGGTGAGTTCTTGGAGTGACCGGTTGGATCTTGGCGCCATCGGGTGAAGTGATCGGTTGGGTGCCCGTGTCTTCAGCTCCTCAGCATCAGCTACAGATGAATCGATCGGGTGAGAGTCACCCGATCGGTTGGAATTTGGATCGAAAAGACAGAGAACAGGCCCCAGTTGAACCGGCCTGTGAACCGGTCGGGTGACTTTCACCTGAGCTCCGGCTGAGACCGGGTGGTGCACGTGTGCATCACCCGATCGGTTGGATATGACCAACCGACCGGGTGAGTGGCTGAAAGATGTATTCTTTGACGTTTGACCCCCTGGATCATGCGTGACTCCTCCCGTTGCTCCGGGGACTTGAGATATCGCCGTTAAACGTCCCCTACGCGGTCAATCTCTTGCAAACATGGAGAAACAAAGAAAAGTGAAAGAAAACGAGAAAATACGAGAAAACGAATAAAAGACGGCAGAAAACACGGAGAAACACAAAAGAAAACGTGCGTGAATATATGAAATATAAGCGCACGTCAAAATCCCCCAAGTTGAACTCTTCCTCGTCCTCGAGGAAGACGAGTGAGAGTAGGAGCTCGGAGGGGAAAAATAGAGAGAAAGAGAGAAAAAGAAAACTCTATATCCTAGATCGTCCATTAGAGCCAACAAAATCAAAAACGACACACCAAGCAAGCAAACGTCAAGTCACATCACTTAAACCTAGGAAAACGAGTCACAATAAGTGTCGTGGGCCCACGCGGTGAAGCGCGTGTGAGTGCGGTCGTGTGCTAGCAAATGGTGTTGCTTTCTACAATGTGCTATGAGCTCATATACGCAATCCAGGAAATGACCCAAATACCGATTCAAATTTGAAATTGCGGTGAATATTAGTTCGAGCATGCACGAGAAGAGTATAAGAAGTGAAACGTATCATGCGTCGGGGACTCCACAACTAGGGTTAAGGAAATCACGCCACTATAGCCTAGATACTAGCTAAAAAGTTTCTAAGCCAAGTGTTTTCGAAAACGGTGGGGGTTGAGATGATGTGGAGTAGAACACTCGGTGCAAATTCTCGCCTTCCCTTTATTCTCGGCAAGTGGGAAAATATTCACACGGGAATTTTTTTGGGTTTTGGGTATTTGTATATTTTTGGCTTTTTGACTATACAATTTTTCTTCTTTTCTTTCCTCATCTTTTGGGGTTTTTCTTTTCTTTTTTTCTTTTTTTTTGGATTTTTGGGTTTTTGGCTATACACATGTGTACTTTCCCAAGTGGGATAACGGTACACGACGAGGGGATTTGCACCAAGTAAAACAAAAAAGAAGTCGAAATCTAAACACTTGGGCTAAGGAAACTATTCTCGCTAAATAGAGCATAGGCTAAATGGGTTATCCTAGTCCTTAATTGTGGAATCCCGACGCATGCGAATTGAAATATACGATATAAATATAGCATGCACATAGTGGAAGCAAGTACCGCATATTCAAATCGAAGCATGATAATCTAGGGGTCATTCCTGGACAGGTATATAAAATAAAATCACAAAGTAGAAGCACACCAAATAGCTAGGCACGATGCACGACTCACAAAAAGCTGAGTGGACCCACGATGCGTGAAATGCAAGAGGACTCGAAATCCTAGGGTCAGTGAGTGTGATTATCGATGCCATGCTAGGTATGTGTGATTTTGTGGCGATTCATCATAGGGTTCATCTCTAGGAGAAAGAGATAAAAAAGAAGAAAAGAGGAAAAAAAGAAAAATAAATAAAAAATCGATGAAAACGACACAAAAACGAAAAAGAAGGACTCAAATGACGCACACAGTGCGACTCCCCCAAGCTGAAGTTTGCATTGCCCTCAATGCAATATGAGTGAGTGCGGGAGGGCAATGAAGATGGGGGGGAAATACGCACCGACAAAAAGAAATGAAAACGAGGAAAACACAGAGATGAAACTGAAAATAAAGAAAGATCCGAATCAAAATCAAACGACACGAAAATAGAAATAAAACCACACGACACGACACTCAAAAAGTGAAAAACAAGCACACACACACAAAAATGAGAAAAACAACAAAACACGACAACACACCAAAATGGACGTCCCCCAAGCTAGTCATGACAGTGCTAGCGAATAAAATGTGATCGTGAAATGCAGAAATATGCAAGGGGGAGTCAAAAACAAACAAGGTGAAATCAGAAAGCAGGAGAAGGTGAGTCCTCGTCCTCCTCGGAAGAGGGTGTGGATGGGTGGTCGGGGGAGGCTGGGGGTGTGCGGAGAAGTGGGGAACGAGGTGGAGGAATAGGGGCAGCGGTGATGTGAACGATAGAAGGAGTGTCGGTGGAGGTGGGTGGTGGTGGTAGGACGGCGATCAAGGCGGTGGTGAGAGGAATAGAAATGGGGGAAGAAGATGCGGTGGTGACGGTGGTGGGTGGTGGTGGAAGAGATCTGGAGCACACCGGTACTTTCCTCCGACGCACGTATGCAGTGATGGTGGAGGAGGGAGGAGGTAGCGTGGGTGCAATGGAAGTGGTCGGGAGGGGTGAAGTGGATACCGGGACGGGAATAGATGAGGGAGGAGAAGAATGTGGGGATGTGTGTGAGGGTGGAGGAGAAGATCGCCGGGGTGGTGAAGGTGGAGGTGGTGAAGGTGGAGGTGGTCCGTGGATGTGAGTGAGAAGGCGAAGAATGGCGGCCATGTTCCTCTCAAGTGCGAGAAAACGTGGGTGAGTGAGAAAAGAGGACGGTGATGGGTCCGAGGAGGTAGAGGACATGGCGAGCTCACGAAGGGCAGCGACCTCCCATTCAAGACCTAGACAGGCAGAGACCTGACGGCGACCAAAAGATGTGGACTGACGTGAGGCAGAAGTGGTGCCGCCAGGTAAGGTGGAAGTGGTGCCGGCGGCGGTGGTCATGCCGGCACAGGAGACAAGGCCAGAAATGGCCGCAAAGAGGTGCTAAGACGTGATGGGCCCCGGAGCAGAAACAGGACGACTCGGGCCAGCCCCTAAATCTCCCCGAGACGTAGGGATATCCTGCTCGCCTAAGTGGGCGACAGGGGACGGTGGTCTGCGTGCGTCTGCGGGAAGGAAAGGAAGGTTCAACCCCGCTAGAAAGTTGGGATCAGGTGGGAAGGTCCAATCTCCCACAAGAGCAATGGTCATGCGAGCGGGGTTGGGGAGAATGGTGTAAGGGGCTGGGGGTGGACATAGTTGAAGATGAAGCGGCCATCGGAGTGGGGTCTAATCATATGAATGTGCCGCAGGACATCAATATCTAGCTGTGAGGGTCCTGCGGCAGTGGGAAGATTATTGGGGATGGGAATATTAAATTGGGGGTAAGAGCAAATGCTAGTAATGATGCCCCCACAACAAAACTTCCCCTTACCGGCTCGGCTGATCTCGAGTAGCTTGTAAACAAGCCAATCGCCGCCATGGATGGGGACGGTAGGGGCCCTGAAGCTAATCCCATCATCGTCCCGGACAAAAGGGAAAGTCATGGCCCATAGGATAAAAAAGTCAGGGATAGTCACGGTGCCGGACTCGTCCCTAGGAAAAAACGCAGATGAAATGATCCTGTGGGCCAAACGAAACACGAGATGAATGATGGAGGAGGCCTTGGCCCTTCCTCGGGGATAGTCATGGGATTGTGTGAGGCGGAACCAGAATTGATCGACGTTAAACTCAGGCGTGTACCCGTAGTGTCGGATGGAATCATCCCCAAGATTGGGGAAACCAAATATATCATTAATTGTGTTCAGATTTGTGGTGACACTCCTGTTACGCACCCGGAATTTAATGATCGACCCGGACTCCCAAACAAGTGTAGAGAGAAATTCGAGGGTGAGTGCCGGGAAGGATATGGTAGATGCATTAAGGAAGGCCAACCATCCTAAGTTAGCGAAAAGAGATTCGACCTCGGTGTAGACACCGAGATCGACAAGTGTTTGTGTGTGCGGGACTTAGTAGATAGATGCCCCCGAGCATCAAGCCTACGATAAAAATCCTTGTGTTCCTGGTTCCTAAAGATATACCCATGCGGGCCCAACATTGGGTCCACAGGGGGGATAACAGGCGGGGGAGGGCCAAGTGTCAGTGCTCGTGTGCGGGATGGGGGACGTGTTTGTTTACGTCTCTTTTGAGACGGTTCCTCCTCCCGCATAATCCCCTTCCCCTTGTCTTTATCCTTACCCATGCGTGAATGTGCGTGTATGAATGAATGCAAAAGCGATGAATGCACACTAACACAAGCAAAATGAGCAAGCACAATTTATAGGGTAAAAATAGAAATATGAGCGTAGGAGCGAGTGTACCCAAGCGAAATGGCGAAGCTTGCTCGTAGATGTCCCCACACTGTGCTACGAGAGTAGCGTGGAGCCGCGACGACCTCTTTCGGCAAGAATTTTCGAAGTGGGCGTTGATTGGGGGAAATTAGGTCAAAAATTCGAAATGGAAGGAGAGAGGGGGTGAAGATGATGGAGAAATTGATGGAGGAGGTGGGGAGAGGGAGTATTGGAGGAGTAGAGGACGTGGGGGAGTGAGAATCGGCCGTTGGGGAGGAGAGGCAGGCGAAACGACGGCGACAATGGCGATCGGGCGAGGGTGAAAGCGAACGGGTGGTCGGGGGTTTATATAGGGTTTTAAGTCGAACCGATCGGGTGACTTGTCACCCGATCGGTTGACGGTTAGGTCAAAAATTCTTGCCGAAGAAGTGCTATAGGTGAACCGGTCGGTTGACTTGTAAACCGATCGGTTGGCCGCTCCACTCATTTTCCTGAGAATTGAGGGCTGCTCACCCGGTCGCCTCAACCGATCGCGCTCAAACTCAACCGATCGGTTGATATTCCCCAAAAATTTCCCGAGAATTCTCCCCTGATCACCCGGCATGTCACCCGGTCTCTCCATTCTTCAACCGATCGGTTCATTTGGGGACAGATTTCGGCTTGTATCTGATACATCCCAACCGATCGGGTGAGTTATCAACCGATCGGTTGGGGCTTTGTTTCCTGCAAAAACCAACAGATTGTCTAAGTCCCTGAACGGATGTTCTCGCGGCTGATTTTATTTATAAAAACAGATAAAATAAAGTCAAAAATAACGCTAAAAAGTGGGGCAAAAGTTTAGAGCATGGGTTGCCTCCCATGAAGCGCAATTGTTTAACGTCGTTGGCTCGACCCCGCAAGAGATGTTCACTGTGGTTGATACGGGTGATGCCCGAAGTTCGGCATCTCTTCTTCATCGAAGCTTAAGGCCTTTGGAGCAGTCATCGGCTGGAGAAAGATTTGCTCGACTACCCTCTCCTTGTTCTTGGGATCCGGGGGCTTCTCTTTCGTATTTGCGCTTAACTCCATCTTCTTTAGGATCCGGACCTCGTCTTTAGTGAGGCCCATGGGTTCTTTCCCCGTTTCCCTCGCAGGAGGAGCCTTGGGGAACCCGGGAGGGGTTGTACGTGCTGCACTCGCTTTCCCAGCAGCATCTTTGTTCTTGGGGCCGTCTCGGTCTTCTGAATCCCCCAAGTCATCGGGGGGGTTTCTTAAGAGAATCTCCCAGGAGCTCTCTTCAGCAGCTTTTTCTTCTTCCACCTCCAGCAAATTACACCGAGGGTCATATGGGGGATCAGGATACTTCATGGACAACCCCAGATCAAATTCAACTTTTTCTCCGCTGACGTTTAGCGAAAGTTTTCCGTTCTTCACATCAATCAAAACGCCAGCAGTGGCCATGAAAGGCCGTCCCAGGATGATGGGTGTGTGTGCGTCTTCAGGCATGTCCATGACTACAAAGTCCACTGGCACATGCACCCCTTTTACATTAACGGGGAGGTCATCCACAATCCCCACCGGATATTTGACTGACCGGTCAGCTAGTTGTAGGGTCATACCGGTGGGCTCCAAATCACCCATTCCTATCCTTTTATACATCGACAAGGGCATCAAACTTACACTCGCTCCGAGATCGACGAGTGCACGATGAATCTTTACTGCCCCGATCATGCAAGGAATTGAGAAGCTCCCGGGTCTTTAAGTTTCGGTGGATTTGCCCTCTGGATAAGAGTGCTACACTCCGCCGTCAACACTACTTTCTCCTTTCTAGACCCTCTAGTCACCAAATCTTTCAGGAATTTCGCATAGGAGGGGATTGTTTCGATTGCTTCTAGGAAGGGGATTTGCAAGCTCAGGTCCTTGACCATGGCGAAGAACTTGCCATATTTCTCATCAATTTTGGCCTGAGCTAACCGTTGTGGAAATGGCACAACGGGTTTGAACACTTTCGGGCTCCCTTCCTCGTTCTTCTTCTTCTCTTCTTCAGAGACTCCCTCCGGAGTCGTAGGATTTGATGACGAAGCACCGGCGTCAATTGATTTTTCGATCGGTCGCTCAACGACCAACGGTCTTCCGGTCTGTTTGGGGGCACTCTAGTAGGGATTTGTGTCCCGCTTCTCAGAACGATAGCGGACACATTTGTGTGCTCGTGCACGAGTGCCGACGTTTGGGTTGCTCCCCTCGGGTTCACCTCCGGTTGTGGCGGTAATTGGTTTTGCGACCTTGAAAGGTTCGCCACTTGTAACCCCAGCTGGGTTACTTGGTCCGTGAGGGCCCGCTGACCCATTTCCAGCTTTTGATTGATCTTCTCCTGGTTGGTTATATATTGAGTCAAGAGAGACTCAACCGGAGAGACGGCCCTCTGTTGGCCATACTGCTGCTGCTGCTGGAGTGGCTGCTGATTCCTGGGGGCGTAAAATTATTGCTGAGGTTGCTGCTGATATTGTTGCTGCTGAATCTGACTCTGCTGTGGCCTAGCCGGCTGATATGTTTGTTGTTGCGGCTGCTGAGGTGGCGAGGGCTGAAATGGTGCCCGGTAACCAAAGTTAGGGTGGTTCCGGTTGTTTGGAGAGTAGGCCGGGTTGGAATTGGTTCTTGGCGGATACGGTGCATTTCCCGTGGGGTTGTAAAATAGTGCGCTCGCCTGATCCAACGGTGGTGAGATGTCACCACCGTCGAATTCCCCAAAGAATTCGGATTCTACCGCTGAAATCTGTTGTGTACCGGCCCCACCGGCTCCTACCATTAGTGCGGAGATCTGGGTCGAAAGCAAGTCAAACTTGCTTGAAAGTTTGTCGACGTCCTCGACTCTGTGTATACCCCCAGACCTGGGTGTGGCCCTCTCGTCACACCACCGCTCATTGTTGGATGCCATATTTTCCAGAATATGTCTGGCATCTTCCTCGCTCATTGACATGAAGGAACCCCCAGCCGCTGCGTCCATAGAAGATTTTAGGTCATCCCTCAGCCCATTGTAGAACAGATTAATAATCTGCCACTTCGGAAGCTCATGGTGAGGGCATCTTCTTTGCATCTCCTTGTATCTCGTCCAAGCTTCATGCAAGGACTCGTGGTTGGCCTGGGAGAAGGAGGAGATCTCACTCCTCAACTTCATGGTCTTCCCCGGAGGAAAGAACTTTGTCAGAAAAGCGTTGGAGAGCTTCTCCCAGGTATTGAAAGTGTTGGGGTCCTTCTCCCTAAGCCATTGCTTGGCTTTGTCTCGCAAAGAGAAGGGGAACAGCTTCAGACGGATCGCCTCAGTCGTGACACCATTGATCCCGAAGGTGTCACATTTCTCCAAGAAGGAGTCTAGGTGTTCGATCGGGCTCTCCATGGGTGCACCCGCAAACTGATCCTGCTGGATCCATGTCACCAACGACGGCTTTAGCTCAAAGCTTTGGGCCGCAATAACTGGAGAACGGATGGCGAAAGTGGACTCGATAGATGGCATCGAGTACTCCAACAGGGACTTGTGAGGCGGGGTGTTCTTCTCCATGGATTCGGGATCCTCTCTTCTTCGCTTCTCGGCGGCCAAACGCCTAAGGGTGGCGTTAATCACTGGATCAACGGGAATCAAGTCGTCGAGACTTCTTGAACTCCTGCGCATGAAAAACAACAAACACCCGTGAAGCGACAAGTGGGAAAGAAACAGATAAAATAAGAAATAAAAATAAGAAAAATTAAAAGGAAAAAGGAGAATGCGAAAATTATCGCGAGGCAGGGATGAGAGCTAGACACGAGGGTTCAAAAGATCCTAAAATAACAAGCACGTTGCCTCCCCGGCAACGGCGCCATAAACTTGAACGTGTGCCCCGGCTTGCTATCCGTAAATGGCCGGGGGACCCGCGTGGGGGTTTAGAAATTTGTAACCGCAAGCGCACGGTGTTGTAGTGTGGCTTGGGGGTCGAACACAGGGAGGCTAGAATGTGCTTGTGTCAAGGAGGACCAAAATCACCCCGTGGGCGAGCTAGCCCGAATCGGTTGATGGTTGTCACGGAAAGGAATGAAAGGTATGAACAATAAGAAAATAAACCCTGGACTTTGGTTTCCACTCCAACGAACGACTCTCACCGATACGGCCTACGGGTGGGATAGCGATCGGAATTAGGGTCTAATGGTGAGACGTTGCCTCTGAAAGTGGTACCGGCATCCCATGGGCCCGATATTCCGGTCGGTGCCTAGGATGATACACCGGACTTCCCGGATTCGATCAGTGGGCACTCCCGTGTCCATTAACACTGATCGATTCCGGGAGCACTAAGCTTGCAACGATAACTCCCAACATCTCATCCTGCCGCTTCCGCGTGCTAGGATTCGGCGTCTACGCTAAGGGCGTGAGCTATGGCTAGGGAGTCAACCGCCAAGTTTATTCCCCCTTGGCCCAACGGTCAAAGGCGGTCTTTTTCCCGCCGATGACAATGAAACACCCCGCGTAACCGTTAGAATCCTAATCCCTATCGATTTCCTAACCCTATGGACGCATCGGGAAGAGCCCCCGAAGGGGTTTCTGCCAAAATCCCAGATTTGGGAACTACTCACAAAAATTCATTAAAAAGCGATCTAAATGAAAATGAACCGTTGGAATCATAATCAGACGATTGGAATGCGGAAGTAATAGAGTAATTAAGACAATACTAAAATTTGAGAAAGATCTAAAAACTTACAAAAGAACAGTAATTACAGCCGTCACAATGGGAGAAAATAGTAAAAACTAGCAGCTCCCCGTTTCTGGAACCCTAGGGGTTCTATTTATAGACTCTCGTATCACCCGATCGGTTGACAAGTCAACCGATCGGGTGATCCGTTACAGATAATGAACAGAAAAAGGCGAGCTTTCACCCGGTCATATGAACCGGTCGGGTTAGTTCTTGGAGTGACCGGTTGGATCTTGGCGCCATCGGGTGAAGTGATCGGTTGGGTGCCCGTGTCTTCAGCTCCTCAGCATCAGCTACAGATGAACCGATCGGGTGAGAGTCACCCGATCGGTTGGAATTTGGATCGAAAAGACAGAGAACAGGCCCCAGTTGAACCGGCCTGTGAACCGGTCGAGTGACTTTCACCTGAGCTCCGGCTGAGACCGGGTGGTGCACGCATGCATCACCCGATCGGTTGGAGATGACCAACCGACTGGGTGAGGGCCTGAAAGATGTATTCTTTGACTTTTGACCCCTGGATCACGCGTGACTCCTCCCGTTGCTTCGGGGACTTGAGATATCGTCGTTAAACGTCCCCTACGCGGTCAATCTCCTGCAAACATGGAGAAACAAAGAAAAGTGAAAGAAAACGAGAAAATACGAGAAAACGAATAAAAGACGGCGGAAAAAACGAAGAAACACAAAAGAAAACGTGCGTGAATATATGAAATATAAGCGCACGTCACTCACAAACGAGTGTGGAAAGAAATTCTAGTGTGAGGGGCGGGTAAGACACAGCGGTGGCATTCAGGAAGGCTAACCAACCTAAGTTCGCGAAAAGAGGCTCGACCTCGGTGAAGACACCGAGATCGATAAGCGATTGGGCATGGGCGAATTTGGTCGACAGATGCCCCCAAGCATCCAGCCTAAGGTAGAAGTCCTTATGCTCTTGGTTCCTAAATTGATACCCATGCGGGCCCAACATTGGGTCCTCAGGGGGGATAACAGGTGGGGAAAGGGCTAGTGATAGTGCACGTGGTGTATTGGGAGGAGGACATGTTTGTTTGCGTGTCTTTCGAGACGGTTCCTCCTCCCGTAGGATACCCTTCCCCTTATCTCGTTCCCGGGCCATAGTGGGTGCATGAGTGTGATGCAAATGAGTGTAGAGTATGATAAAAGCATGCACACACAAACAATCAAGCAAGTAGAAATTCTAGGGTAAAAAGTAAAATTTGAGGAGTGGAGCGAAATTACCCAGCAGAGATTGGAGTTCCTTGCTTGAAATTGACCCTAACACCGTGCAATCGGACGGAGTGTGGAGCCGCGGCACTTCTCTTCAGTGAAAATCCGAAAATTGGGGGGGGGGGGTTAGGGCTTGAGAAAGCGAAATGGGAGAGAGAGAGAGAGAGAGAGAGAGAGAGAGAGAAAACGATGGACAGATGGAAGGGGTAGGTGGAGAGAGAGGCTAGAGGGGGAGTGGAGGTCGTGGGAGAAGTTTTCGGTCGTTTGGGAGAGCGAGGGAGACGAAACGACGGCGGATTTTGCGAGATCGGGCGAGAAAACGAACGGGTGGGGGGGTTTATTTATAGGGTTTAAGTCGAACCGATTGGGTGAGTTGTCACCCGATCGGTTGACCATTAGGTCGAGATTTTCAGCTGAAGAGACGCTACAGGCGAATCGGTCGGTTGATAACTCACCCGATCAGTTGGCCGCTCCACAAATTTGCCCGAGAGTTTGGTACAGCTCACCCGGTCTGTCACCCGATCACGCTTCGTATCAACCGATCGGTTGATCATTTCCCAAAAATTTCCGAGACCTCTTCTCAGCCCACCCGGTCTTCCACCCGGTCACACTTGCCTTCACCCGATCGGTTTGTTGAGTGACTGATACGGCCAACAGCTGATACATCCCAACCGATCGGGTGAGTTATTAACCGATCGGTTGGGACGTTGTTTCCTGCAAAAGTCCACAAATGGCCTAAGTCCCTCAACAGAAGTTCTTGAGGCTGGATTTATTTATTAAAATAGATGAAATAAAGTTAAAAATAGTCCTAAAAATTAAAAACAAAGGTTTAGAGCATGGGTTGCCTCCCATGAAGCGCTTTTGTTTAACGTCGTTAGCTCGACGCCCGTAGATGATGTTCAAGGTGGGTGATACGGGTGTTGCCCAAAGTTTGGCATCGCTTCAGCTTCAGAGCTGGTAGCTTTTGGTGTAGTCGGTGGCGACAAGAAAACTTGTTCGACGACTCTCCCTTCGTTGACGGGGTCCGGGGGCTTCTCCCTCATATTGGCGTCCACCGCCACTCATTTAAGGATCCAGACCTCATCCCCGGTGAGCCCCATGGGCTCTTTGCCTTTTCTCCTCGTAAGAGGAGCCTTTGGGAATCCGAGAGGGATCATGTGCACCGCATCCGTTATCCCAGCAACATCATTCTTCTTCGGGCCGACTGGTTCTTCTGAGTCCCCCAAGCTATCGAGGGGATTTCTTGAAAGAATTTCCCAGGAGCTTTCCTCCACATCTCTCTCTTCTTCTAACTCCAGTACATTGCATCTTGGATCATCTGGGGGATCGGGGTGCTTCATTGACAACCCCAAGTCAAACTCGACCTTTTCGCTGCCAACGTTAAGGGAAAGCTTCCCGTTCTTCACGTCTATCAAAACTCCGGCAGTGGCCATAAAAGGCCGTCCAAGAATGATGGGGGTGTGTGCATCTTCAGGCATGTCCATGACAACGAAGTCCACAGGCACATGCACCCCTCTAACATTGACGGGGAGGTCATCTACAACCCCCACCGGATACTTCACCGAACGGTCTGCAAGCTGTAGGGTCATTCCGGTGGGCGCCAAGTCACCCATCCCTATCCTCTTATACAGCGACAAGGGCATCAAACTGACGCTCGCTCCAAGATCGACGAGCGCACGATGTATCTTTACCTCCCCAATCGCACAAGGGATAGAGAAGCTCCACAGGTCCTTAAGCTTAGGCGGATTTGCTCTCTGAATGAGAGCGCTGCATTCCGCCGTCAATACGACCTTCTCCTTTCTAGAACCCTTTGTCACCAAATCCTTGAGGAATTTTGTGTAGGATGGTATTGTCTCTATAGCTTCAAGGAAGGGGATTTGCAAGCTTAGATCTTTGATCATGGCAAAGAATTTGCCATACTTCTCGTCTATTTTGGCTTGGGCAAGCCGTTGTGGAAAAGGCACAACTGGCTTGAATACTCTGAGGTTCCCTTCCTCATCCTTTTTCTTCTCCTCTTCATGGATTTCCTCTGGAGTAGTTGGCTTTGACGACGAAGCACCGACGTCATTCAATTTTTCAATCGGTCGCTCCACGACCAATGGTGCTTCCGGTTCCTTTGGGGGCACTCTTGTGGGGATTTGTGTTCCGCTCCTCAAGACGATAGCGGACACGTTCGCATGCTCGTGCGTGAGTGCCAAGGTCTGATTTGCTCCCCTCGAGTTCACCTCCGGTTGTGGCGGCAATAAATTTTGTGACCTTGAAAGGTTCGCCACTTGTAACCCCAGTTGGGTTACTTGGTCCGTGAGAGCCCGGTGTCCCATTTCCAGCTTCAAATTTATCTTCTCCTGGTTGGATATATATTGAGCCAAAAGGGACTCAACCGGAGAGACGGCCCTCTGTTGGCCATATTGCTGCTGCTGCTGAACGGGTTTCTGATTTCTGGGAGCATATTGCTGATATTGTTGTGGAGGCTGTTGCTGCTGAAACTGCTACTGCTAAAACTGCTGCTGTTGAGGCGGCGGCTGCTGATACGGTGCCCGGTAGCTAAGGTTGGGATGGTTCCGGTTGTTTGTAGAGTAGGCCGGGTTGGAGCTAGTCCGTGGTGGATACGGCGCATTTTCCGTAGGATTATAGAATAGTGCACTTGCTTGGTCCAATGGTGGTGAGATGTCACCACCATCGAAGTCCCACATGACTTCTGTTTCCACCGCGGCAATATGTTGCGTACTGGCACCACCGGCTCCCACCATCAAAGCAGAGATCTGGGTCGACAGCAAGTCAAACTTGCTGGATAATTTGTCGACGTCCTCGACCCTGTGGATGCCCCCAGATATAGGTGTGGCTCTCTCGTCACACCACCACTCATTGTTTGATGCCATATTTTCTAGAATCTGTCCGGCATCTTCTTCGCTTCGGGACATAAAGGACCCTCCAGCCGCGGCGTCCATGGAAGATTTCAAGTCATCCCTCAATCCGTTGTAGAACAGATTAATTATCTGCCATTTCGGAAGCTCATGATGAGGGCATCTTCGCTGCATTTCCTTATATCTCGTCCAAGCTTCATGCAAGGACTCGTGGCTGGCCTGGGAGGAGGAGGAGATCTCACTCCTCAGCTTCATGGTCTTCCCCGGAGGAAAGAACTTCGTCAGAAAAGCGTTTGAAAGCTTCTCCCAGGTGTTGAACGTATTCGGGTCCTTCCCCCTAAGCCACAGCTTGGCCGTATCTCGCAGAGAGAAGTGGAATAGCTTCAGACGGATCGCCTCAGTTGTGACACCATTTATCCGGAAGGTGTCACATTTCTCCAAGAAGGAGTCCAAATATTCAATGGTGCTCTCCATGGGTGTCCCCGAGAATTGATCCTGCTGGATCCACGTCACCAAAGATAGCTTAAGCTCAAAGCTTTGAGCCGTAATAGCAGGAGGACGGATGGCGGAGGTGGACTTGAGGGATGGCATCGAGTACTCCAGCAGGGACTTGTGAGGTGGGGTGTTCTCCCCCATGGTTTCCGGCTCTTCTCTTCTTCGCTTCTCTGCGGCAAGACGCCTAAGGGTGGCATTTATCTCCGGATCAACGGGAATCAAGTCGTCGAGACTTCTTGAACTCCTGCGCATTAAAAACAACAAACACCCGTGAAGCGAAAAGTGTGAAAGAAACAGATAAAATAAAAAATAAAAATAAAAAATAAGAAAATAAAATAGAAATGGAAAAAGAAGAATGCGAAAATTATCGCGAGATGGGGATATGAGCTAGACTCAGGGGTTCATGAAATCCTAAAATAACAAGCACGTTGCCTCCCCGGCAACGGCGCCATAAAGCTTGACGTCCCGGCGTGCGCAATGTATGATTGGGGGTGTGAGATGTAAATATTTATAACCGCAAGCACACTGTATTGTAGTGTGGCTTGGGGGTCGAACTCAGGGAGGCGTGGTTGTGCTTGTGTCAAGAATGATCGGATTCACCCTGTGGGCGAGCTAGCCCGAATCGGATGATGGGTTGTCACGGAAAATGGAATGCGAGGGATAAACAATATAAAGGGAAAACCCGGGACTTCGGTTTCCACCCTATCGTGCGATTCTCGCCGATACGGCCTACAGGTAGGATAGCGATCGGAATTAGGGTCTAATGGTGAGACGTTGCCTCTAAAAGTGGTACCAGCGTCCCATGGGCCCGATATTCCGGTCGGTTCCCAAGATGATACGCTGGACTTCCCGGGTTCGGTCAGTGGGCATTCCCATGTCCATTAACACTGACCGACTCCGGGAGCACTAAGCTCGTAACGATAACTCCCAACGTCTCGTCCTATCGCTCCCGCGCGCTAGGATTCGACGTCTACGCTAAGGGCGTGAGCTACGGCTAGGGAGTCAACCGACAAGTTTATTCCCCCTTGGCCCAACGGTCAAAGGCGGTCTTTTTCCTGCCGATGACAATAAAACACCCCGCGTAACCGGTAGATTCCTAATCCCTATCGATTTCCTAGTCCTATGGACGCATCGGGGAGGACCCACGAAGGGGTTTCCACCAAAATCCCAGAATTGGGAACTACTCACACATATTTACTAAAAAGCTATCTAAATCAAAATCGACCATTAAAAACATAATCAAGATATTGAAAAGCAGTAAGAGCAATGCTAATAACACTATATTAAAGTTTGGTAAGGATCGGAAAACTTACAAATATCTGAAAAATTACAGCCGTCAAGAGAGAAAAAAAGCAAAAAATAACAACTCTCGTTTCTGGAAAACCTAGGGGTCCTATATATAGAATACGCTATCACCCGATTGGTTGAAAAGTCAACCGATCTCGTGACCTGCTTTGTTTCTTCGGCAGCTCAGCACGGGACTTCACCCGGTCATATGGCACGGTCGGTTGAGGGTTGAAGCTGATCGGTTGGATCTTCGTGCCGTCGGGTGAACCAGTCGGTTGAGCTCTCCGTGTCTCGGCTTCGGAGAATTGGCTACAGATGAACCAATCGGGTGAAGGTCACCCGATCGGTTGGAATTCAGCATCAAATTCCAGAGATTTGGGGCGTTTGAACCGGTCTCTGAACCGACCGGTTGACTTTTCGCCTGCTTCAGCTTGTGTCTGGGTGGTGCACGCGTGCATCACCCGATCGGTTGGAAGTGACCAACCGGTCGGGTGAGGGGCTGAATGATGCTATCTTCGTCGTTTGACCCCCTGGATCACGCGTGACTCCTCCCGTTGCTCCGGAGACTCATGATATCATCGTTATATGTCCCCAACGCCGGTAAACTCCTACAAAATACTAAAAAACACGGAAAAGTGAAAGAAAACAAGAAAACACGAGAAAACGAATACAAGACGGCAGACAACAGCAAAAAACACAAAAGAAGACGTGCGTGAATATATAAAATATAAACGCACGTCAAAAACACTATTGCCGTCCCCGACAACGGCGCTAAAAACTTGACACACCCGTAGGCTACACCTAGGATCCACCTAGTGGTGTCACGATCGTCAGGCATAATATGGCCCCTAGGCTACGACTTCGGGTTCAATCCGAAAGCGGACGGTGTCGAGTTATAGTATAAAAGATAGTCGAATCCCACAGGGACGGAGATAGGGTCTATAATATTCTCAGTCTATTTCTAAATTTGGAAGTGAGTTAGCGGTCGGAGTGAAAGATTTAGGTTGATTGTTGTTGTGATATCGATAAAAAGTGACTAGGGCTTTAGGGATCGCCACTAGGATCGTCGGGGGTTGATGTTGGATAGGATCCTTACATTTCATTAGGGTTAGGGAATTAATCCCCCAATTCATACCACTCTCGTGGGTTAGAATTGTGGGGTATTTTGGTGGCTCTCGTTGACGCAATAGCAGTAGTCGTCAACGTATCGGTATAGTTCGTCGATGGATCCCCTCAAGGTGCGAGCTGGGCATGGTCACGTGCCTTGGTTTGATCCATCGATTTCCCTATTCGAATCCCTAGATACCCCTTAAGTACATCAATTCCACAGACCGTGGGCATGATCTCAGTACAGGTTATCTACGGATTCGGTAGGATCTACCGAAATACAACCCTAAGTCCCCAATTCAACATAGGGATCCAGATCTACATTTTCCCCCTAGAATCCTAGGGCTAACCCATCAACCCTAGATTAGATCTACTTAGACATCGCAATAGGAACGCACAAAAACATCAATTTTGCAGAAGAAAACATTTTAACAATAGATAAATTAGGGCTAAAAGAACTTACAGCGAGGGTAGAAGAACAATAGATCCAAACAAAAGCAAAAGCAGTAATCTTCAATAATCGATCCAAAATTCGCTACAAAAATTAATCCAAAGTTCCTACGAAAATCGCTCACCAAAAAATCTCTAAAATTCTTCGCAAAAAACAGAAATGAACTCGCCCCTTCAGCCGTCCCCGATCGCGAGCTATCACTGCTGCTGAAATCGTGTGCATCACGCTCGTTGAAATCTTGAGAGAAATGCCCTTGGAAGTGTCGACCGAGTAGGTGACTCGGTCCGAGCAGCTTCTGCTCGGTCAGTGGCTCAGCCCGTGTAAGTGAGCTGCTAGGCTGCTTGGAGAATTTGAAATCGTCCTACCCGGACTGAGTAGGACTCTGCTCGGTCCGAGTAGGCTCGGCTCGGTCTGGTACTCGGGCTCTACTCGGGCTGTGAAATCTGAGGTGGCTCGACCGAGCAGATAAGCTGCTCGGTCCGAGTCTGTCGTATTCGTCGCTGCTGTAATTAACATGACTCGGTCCGAGCAACAGAGCTGCTCGGACCGAGCAATTTCTGGGAAAAAGCTGCAGCAAGCTCCTGGGCTTCTCTCTCTACTCTTTCTCTCTTTTCTCCCCTCCAACAGTTCCGGGAACACGGCGAACTCCTCCAGAGCCCCGCCAACAAGCTCATGGGCACGTCGAATGTGTCCATACCCAAGCGGGGGTCCAAATCGCTCCAAAATCCCTGAAAATTCACGAAACACTACGAAACTAGAAAATATCGTCAGAAATGCAGAATCGTAGTAAAAAGTGGGATTTGGAAGCGAAAATGATATGCAATGCGATGAGATAATGATATGAAAATTATATAAAATATGGACACATCACCCACAAGGATGCGAATTATTATTATGTGAAACCATCAATTACATCTAGTCAAATACGTTTAAAATCTTCTTCAAGATTAGCCATAGCCCTCCTTGATTTTGGAATTTGGAAACCAGGGATTCTATGTTATAGTTGTTGAGTCAACTCAAGCTGTAACATGGATATCTCTTGGGAACCATTTCCATTCAACATATGATGTAGTTCGACTTAAATCAAACCATCGTGTCGTGAACATAACCGAGTGCAGGTGTAAGTTAGGATTGGACAAGAAAGCAAGAGCCTAACTAGACTAGTCTTTATGATTTGTTGAGCCAACTTAAGGTCATAAGTGACTAGGTGGTAAAAACTGTTAAGGGAATCACATTTGATGTGATTGATGAAGAGTCATCTACCGATCACAGAGTCAAGCAACTTGTTGAGCCAACTCAAGGTTGTGAAACTCAAGGTGGTCGGATCTCTTTTCCACTAAATATTATTATTCGCTCATCTATATTGCTTAATATGATCGCGAAAATAGTGGGAGGATATAGTTTAATAAAACCCATTTTGACTGCATTTAAAAACTATGAACAAATGCTGAACTAGGGTAGTTCTATTTTTTACCGAATGGAATCCAAGTCATAATATCCTAAAGGAATAAGTTAACTGGTCAAATGATTGGTTAAGGAATATCGACTCAAAATCAAATTCCATAGTCTAAACTGTGTTCTCACTGACCTTAAAGCGTCCTTCTTAGCACAGGCTTAAGGACAATGATTTTCTTGAGCTCTGGGTCCAACACAATAAAAGCACACTACTTGTCACTCGTCTATATGAGGTGCAGCTTAAACATACTGATTTTCAAAGCATGTTTCTCCATACAATTTGTTGAGTCAACTCAAGGTTGTATGGAAAATGGTTTTGATCCGCAAGGTTCGAAATTTTGGTCAAACTGTTTGATTAGAAGATGAGTGTAAGAGCAATGCAAGACCATGTATCCAAATCCGATATGAGTCAAGTAACTTGTTAAGTCAACTTAAGGTTGTGAAGCTCAAGTGTTTGGATGCATGAAGTGCTTGCACATCTTATATTTGTGTTGGGACATGTAATGTCTAAATGTGATTTAGAAAAGAAGAAGGCATTCAGGAAAGTCGGGTGAAAAAGAAAGTTTTGTCTATCATAAGAAAAGGCAAAAGTAGGAGCAACTGAAAATGGTACATATTTGATAACTCGGTTCAGAATAATATTGTATTAGGTGTTAATACATGAATGCACAAGTTACAAATAACTTATCTATGGAAACATAGACTAGGCCGTACCAAAGAGAACAGACTAGACAAGTCACATAAAGAGATGGCTTTGACCTCTCATATATGAGTCGAAAGACACTTATGAGTCTTGTTTCAAAGGTATGATTGTTGGATATGGACGACATATATACACCCATGAGGAGATGTATGAGGGCCTATGGACCTCAGATGTCGTGTGCACGAAAGCGTGCTCGAAGGGAACCTTTTCTCGTGTGAAAAGGACCACTCGATAAGTGGAAAAAGTCACTTTATAAGTGCAAAAAGGCACTTGATAAGTGAATGAAGAAGAGGATAAGTGAATGTGCTAATATAGGCTAATAAGCTTATATTTAGTTATTTCCTACAATAACTACCCCTAAAGCCTATAAATAGGACCCAAGGGAAGGCATTTATACTAATCTTACCATGCCATAAGTTTGCATAAGGCAACTTGTGTTCTTCTTCTCCCTTCCATTAAAATCCTCTTCTAAATAAAGATTTAGGCGGTGAAACGCTGCTTCGATCCTCCGTGATGAAGTATTGACCGTTGTGGTGAATCCGAGGGCGAAATTCAGAGATTACGGTGCCGCGTACGCAAGTGTAAGTCTCTCCTCTTCATTCGATCCTAACATCGTTGTTTTGACAGGATCCAACATTGGTATCAGAGCCATACGGGTTCGCTCCGGTCTCACCGATGAACGAGGCGTTGTCTTTTTCACGAATGAGTTTCCTACCTTTATGGATATGGTAGTAGTGCATCGTGACGGAGAGAATCGTTACAGTTGTTCTTTTCACGTTAGGGTCTTCTGTCATTACGGATATGGCAGGAACTCTCCGTGACGGGAAGAACTGACCGTTCATCTCGCCAAACTCGCACTCTTCATGGATGCTGAGTCTCCATTCAATAGGGAATGTGAACTCTCTTCATATGGAGCGTGAAGTTTGCGGCCTTGAAAGTGTGTTATTTTTTCATTTTGGCACATGGCCATTAAAGAATAACTACTTTCTCGACGAACGGGTGTTTCATCGGAGAAAAAGATGGCGGTGGTTATTCTCAACGGAGAAGATGACATCTTTGGTGCATGATCCCCATGGCCATATGGGGCATGGAGGCTATGCATCCCCCCTCCCCATGCGGAGGGGGTTGGCTACGGCCAATAACAAACAAGGCCACCCCCTCCGGTGGGGTGTGCGGCCAACCCCATGCAAGGGGGAGGCCGGCCATGGCCAAGAGGCCATGGCCGGGCCATGGCCAGGGCCTGGCCGGGCCATGGCCAGGGCCTGGCCGGCTCTGGCCGGCCAGGGCCAGGGGGCCCTGGTCGTGGCCAGGGTTAACCCTGGCCGAGGCCAGGCCAGGGCCTGGAGGCCCTGGCCGAGGCCAGGCCAGGGCCTGGAGGCCCTGGCCTCTGCCAGGGCCACGGTCGGCCCTAGCAGAGGCCAGGGCCATGGTCACTGTCGGCCCTGGCCTCGGCCAGGGCCAAGCCCCGGTTGGCCTTGTATTTTGATGGGGGAAGGGGGGCTTGCATGACCGGAGGGGATGGCTTGCATGGCCGGTCTCTTCGGAGCCGGCGGCAGTTGTCTGCGGCAAAATTCTCCTGTAGGGGGGAAGCGCCTGGATCCATACGGGAGCCGACGGCGGTGGCTTGCAGAAAACTCCCCTTAAGGGGTGTTCGGCCTTGGCCAAGTTGCGATGGCAACTCTCCCTTGGGAAGGAAGATGAATTCGGCCTTGGCACGGCCACGACACGACCCCGGCAATGGCCGCGGAATTGTCGAAATATTTCGGCTATGTCACCCTGTAATGGGGTATAGGCCCTGCAAAATATGTTTGCAAAATACGTTTGAAAAATACGTTTTCAAAATACGTTTTTCAAAAACGTTTTCCGCTGCAAAGTACTATAAGAGTACTGTTATTTGATAAAGTGATGGGGAAATATTGAAAATTGTTCTAGATGGTGATTGGGATCGTAATGACTTTTCCGATTCTAGAACAACATCTTCAATATTTTTCGAAAGTAACTTATCAAATATAATAATATCATTCCAAGTGGGATTTTTCCAAGTGGGAGTGATATTAAACTAGTCTGAAATTTCCACATTCGATTGATTCAGCATCTCAATGGATCATGATTCGACCAGTGGTCTTTTGGACTAATTTGTGGGACACCTTGGCTCTGTCTGGGGGTAGTGAACCATGGACTAGCCATTCCCCTGGTCGGTCCGCTGGCCGAGACTGCTGAATTATGAAAATGTCTAAAATAATGACTATAAATATGAAATTTATGCAATGTTTCTGATCAAACCTTCGTTTTATGTCTTTTGCAGCATTTTAAAGCTAAAATGTCTTCTGCCGCTAAGATCATCGTCGCTGAGTTGAACAAAGGTGCAAAACTCAACGGCGATAATTACAAACTATGGTCCATAAAGATACAATATGTTCTAGAGGAGCAAGATGTGCTCGAAACTCTAAAGAACAAAATGATTGAACCAGAGTTGGGCACTACGGCCTAACACAGAAGAGACAAGGAAGCTTTCGATGCTTGGTCTCGGAAGAACAAGATTGCACGCATTACGTTGTTGTCCAGTATGGCCGACGACATAATGCGTATCTTCCGAGAACATGACTTAGCCATGGACATATGGTCCAAGCTGGAAGAGAAGTTTGGTGGCACCTCGGTGTCCAAACTTCGTTCTTTAACTATAAGATTTGATGCATACAAGAAACGTCCAGATCATTCCATGGGGAAACATCTGCGACATATGGCGAATCTCATCTCAGAGTTAAAGGATGCAGGTCATGTGCTCACTGACGAGCAACAAATCCAAGCAGTCATACGTTCCCTACCAAATGGGTAGGACCAAATGAAGATGCATCTCACTCATAATGAGAGCATCAAGAACTTCAGCGATGTTTCTAAGCACCTCGAGTTAGAGGAAGAGTGGCTTGCGACCGCCAAGCCAAGTGCAGAAGTGCACATGGTTGCTAGTTCCTCACACGGGGGAAAGAAACGGAAAAATTGTTCAAAGTTTGCTAATGAACGTAATAAGCAACCAGAGTCTACCAAGAAACCCAAACATAAGGGTGGGCACAAGAAATGGCACAAGAAGAAGGACTTGAAGAAGATCAAGTGTTTCAAGTGCAACAAGTTAGGTGACTATGCTCGTTCATGTACGAGTGGAGGTGACGAGGTAACTTGTAATAATACTAGTTACATATGTGTTTCTAGTTCAATATTTCTTGTAGAATATAATCCCTTTTGGATAATTGATTTAGGTGCCACCGACCACATAGCAAGGGACAGACGGTCCTTCGTGGAGTATCACTGGATACGCCAAGGAACGAAGTGGATCTACGTAGGAAACAACACACGTGTTGAAGTGAAAGGCGTTGGAACGTGCAAGCTCGTCTTGGACAACGGCCGCACTATCCTACTTCATGATGTTCTCTTCGCTCCGGATATTCGAAGGAATATTATATCTGTGGTCGTGTTAATGGGTCTTGGTTATAGCTGGTTTTTTCATAATTGTAAAGTGGACTTGTCTTGTAATAATACTCTAATTGGTTCTGGGTATGTATTTAAAGGATTTATTGTATTAAATACAATGTATGATTCCTCATTTAATAATGAAAATTTCCTTATTGCAAATTCGTCAAATTATGAATCAGATGTAATTTGTTGGCATGCAAGGCTTGGTCACATTGGACCAACACGAATGGATAGACTTACCAAACGTGGCCTTCTATACAATGTTTCAAAGGTCGAAATATCGACTTGCGAACATTGCCTTGTAGGGAAATCTTGTCGCAAGCCATTTGGAACCGGCACAAGGGCCGAGGTTCCATTACAGCTCATCCATTCGGACATATGTGGTCCGATGAATGTCAAGACAAGACGTGGGAAGTCCTATTTCATCACTTTTATTGATGACTTCACCCGATTCGGTCATATCTATTTGATATCCCACAAAAGTGAAGCATTAACCTGCTTTAAAAACTATATGAGTTTGGTGGAAAATCAATTAGATCGCAAGATTAAGGTCTTGCGAACCGATAGAGGCGGTGAATACCAATCAACAAGTTTTAAGGAACTTTGTGATGAAAAAGGCATAGTTCATCAGGTAACTATGCCTTATACACCGCAACAAAATGGTGTTGCAGAAAGGAGGAATATGACCTTAATGGAAATGGTCCGTTCAATGATGGCACAAGCTAACTTGCCAATCACATTTTGGGGTGATGCATTATTGACTGCCGCTTTCATTTTAAACCGCGTACCCTCGAAATCAGTTAGCTCCACTCCTTATAAGTTGTGGAACCAAACGTCTCCTGACTTAAACATTTTAAAACCTTGGGGATGTGCATCCTACGCATATATTTCCTCCCATAAGTATGGCAAACAAGGGCCAAGGGGGAGGAAATGTATCTTTATACGATATGCAGAAAACTCCAAAGGTTATGTTTTCATTGGTCAGGAAGACAATGGAGGTCTAATTGAATTTGAGTCGAGGGATGTCACTTTCTTGGAAAATGAGTTTCCAAGACAGGGCGAGATAAGTCAGGACTTATCTCTATTTGAGATTAATGATCAAGAAGGATTACCTCATTCGAGTGGGAGAATTCTTGGTGAAGACGAAAATACGTTTCAACCTTCACCAATGGATGATACGAATGATGCTAATCCTATTCCATACGGGAATAATGATTCAAGTGGGAGCAATTCTAACGACATTCCAAGTGGGGGTGATATTAGAATTGATCTAAATTCGAGTCAACAAGGACTTGAAGAATCTCAAATACGACGTAGTAGTCGTACAAGGTTAGCTCCTCTAAGATTTGAGGATGAATTTCCGTAAACCTTTATGACTTTACTACAAGAAGATGACGATCCTGCTACTTTCAAACAGGCAGTATCATGCCATGCAATAGACAAATGGATGGAAGCGATGAAGGAGAAATTAGAATCTATGAAAGTTAACCAAGTCTGGGACTTGGTTGACTTACCCGGAGGACGTGGAGCTATTTTGAACAAATGGGTTCTCAAGATCAAGCATAAGGCTGATGGCTCTATAGACAGATATAAAGCTTGCCTTGTCGCGAAAGGTTTTACGCAACATGAAGGGATAGACTACGAAGAGACCTTCTCACCTGTTGTTCGTTTTACCTCGATTCGCTTGATTCTGGCTATGGTAGCTTGCTTAGACCTCGAATTACATCAGATGGATGTAAAGACTGCCTTTCTCAATGGAGAATTAGACGAGGAGATCTATATGGAACAACCAACATGGTTTGTAAAAGAAGGAAACGAACATAAGGTTTGTAAACTTCGTAAGTCCATATATGGTCTTAAACAATCCTCGAGGTAATGGTATATACGATTTCAAGAAGTTGTCTTATCAAATGGTTTTTCCATGCTTGATGAAGATAACTGTGTATATATCAAGAGAATTAAGAACAAGTATGTTATTATGTCTCTATATGTAGATGACATTTTAATAGCCGGAAATAACAAGGGCTTTGTGATGGATATCAAGGCTTGGCTTTCATTAGTCTTTGAGATGAAAGACATGGGAGAAGCCGCATATATCCTTGGAGTTAAGATTTCAAGGAATCGTTTGAAGAAACTTCTCTCTCTTTCACAAGAGACTTATATAAAGAAGGTTCTAGAACGTTTTAATATGCAGGACTGCAAGTCCATTGATACTCCTATAAGCAAATGCGATAATTTATGTCTGACATCGTGTCCAAAGAACCAAAAGAAAAAGGAAATTATGGAAAAAGTTCCATATTCCAGTGCAGTTGGTAGTCTTATATACGCTATGATGTGTACAAGACCGGACATCTGTTTTGCCGTTGGAATGGTAAGTCGTTACCAATCCAATCCAGGGCAAGTACACTGGAAAGCGGTTAAGAGGATAATGCGGTATCTTAAAGGAACTGCAGACTATGCTTTATGCTATTAAGGAGATGCCTTGAGGCTTGAAGGCTACACTGATGCTGATTGGGCGGGTGATCTCGATAAGCGACGATCGACCTCAGGATATGTTTTTCTACTCAGATCTGGTGCAATATCCTGGAGTAGCAAGAAACAATCCTGCATCGCACTTTCAACTAAGGAAGCCGAGTTTGTTGCATTTAGCATGGCAGTCCAAGAAGCTGTTTGGCTTAGGAAGTTCTTAGACAGGCTAATTGATGCAAGTGACTCAGGTGTTGTACCAATACACAGTGACAGTCAAGCATCTATAGCCTATGTCAAAGATCCAAAATTCCATTGTAAGACCAAACACATTGATATCCGCTACAAATTTGCAAAAGACTATGATAAGACCAAGAAGGTAGACATTAGGTACATATCTACGCATGAGATGATAGCGGATCCGCTTACGAAGGCGATCCCCAGAGATGTGTTTTACAAACACTTATCATCTCAAGGATTGCGTAAGAGCTGAGTTATACCAGTATAAATTCCCATGTCTATGAAAAATCAAATTTAATAAAAGAATAAGTTCTTTTCAACATTGCGTATGAGTTTCTTGAAAATGTTTGTGTACATTTCTTTTATCTCAGCTGTATTTTGTATGTCTGACAGATTGAGGTTGGCTCTCTCACATGAGCAACCGCCTTTATTCTATCAGACGGATAAGATAAAGATGAGACCTGTTTAAAGTCGAAATCGTCAGACGGATGATTTAGAGTCATGACTTGAACAAAATGGTCGTATGAAAGATCTGCGTCATATGGATGCTTACAAAAGATCTAAGAAGATTTTTGAAATCTTATCTGTCTTATGCGGGATGTGGGTCCAGGAGATCAATGAGTAGTAAAAGGGACTCAAAGTCAGACATTGTGGTGTCTGACCATCATCCTTACAACATCATTAAGACATACGCTCCATGGGAAAGGAGTGATGTTGTAATACGTATTCATACTACGTGTGCATTTGACCATTGGGTTAGAATAGTAATTGTGTTTACTATTATGTGAGACCCAAAGACCACATGGGTCTTTACTTCTTACCCTTATGGACTCTAATTGGTTCCTTTAGATTTGACTGGGTGATCGCTATCTTAGCATGTTGCTAATGGACTATGGTAAATTCGGTCCGGCGGGGCATGTTAGAAAAGCGAGTCAAGTCAAGATCGAAAGGATCGCAAGAAGAGGAAGATTAATTTCATATTCACATTTGGACTTTATAGATTCAAAGCTGGCCAGCCAATTGTAATCCAGATGGGATTCAATTGTTGAATATAAAGTATAAGAACTGTGAAGAAATAATCTAGGGTAAAGCATGCGTTAATCTACTCAACTTTGCACCTCGAGGAGTGTTGTGTATCTCTAACAAGTGCACAAACAGCGGACTCTATGCGCATGACGGTCACACGGCCTATTTCTCGGTATGATAAACAGAAGAACTAAAGGAAAAGATGTTTCCTTACAATCCCCTCAAGTGTGAGTGGGAGATGTTGGATATGGACGACATATATACACCCATGAGGGGATGTATGAGGGCCTATGGACCTCAGATGTCATGTGCACGAAAGCGTGCGTGAAGGGAACCTTTTCTCGTGTGAAAAAGACCACTCGATAAGTGGAAAAAATCACTTTATAAGTGCAAAAAGGCACTTGATAAGTGAATGAAGAAGAGGATAAGTGAATGTGCTAATATAGGCTAATAAGCTTATATTTAGTTATTTCCTACAATAACTACCCCTAAAGCCTATAAATAGGACCCAAGTGTAAGGCATTTATACTAATCTTACCATGCCATAAGTTTGCATAAGGCAACTTGTGTTCTTCTTCTCCCTTCCATTAAAATCCTCTTCTAAATAGAGATTTAGGCAGTGAAACGCTGCTTCGATCCTCCGTGACGAAGTACTAACCGTTGTGGCAAATCCGAGGGCGAAGTTCAGAGATTACGGTGCCGCGTACGCAAGCGTAAGTCTCTCCTCTTCATTCGATCCTAACATTGTTGTTTTAACAGGATCCTACAATGATGGCCAAACTCCTTCTGTAAGACAGTGAGAAAATGAGTTGGAGAACTTGTGGACTCGTACATACGGATATATCCAGACCCAAGTCTAAATTAGCCTAGATATGGTATACTTATTTTATTACGACATGTGTTCTTGATGAAACGCAAGTCTGATAAAATAAAGAACACAATGTCAGAAGTATTTCAACTACTTCGATCAGATCGAAGAGACAAATACTTAGTTGTATAATTTTTGCGTAAATTAAAAGAAAATGAGATTTATCTCAGGTCAAGTCTATTAACACATCGATGTGTTGGAGAGCATAAATCGCACTCTGTTAGACATGGTACGATACATGGCAAGTGACTCTGAGTTACAATCATCCCTTTGGGTTAAGTCCCAGAGATAATGCATAGGTTCTTAATAAGGTTCTGTCAAGACCTTATCAATATGATATTCCTCAAATTAATCATTAGGAAGTTACAGTAGTACTCGAGCCTTGTGAAACGAAAAAATCGAGTAAGGCAGCATAGTTGATGATGGCCTAGACAACTTCCAAGATTCCATTCGGAGTAGTGACTCTAAGAAATGGCTTGATGTA
Source organism: Scilla litardierei (assembly GCA_030789695.1). NCBI lineage: Eukaryota > Viridiplantae > Streptophyta > Magnoliopsida > Asparagales > Asparagaceae > Scilla > Scilla litardierei. The sequence goes on from CM061141.1 coordinate 121,871,267, forward strand.
ATCCGAAAATGGTCCTTGCACGTAAATAAGGTATGGACTTTAGTAGATGTACCCAAAGGAAGTGTTTTCTTTGGCTGCAAGTGAATCTTCAAGACAGAACATTGGTGCAGATGGAAAATAGTGTAGTACAAGTTATGCTGGTTAAGAATATTTACAATCAAAACTCCTATAAATTGATTGTGATGAAACTTTCTCCCCAATAGCTGTGTACAGATCTATTCGGATCAGATTCGATGTAAATGCTCATGATGACCATGAAAACTAGAGTATACATGTATAGTCTATTTTCTAAATATGATTTATAAGAACAAACTTAAATGAATCAGCCAGAGGGTTTTCAAGGTCAGTGGGAGTGAATAAAAAGCATTTGAGGCATCAGGAGCCGGAACATTTATTTTGATAAAGTGGTCAAAGAGTTTGACACTTTATCAGAAATGATTATGAAAAGTATTTATCGAAGTTAATAATAATGTAGTCTACATTAGAACTTAGGTAAAGTCCTGAGACTTGATGCGAGGTCAAACAAGTATCGAGATAAGAATCTTGATCATGGAGAATTGCTTGACCATTTGTAGCACACGTCTGAAATTGTTCGTGGTCGTAGATGTTTCGACAAAAAGATATCGAAACATTGGATAGACCATTGTGTCTTTGTCTTCACCATGGAGTGGTGACGATGATCTCATGGTCGTTTGACTTGGTGAAGTTGGAGACGAGACACATGTGCTCATTGGAGAATAAGTTCACTGAACAACCCAACAAGAGTTATCGCATGGTTAACATAACTAATCTTTCAGTGATAACTCTGAGTGATGATAGGCAAGTTGGTCCTTAGACTTGAGGTCATTGTACGAACATGTACGTGAACGGTGTCACTTAGATCTCTGACCTAGCTTCGAGGCAAAGCCTGTCGAAAGGTCTTTGGTTGGGTGGCACTTGAAGCATGTGAGGAGAGTAAAGACCAAAAGAGGATTCGTCTCTCCCATTTATGGAGAGTTAGTGTCGCACGAGTTAGTATTGTCTTTAGTGAAAACTTTGGCCAAAGTATGTTGGAAGAATACCAACGTTGGTAGACTAAAGACCGATGGAGACTAATCAAGTTCAAGTTAGTAGGGTTGACAATTGATTGTGCCCTCGGCTTGACTAAGCGGCATAGTTTTGACAAAGGGACTAAAACTGTGGTATTCATCACGGACATAGTCAGGGTGGTTTCGACAATACTCATTTCAACGAGTTAACCACATAATTATGATACTAAAACAGAGACGGCACATGCTGCTCGTGATCTCTGATGCCTGGGTTTTGAGCCCCACCTGTAGTATGGTCAAGATGTATGGTCTCACACAAAGTGAGACCTTCATCTAGTAATAGAAAGTCTTTAAGGGAGATAATACATATGATGTATGAGAATTTATTAAGTCGTAAAGAGTTTTCGATATAAGAATGCATATGATGTATGAGAATTTATTAAGTCGCAAAGAGTTTGCGATAAAAGATTTAGAATATTATTGATGGGATTAATTACATTTCATGCAAAGGTATTTTAATAGGTCGCAAAATGTTTGTGGGCCTATTTTATACAATGAACGCATAGAAAATGGTTACGTGGATGCCGGGAACATCCTAGTGAAAATCCAGTATCAAACGACGCCAAAAACGGACCCTAAATAAGCTAGGAAAGTCAAAAATTCAAAGGCCCAAGAGTTATTAATAGGGGGGCCTCTTTGGAGGGCTAGTCCCTTCACATAGCAGCTGGCTCAGCCCAAATAGTAGTTGTCACCCAAATAGTAGTTGCCACCCGCAAAGCAGCTAGCGCCCTTGCGGGCGCAGCTGGTGCCTGCATGGGCAAGTGCCCTGGCTAGCACGTGCCCAGCCAGGGCTGGGGGTGGATGGGACCCACCTGCCTGCTACGGGCGGGCGCCCCCAAACACCCAAGTGTTGGGCATGTAGGGCCCACTAGTGGGCCCCACCAAGCTGCTAGGACCTAGGGTTCCGTGCTTGCTTTTGGCGGCTACGTTTTTGTGAAAAGTGCGATTTTTGGGTCATGTTTGAGACATCGTTTGAGGGGTCAAATGAAGTCGGAATGGATCACCGTTTATTTCTATGCAATCACCATTCATGCTCTTCGATTTGATATATGATATCACTTACGAAGCTCAACAGTGAGGGAGGAAAATTTGCTAAAGCTTAGCCTTCGTGTAAGGCAAACTAAATTGGTTTTTCCTCCTCCAAAAGTTTAGTCACACATCGGATATGGAGAAAAGGGGTGGGGTTAGCCGCCTATATAAATAGGGGCCAACCTCCTCCTTGAAACATGCACCAAGCTCCAGATCTGAGTAGCTCCGTTTAACGTGCGCAAGATCGGATCCAAGCTTAATTAAGATTCAACCTTTCTCCCTAATTCTTCATTGCTCCTGATCGGACTCTAGTAAAGCTATGAATGAGTTTGGGTCAGATCTGAAGTCTTGACGGAGGATTCACTCAAGGTGAAACTTTCTAGAGCACGTTGTTGGCTCAACGACAAGGGTGTTGCTCGCCTTAGGACGCAGTTTGGCTCAGGACACGATTCGGCTTGGGAGAAGCGGCACAGCCCCAACGTGGGGAAACGCTTCGGGGATAAAGAAAAGTTGCTGAAAATGATGATTCGCCTGGAAGCAAAGTGACAGGGATGTAGTTTAATATTCATGCATTTATAATTGCAATAAATTGATAGATCTATCTTTAGGGGATGTAACCCAGGGATAGTAGAGATTCTGGCTAGGGTTTATTCTTTAGGGATGTTCTTTAAATGGTTTAAGATGTTTTGTGCTGCCTTCCTTGATTTCTTCATCCATCTGACTTAGGCCAGACATCAATTGTATATCCCTAAGGACCTACAAAACCCTACAATTACACACCAGGTCAGCTCCTTAGCAGATACACTCTACAAGGATGACATCAGTAGTAGACACTCGAGAACAACTCCATAAGTCTGCACAGCCAAGTTCTTGGTACAGACAAGGTCAGCAATAATTACCCCATCTCCAAGCTTGCAAGACAGAGCTCTTCGAGATGTGGTAGATTTGAGCCCTTAGCTCCGGCTAGGGCCCTCATTGATACAACTTTAGTGAACAAGCAACATCCAAACAACACTCAGCCCAAAACATACAGCATCCAACAGTTCAGCACTCTACTCAACTGTATTGTCTTTACCAAGTCTCCAGCTTAAGCTGAGGCCCCCGCTAGTCCGACCTCAGTGACCCAGCGAGCAAACAACAGCTCATCTCAAATCACGTCGCACCCAGTAAAACCCCCAGCTATGGCTGGGGCCTATGCTGACAAGACTCCTCAGGTGGTCACGGCATGGACATATGCTATCAAGACCCATGGTCTTAGTACTGACCTCTGGCATCCAACTCCATGGTCATGCCACATCCTAACTATCAAACAACATATGACTCCAGTCGTGCTGAGCCTAACCCCTAGCTCAAGCCGGAATCCCCGCTGGTCCGACCTAAGCATCCCAGCACCCTTAAATACTTCCTTATCTATCTCCTTACATTGAATCATCTTTTTCATACATCAAATAAGAATCTCAGCCAGGCAAACCCTTCCATGTAGTTCCCTGTGGTAGCTACTGCACACGTACTAGGGGGGGTGAATAGTACTTAAAATAATCAAGATAGTTATTCCTAATTATTATGCAAGAAACAAACGACAATGCGGAATTAAACAACTATCAACAAGAATTAAAACATACGCAAACAAACAATATTACTGGGTTCGGATCCACCGAAGTCTCCCCGACTTGTTCCCGGTGATCCTACGTCCCAACCACCCGGATCCCCTCCGGATACTTGAGTTAGCAACCCTAACTCAAGATTTCCACTATGAAGTACTTGTGAAAAACCTTCACAAGTCAAATCATACAAAAGACATGTGACTCCCACAAACCGGGATCACAACCTCTCTCACAACCGAGAGACACAATTCAAATACGATTGAAATGAAATAAACTCTTACCTTACAAAATCCTATGCCTTGAGTATACTTACCAAATTAGGGCAATGAGGGATTTTGAGGAAGAGGATGTCACCAAACCCTAGCTTCAAGAAGATGACCAGCAATGGAAGCCTAGGGTGGAGTATGGTGACTAGGATCAAGCTCTTGGCTTGAGAAGCTCACAATGGAGAGAATCTCTCTTGAGGAATTAGGGCTCAAGGTGTTGAGGGAGAGATTCTTGTGAGGGAGAGAGAGCTTTGAAATAGCTTGGGAGAGCTCTTCTCTTAGGTCTGAAATTGCTTGGAAATAGGACCTCTAACTCTTCTTCAAACGAATCAGGATTCTATTTAAAGGGGCAAGAGAAATCGAGTTTGAAAGAATCCCAACGGCTCTATTCTGAAGCAGACTAGTCGGTCAAAGAAGGATCACTGACCGACTAGTTCATCAACTAGTCGGTCGGTGATACAACGTAGACCGGTAGAACAGCCAAGAAGTCGAAGTACAGGCAAAGACAACTAGTCGGTCTAAGAAGACTTGCCGACCGACTAGTTTCACAACTAGTCGGTCGGTGAATGATCTTTGACCGACTAACGTCGAAATAGAATAGGCTGACTTCAAGTTGACTTAGTCGGTTTAAGAACAAATGCTGACCGACTAGTTTCTCAACTAGTCGGTCGGTAAACGTTCTTTGACCGACTAACTTGAAACAGTAGCTCAGGCTGAAAATGATTGTACACAACTAGTCGGTCTGAGAAGGACTCCTGACCGACTAGATCGTCATCTAGTCGGTCGGTGACTCTTCTTTGACCGGCTAACTGTAGACAGGGAAAGAGCTGAATATAGAGAAGGCAAACTAGTCGGTTCATGTAGAGTTGCCGACCGACTAGATCGTCATCTAGTCGGTTGGTGACTCTTCTTGAACCAACTAACATGCACTCGAAGCCGAGGGAAGAAGCGATAGGCTTCGGGAAAGTTTCTAATGGCTTCTATGAATATCCTAGCTCTAAGATATGAGCGAAATGAAGTATATAATGTAAGTCCAACTCAAGGCTTAACATTCTAATCTATGAAGCTAGAAGACTATAAAATAAACCTTACGAGCCGTCTTCAAAGCTTCAATCTTCATTCCTCTTGACTTCCATATTGCTCCTTGAGCTTCAACGAAGCTCCAGGCACACGATCACGCGTATTGAGAAGTCTTGAGAAGTCGCTTTTGATGAACGTGGTATTTTGGCGACGATCTCCATAACTGCGCTCACAAATAAGTTAGTATACATTATTTATGTTTGCTCATCATCCAAAACCAAATCCGGGGAATCAGATCACAACATTCTCCCCCTTTTTGGTGATGACAAACCAACATAAATAATAATCAATAATAATGATTCAATTGAAATTTACTTACTCCCCCTGCATTGATGACAAGTTAGTTCCATATTCAATAATATTCATATGCATCAAGCAGCGAGGGAAGATATGAAATATGAACCACATATTGACATATAGGATCTAAATCCATTTTATATCTTTACTCCCCCTGAATCTAACACATCAAATTAGATTCTTGGTAAATTCCTTTGAATTATTAATTATCACATTGTCATTATTATATCTCTCCCCCTTTGGCATTAGCAAAAAGAGCGGGAGGAGACAAAACCAATGGCTAAAAATAACGCATGGGAGTCGAAGAATACGACCAAGGCCCAAAATAACACCAATGCAAAATATCAAATGCAAAATACCGAATAAAAGCAAAGCGTGTCAAGGAGACCAAAGTCGAAAACCGGAAACCGAAATCATCAAATCATCGACGAAAATCGGAAAACGAAATCACCAAGCCATAGGCGAAAATCGAAATACGAAATCATCAAGCCATAGGCGAAATACGAAATACCAAATCATCTAGCCATAGGCGAAAATCGAAAACCGAAATCATAAAATCATCGGCGAAAATCGGAAAACGAAATCACCAAGCCATAGGCGAAAAACGAAATCCGAAATCATCAAAACTCAAATCGATTTTACTCATTGAGTTTTGGAACATACTCTCCAAAATCAATAGAATGCATGGAAAACAATTCTATGTTTCCATAGAAAGAATTCTATTAAATCCATAAAATCGTCGAACGACGAAATCAACATCAGAGACAAAATAATCCGATGTGCATACCAAATGTAGCATGCAAGAATATTATGCCAAAAATAGATAGAACATCATATAACAATGGCATACACTAATCTAGCATACCAAATGAAGCAAAATGATACCAATCGTACTATATTCTACCAATGGATACCAATATGAATCAAAAGTATGAACATACTTACAACATTAAGCTCCCCCTACTTTGGTGCATCATTCAAGCACCATCAACTCCAATCGAATGAAAATCCTTGCAAATCACGGAGTTGGTAGGGTGGGTATCTCATGGTGGATTTAACCTAGAGAATATCATTTTGGTATCCAAAAATCTTTTTGGATCCTATGGGTTAGGCAATAAATTTAGCTAACCAAATTCAAATTAAATGTAACCCATACAAACCACAATTGCTTTGGTACCCATAAAATGAAATTAAACTTATGGTACCAAGCAATGAAGGGTCAAAGGAAACTAACCCTTCGGAAACCAAGTCCAAGAGGAACTTGATTTCCCAACATAATCATCATTCAAGATAACATCATTAATAAACGATTTCACATACAAATTCTTATTATGCATGCTTGTGTTCTTCGGACCCCAAATGGTGTATGTCTTGGGTGTCCTAATCCTATTGGGAACATGCATATGTTGTTGATTTCTATGTGATGCATGTCGTGGGTAAGCATATGGAATTCGATGCAATGGTGCATGATGATAATTATTCATATGAGAATGAGGATGAACATATGAATGTGGAGGAACACGTGCATGAGCGTGTCTCACAAGGTGTGCACGTGCTCGTGGGGTGCGGAGCATAAAAATCATCATTTGTGCTAACATGTGGGGTAGGTTGTGTGTTCCTACATGGCATGGTATACATGTAAGCATGACCCTTCTTTGGAGGTCCACCCAAAGTGGGTTTCTTTCCAAAAGGGGGCGTGTTCCTAGCGGAAGCACCATTGGTAGAAGATCTACCCATGACGTGTTTACTTCCACTAGTAGAAGCATCGGAAGATGGCCTAACAAAGGTGGCGGACGATTTGGATGATCCTCCCAACTTATACCCCAAACCAATGTGATGATTGGCCGGAAGTAAGTCATTTAGGATATCATCCAACTTGCCCTTACCTTTGTTGAATTCATGAATTCGGCCTAATGTGCTCTCATGCTTCTCGGTGAGAGAATGCAAAGAAGCATCCAAAGTGGACACTTGCGATGTGAGTGCACAAACACGTGACTTGAGATTTTTATTCTCAATACTCAAGGTTGAGATTTGAGACGTCAAATCCGCTATCACATGTTCATCCGAATCCTCGATATGAACATGCTCAAGTTGAGACTTGAGATTTTCAATCTCATTTCTCAACCCATCAACAACGGTGTCGTTGTTGACGATGAAAGGCTTAGGCGAGTTTTTAAGACTATCTAATTCATTTTTAGTCTTCATAAACTTAGTAGCCATATTAGAAAATTTATTCCAAAGTTGTTCATTGGCTATTCTAAGTTCATCATTGGTTACCTCTTTGCCTTCATCCTCGCTTCCATCTTCGCTTCCATCCTCGCTTTCATCGGAGGAAGTCTCTTCATCACAATCCTCTTTTCCCATGAAGCACGTGTGTGCATTCTCCATTCTTTCATCGTCCGACTCTCCACTTGAGGAGTCGGAGTCGGTGAAAGTGCCGACAAGCCCTTTCTTGTGCTTTCTTGACTTGTCGTGCTTGGATCCCTTCCATTTTCCCTTGTGTTTGTAGAGAGGACAATCCGGCTTAATATGTCCTGGCTTGTTGCATTTGTAACACACGGGAGTAGAAACATTAGTCGAAATAAATTTAGATTTACGATTCAACTTACCTTGTCGGAAGAATCGGATGAATTTCTTTGCCATATTGGCCAATGCTTCCATGTCCAATTCTTCGTCCTCTTCTTCTTCCGAATCTTCATCATCGGTAGATGGAGCGGCCTTGAATGCAATTGCCTTTTTCTTTGGATCGTCTTGCTTCAAGTACGCCTTCATCTTTTCCTTCATCCGGATCTTACTCTCCTTGCGTACCTCATAAGACAACAAGGTACCCATTAGTTGTACGACGGTATATTTATTCATGTCATTACCTTCCTCGATGGCGTAGGTACGCTTATCCCAACAAGAAGGAAGTCCATCGATTATCTTTGAGACTTTCTCCTTTTGGGTGTAGGTCTTCCCAAGAGCTTCCAAGTCGTTTGAAATATCCACGAAGCGAGCGTAATATTCCTTCATGGTTTCGCCCTGCTCCATATGAAACAACTCAAATTCTTTATTAGCAACGACGAGTTTAGAATCTTTTACCGTACTCGATCCTTCGTGCAATATGAGGAGTTGGTTCCATATTTGATATGCACTCTTACATGTGCATATCTTGTTGAAATCCTCGGGCTCCAACGCACAATTCAAGGCATTCATTGCCTTGGCATTGGCTACTTCCGCGGCGACCTCCGCGGGTGTCCACTTCGCGAAATTTTCTTCGGAAGGCTCGATATACTCCGTCATGGTAGCTCTCCATAGTGAAGCGCTCCGGAGGAAAATTTGCATCCGGCATTTCCAGTACCCGTAGTTGGTACCGTTGAAGTGTGGAGGCCTGACGGAGGATAGTCCTTCCATAACTGAAGAAGCTCCATCGCGGTTCTTGAAGACGTTGTAGTCGTTGTTCGTCATAGCTTTGAACTTGTAGCTTTAACCTTGGCTCTGATACCAATTGTAGTTCCCTGTGGTAGCTACTGCACACGTACTAGAGGGGGGGTGAATAGTACTTAAAATAATCAAGATAGTTATTCCTAATTATTGTGCAAGAAACAAACGACAATGCGGAATTAAACAACTATCAACAAGAATTAAAACATACGCAAACAAACAATATTACTGGGTTCGGATCCACCCAAGTCTCCCCGACTTGTTCCCGGTGATCCTACGTCCCAACCACCCGGATCCCCTCCGGATACTTGAGTTAGCAACCCTAACTCAAGATTTCCACTATGAAGTACTTGTGAAAAACCTTCACAAGTCAAATCATACAAAAGACATGTGACTCCCACAAACCGGGATCACAACCTCTCTCACAACCGAGAGACACAATTCAAATACGATTGAAATGAAATAAACTCTTACCTTACAAAATCCTATGCCTTGAGTATACTTACCAAATTAGGGCAATGAGGGATTTTGAGGAAGAGGATGTCACCAAACCCTAGCTTCAAGAAGATGACCAGCAATGGAAGCCTAGGGTGGAGTATGGTGACTAGGATCAAGCTCTTGGCTTGAGAAGCTCACAATGGAGAGAATCTCTCTTGAGGAATTAGGGCTCAAGGTGTTGAGGGAGAGATTCTTGTGAGGGAGAGAGAGCTTTGAAATAGCTTGGGAGAGCTCTTCTCTTAGGTCTGAAATTGCTTGGAAATAGGACCTCTAACTCTTCTTCAAACGAATCAGGATTCTATTTAAAGGGGCAAGAGAAATCGAGTTTGAAAGAATCCCAACGGCTCTATTCTGAAGCAGACTAGTCAGTCAAAGAAGGATCACTGATCGACTAGTTCATCAACTAGTCGGTCGGTGATACAACGTAGACCGACTAACGGTAGAACAGCCAAGAAGTCGAAGTACAGGCAAAGACAACTAGTCGGTCTAAGAAGACTTGCCGACCGACTAGTTTCACAACTAGTCGGTCGGTGAATGATCTTTGACCGACTAACGTCGAAATAGAATAGGCTGACTTCAAGTTGACTTAGTCGGTTTAAGAACAAATGCTGACCGACTAGTTTCTCAACTAGTCGGTCGGTAAACGTTCTTTGACCGACTAACTTGAAACAGTAGCTCAGGCTGAAAATGACTGTACACAACTAGTCGGTCTGAGAAGGACTCCTGACCGACTAGATCGTCATCTAGTCGGTCGGTGACTCTTCTTTGACCGACTAACTGTAGACAGGGAAAGAGCTGAATATAGAGAAGGCAAACTAGTCGGTTCATGTAGAGTTGCCGACCGACTAGATCGTCATCTAGTCGGTTGGTGACTCTTCTTGAACCAACTAACATGCACTCGAAGCCGAGGGAAGAAGCGATAGGCTTCGGGAAAGTTTCTAATGGCTTCTATGAATATCCTAGCTCTAAGATATGAGCGAAATGAAGTATATAATGTAAGTCCAACTCAAGGCTTAACATTCTAATCTATGAAGCTAGAAGACTATAAAATAAACCTTACGATCCGTCTTCAAAGCTTCAATCTTCATTCCTCTTGACTTCCATATTGCTCCTTGAGCTTCAACGAAGCTCCAGGCACACGATCACGCGTATTGAGAAGTCTTGAGAAGTCGCTTTTGATGAACGTAGTATTTTGGCGACGATCTCCATAACTGTGCTCACAAATAAGTTAGTATACATTATTTATGTTTGCTCATCATCCAAAACCAAATCCGGGGAATCAGATCACAACATTCCAGTGCCCCTTTATTACAAAGAAGCTTGCCTTAACAGTTGGCCGAAGATTTTCTCAGAAATTACAAAAGTTTTCCTCTACGACATACAAACACAAAAGCAAAACTTACACATTTCACCCTGGAGCAAGTTCATCATCCCCAGAAGCAGCTCTACCTTCAGGGGCTTCAACAAAAGTTCGGGCAGTAGTAGTAAACACAGGAGCAGTCTTCTCCTTCTCCAGCAAAGAGAGCAGACTGGCATGAGCAGGGTGTGCCTTCAGGAAATTTGCCCTCGCATATCGCATCCTGGCCTCAAAGGAGACATCGGCCCGAGCCTCAACCTTTCCTAGCTTAGCATGGTGGACCCCAGCCACTTGGGTAGCCTCCTCCCTCAGCACTGCATCAACTTCCCTCAGCCTCTAGAGCTCTTCCATAATGCATTGGAGCTCCTCCTTTGCATCAAGGACCCTGGAGCGAAGGGATTTTACCACCAATAGACCTCCAACCTCTACAATGGCTACAGCCAGCTCTCGGATCGGGGGAATCTCCCCGGCCAGAGATCAGGCTCGATCCCTCCAAAGATGGAGGCTATAGAAGTCGTGCCATAGCTCCTCTTGACCCTAATCAAATGGAGAGCGGTTAGAACAAAGCCGAAGCATGAAATCCAGCAACTACAATGGAGCATACCTAACTTATGCATTGCAGCACCATAGAGAAGCCCTTGATCTCCAGCCCCAGAATACCGGTCGCTTTCCTGGTCTCCCTTAACATATAGTCGAGCATCCCTATATCGAAAAGTTCATCATCTGGCCCGGTTTTGCATCTGGATGATGCCTCATGGGTCGATGCCTCGCTATCGGACTTTTGGCCCTCACCAGGCTGGGAGGCCTTAAGGGTGGTGGGTCTGATGCTTGCGTAGTAACCACCACCCTAGTGTTCTTCTGTTGTGGCATGGAATCCATGCCCTCGTCTATCTTTCCTTTTCCCTTCCTCAGGCGCTCAGCCAAGGCACAGTTGTGGGATTCAATCTCGTCATCCAGGTCGATATAGACCATTGGAGTTTAAGCAGCCGCCATCGGGGGATGCGGCTCGGCCTCAAAGGTGGGTGTGTTGAGGAGCAGATTGCATGGCCCGAGCATAGTACCGATGGGGCCACAATCTCCTTGCCGCAGATGCAACCCTGTCTGGCTTCCTAGGACCTGACTCAACCTCATTATATTCCTTCCCTTTGATGGGATGGTTACCCTCTCCACCGATAAAAGCATCCAAAGGTAGTGATGGCTGGTGGTCAGACATGGTCTTCGAAGAAAAAAGTTGCTGTGAAATTCAAAAAGCAAAGAGGAAAGATGACAAGGAAGTAGAGCGCAAGCATAGATAACCACTGGCTTCCGCCACCTTTTTAACCTACTTCGGGTGAGAACCGACGAGAAACATTCGTGACCGAATGATTCTCCACAACTGGCCAATTTCTGCATAATATATCCCCTAACGAATAAAACTTCCCCACAACGCCAATAATTACTCAATGACCAACCAGCTTCTTCGGGTCATGAGGGGTGATACGAAGTGATGCCTCTTCGACTCTCGCGATATGGCAGCCACGACATCATCTTATGATGAGGATACCCTCACCGAGATGCCACCCTCCACCATGAACTCCACATTTCAAAGCACATTAGACTGACCAGTCGAGGTTAACATCAGCTTCTCCTAGCTTATGTCTCCTCACTTCTCCACTTCCTACCTCCTAGTTGCAGCTCGGATGGATAGTGTCGAGTAAGAAGATGAGGAGCCATTGTAGATGTCGTTTTAGACTAGAGTCGGCTAGTAGTGGAACCTAAACAGAGCTCAGCATATGGGACCTACTACGAGCTACCCTTGTCCTTGGGAACCTCCTGACATTGACTTGAGAGGTCAGCCTATTCTGACGCCTACACAGCTCTGATGAGATGACCTCCCTGAGGTTGGCTCCTTCAACAGTGCATATATATCAGTATGACCTCCACAAGGTCGGTACTTCAACAGTTCCACAAAGGCGACCTCGCTACCTAAGGTCAGCTCCTTACCAGCAAACTCATACAAGAGCAGCCTCGCTACCCGAGGTCGACCTCTTAGCTTTATGGCCCAAGCACTTGCCCACATGGTGGCATGACCAGTCCGCATGACCATATCGACATGATCTCAGGAAGATGGTCCATATTCTCTTAAAGCTATTACTAGTGTAGTGCATTCAATGCCATTCAAAACGTGTGTAACAGCTAGCAATATCATGGGACGCGGTTATGGCAGGCAATTCAGTTTCCAATAAATCCGCTGACGTGTTTGTTTACATGGTGACGTGATGGAATCTTATCTATGACTGACGTGGCATAACCGTTCCCCAAGATCTATGTAAATGGCAGATCCACTCTGTCAAGCAGTAAGTCAAAACCAGGCATGCTCAATACTATAACTCGACGCTCATGTGCTCAATTCATATGCCTTAACACATGGGCTATCTACACCTACCACCTTCTTCCCTCTAACGTCACCTGACTTAGGCATCGGAGGGTAGTCAGGGTCCTCCCGGTCCTCTAACGTCCTTCCCTCTCTTTCAGGTCCCAAAGAAGGAGGCCAGCCCGACGAAAACCTGCTTATGTTCTATGTTGCATGAATGCTCACCACAACAGTCAGATTCCTCGTCCCAGCGGCTGGATGCCTGGTCCACGGGATTCTAGGCATCAAAAACTACATTGATGTATGCATTTAATTGAACCGATATGTACATTTTGGTTAAGAAATAAAGATGTCAGCTGTCAAAAAGGAAGCCCTAGTGTACTCGTCAGAAAATTTACTCTTCATTATTTATTTAGATCATCAGCATTGTTGTAAAAGCCTGTATTTTAGGCGAGTTTGGGTTCGTGTGTGCCGGTATTTTTTCTTCGGTCGTCCGAGTGCTATTTTCGTCTGTACATTCTTTTTCTACGCGTTGACGCGAGCGCGTCTCTGTTGTAAGAATTTTTACCGTCTCGTTATTAATTAACTTGTATCCCTAACTAATTACCCTTAACCCCTAACCTTACACCATTACATCCCACCGAAATATATCGGTGAGATCCAACATACATCATAATTCCCACCCCACAGACAATTCACTCCCATCAACATGCAACACACTTCTTCACTGTTCTTAAATCAAGGAGAAGAAACAACAACGGCAGCAATATCAACGATCCTTCCATTCTCCCTACTGATCTTTCCATATCAAAATCAACAACCCAAATCAAATCTCAACCAAAAAAATCAAACACCAAATTCAACATTCAGCCACCCTCAAATCATCACCCCAATCCACACCAAAATGCAAAAACCCAAATCAATTTTTCAGCTAAATCAAACCCAAAACCAAACACATCAAATCTGATTTCAGATCTAAATTCGCATATCTGAAATTGAACCAATTCCTCTTCCTCCTCCTCTCTCCCTCGGCCCTCACACTCCTCTCCCTACCACCCCATTGTCGCGCCGCCCCCGCCGTCGCACGCTCCGCCCCCGCAGCCGTCGCATGCTCCGCCCCCGCAGCCGCCGCACGCACCTGCAGCCTGCCGCCCGCCGCTGCCACACCCCCATGCCCCTGGCCACCCGCCCAGTCGCCGGAGCCACGTCACCCAGCTCCTCCAAGCCGCTACCCCCTTGAATCCCCATTTGCATCAAAGAGAAAGAAGAAAGAAAAAGAGAATAGAAGAGGAAGAAGAAAGATGGCATGTGTTGAAGCTATTTGGCCTACTGGGTTTTATTGAAAAATAGGGTTTTGGGTATTGGGTTTTGATTGGGTAAGTTATGCTTATTGGGTTTTGGGTCTATTGAATTAGTAACTTATTGGGTCTGGTTTATTTGGCTTATTGGGTTTGCAAAATTATTAAAGTTATTGGGTTTATTGGGTTAGTAAGTGAGTTATTGGGTTATTTTTTTTAATTAATTGAATGATTTTGAGTGGTTAAAATTATTAAGTTTTAAAGTTCTTAAAGTTATTAAGTTAGGAGTTATTAAGTTATTTTAAGTAAATATATAAATTATTAAGTTTCAAAAATTATATTAACTAATTTAAGTTATAATTTATAACTTAAGTTTTGAGGTAATATATTAGTAAGTATAAATTAGTTTGAATAAAGGGTTTTCATACCAAATATTTATATAAGTTATTTTAAGTTAGTAAGTTAGTTTAAGATAATTAAGTTATCTAAATTACATTTCAAGTTATATGTTTTAAATTATATGTTTTAAAGAGTTAGCTCTATATTAAGTAATATTTCGTTAGTTTTATTAAGTTATTATTATAACTTATTTTCAGTTGTATAAGTTAGTTATATGAGTTAGTAATTATATAATTTTTATACTATCAGTATTATAGGAATGTTATTTTAATTGTAACGTGTTAACCATTTGATCATGTTGAACGAAACAGAAAACCAACTTTATCACATTTAACAAGACAAACACAGCGACACCAAAATCACCAAACAGGCAAGTGTGCATTTCTTCTACATGCTTTTAAACATTGCAACATTTAAATATTGCTTTATACCACGTTTCATACTCTTGCAATTTAATTTCACGTATTGTGACAACATGAATTGCACTTATGGACATGTATGAACCTCTTGAAACAATTGCTACTCATAGAACGTGAACACGCGGGCCGGTTTGGCTAATTATAGATATTGCATGCCAAGATTTGGCTATTCGTGCGGGCCGGTTTGGCTAGTCTAGCTCGTGTTCCAGTATTACAACTTTTGATGGCTGGTTTGGATGATTCTAGCTCGTGGTCCAGAAAGTACACGTGGGTGGGGTTGGGTTCCCGGGCACTAGTTGGAAGTAAACGGGTCACCTTTAGGGGCACTTGAAGGTAGATTCACTTGCTTGCCGCCTAACGACGTGAACCTTAGTGCACTAAATTGAATACACTCTTGAACATCTTGAAAATGTTATACCGAAAATGTACGACATATAGAATTGTTTTCTATTTTCACTTATAGTAGAACTGCCATGCTAATATTGAAATTTTTCTTACTGCTTAGAAATAGAACTGCCATGCTAATGTAATCTCTGTTTGAACTGCTTAGAAATTGCAATTGTTCATTTATTCATAAATGCTTAGTTAACATGTAAACTATTTCGAAAACCTTGCCAAGGGTCCTAATCATATTATTGCTTGCCAAGGACCTTGCTGATATACATTTCTATGTTGTTTGTAATGTATGTCAGGACATGAGACAGGTTATATTGAGGACGAGCTGATCGAGTGAACTGACCCACTAGACCACGAGTACGCTGATTCAAAATTTCTTCCCACGGAGGACTAGATGTTGCTGAGCTTTACCTACTACTGCTTAGGATTTAATTTACTGAATTTCTGTCGGGTGTGTACCCACCTTTGCAGATCTATGTTGTTGTAGGCCATGCTTGGGGCCCTTATTACTTTTGTGCACTCTATCTGGAAGTTGGCTTTAAATTCTTAGTTATTTTGGTTGTTCTGAAATGCATGTAAGTTCCTGCGTATGGTTTTATTCACAGACGCTTATTGGGTTTTGAAGCTTCACTGCTTCAGCCCATGCGGACCCGCTCGCGTCCTCGCTTCCAAGTATAATAGGAAGCGGAGCGTGACAGGTTTTTGTGGTGACCAATGCAGGTCTTGCATTAAGCGAAACTTCAGGACAATAAAAATACTATCATTAGCCAAAAACGTCAAGATTTATCTCGCACACAAAATCTAACAGAGTTTCTTGTCTCAGCATGGCAGGAGGACACAACTCCAGGAATGGGAATGGGAATGGAACTGCAGCTAACGGAGGTGCCGATATTAATGAAGTCCTTGGAGTCATGAGGGGGATGTTGGAGATCTAACACCAGATGATTCAGCAGGGACAGTAACTTGCTCAGATTGCACCACCACCACCCCCCCCCCCCCCCCTCGAGCTGAACCAGGAGTTAGGCAGTTCCATGAGCTGCAACCCAAAGGCTTCTCTGGAAAAGAAGGGCCTCTGGATGTGAAAGAATGGGCCCAAGAGACTGAGGACAAGCTGAATGTTGTTCGTATCCTCCAGGCAGGATGGGTCGATGTTGCGAAGCTCCAACTGACTGATAATGCTAGGAGCTGGTGGTAACTGGAAGAAAGGTGTTTGGTCAGACCAATCTCTTGGGGCATGTTTCGGGAGAGGTTCGACGCCAAATATTTTCCCAAAACAGCCAAAAGAGAACTTCGATAGCGCTTCGCCAATCTGGTCCAAGGAGATAGGATTGTTGATGAGTATGAGGCCGGGTTTGCGATGCTTAGTCGCTTCGCACCCCATATGGTCGATGACCCTGAAGACTGTGCATTTCAGTTTTGCCAAGGCCTGAATCCCAAAATTCAAGCCTCAATGACATCAGCGAAACTAACGACCCTTCAGGACTTTTGGATGCCGCACGGAGCCATGATGTTGTGGCGAGACTCCCAGTGGGATTTCAAGCTAGAGGAAGCAAGCGTCCCTTGGAGCTGCCTAGGATGATGCCAAGAGAAAAATTCCGGCCTCCCTAGACCACACAGTTCAAGAGCCCCACTGCTCATGTCGACCGAGCTCAGCTGGCCTGTTTCTTTTGTGGAAAGACCGGACATCAGAAGAAGGATTGTAGGAGGATGTTGAACCAACATCTGATCTACGAAGCACCTGATCATGCTGCGAGAGACTGCCCCCACGGCAAGGATCGTCAAGCACCTGCTAGAGTACCTGGATCTATCCAGCGAGGAGCACATGGACATGTTCAGTGAGGTGCCCCTAGACCTGCTCAGCATGGGCCACCCCTGATTCCGCAGAACCAAGCCTATTAGCAGGCCAATCAGCCGAAGCGCCAGGCATTCATTATGACAGCTGCTAAAGCTGAGGCTGAGGATGAAGTGATTACAAGTAACATCTAGAACTAGTATTTCATATTTATTTTATATTCATACTTTTAATTAGACACCCTTGCTAAGATTATTTATTATCATCTTAGGCATTATCTTAGTAGCTTCCCACCCAGCTCTGACCTTATTTGATTCTAGAGCTTCATTGTATATCATATCCCAGAGATTCGTGGTCAAACACTCGATTCCCACCTACCCGCTTTCCAAAAGTTGGAATATCACTACTGGGAGTGGTGTGGTGATTGTTTCCTTGGGATGCAAATCATGTCCTCTGGTGATTTGTGGACATGAGCTCTATGCAGATTTCTTGGTCCTGGACACACCCAACTTTGATGATATTCTCGGCATGGATTGGTTGTGGACATTCTATGCTACTATCGACTGTCACAAGAAGAAAGTAGTATTTGAGATTCCAGACCATTCAGTGTTCGAATTCATCAGTGGAAGTCGTTCGCTCGGGCCTATCAGTTTTCGGGCTCGGCCGAACGAAGTGATCGTCGCATCTATGCAAGTCGAACCCGAGAAGCCTGCAGTGGTTCGAGATTTTGAAGATGTATTCCCGGAGGATATTTCTGGATTACCGCCTGACCGAGCTTTGGAATTCAGCATTTATCTTATGTCGAATGCTCCACCGATCTCGAAGGTGCCTTACCGTATGGCTCCTGCAGAACTTAAAGAGCTACGGAAGTAATTGTAAGACCTGCTACAGAAAGGATTTATCCATCCTAGCGTGTCTCCCTGGGGTGCACCTGTTCTATTGGTCAAGAAGAAAGACCGATCGAGAAGGATGTGAGTGGACTATTGGGAGCTGAACAAAGTCACTGTGAAGAATAAGTACCCGTTACCTCGCATTGATGACATCTTCGATTAACTCGGTGGATCACGAGTTTTCTCGAAGTTGGGTCTTAGGCGTGGATACCATCAGGTGAAGGTCAAGAATGAAGACATCTACAAGACGGCTTTCCAGACCAAGTATGGACATTACAAGTTTGTTGTCATGCCATTCGGTATGACCAACACCCCTGCAGTATTCATGAATCTCATATTCTATGAGTTTCTGGATAAATTCGTAGTGATATTCATTGACGATATATTGGTCTATTCGAAGAGCGAGGAGGAGCATGCCGAGCATCTGTAGATTGTTTTGGAGACGCTTCGTCATCACCAGTTGTATGCTAAGTACATCATGTGCGAATTCTGGCTGGACCGAATTGCATTTCTTGGACATGTGGTATCGGGTGACGGTATCGCTGTCGACCCCGGAAGGTTGCATCAGTCAGCAATTGGCCTACCCCTCGGTCAGCATCATACATCATGAGTTTCCTAGGATTGGCGGGTTACTATCGTCGATTCATCAAGGATTTCTTGAGGATAGCTGAGCCGATGACTCGATTGATGAGGAAGGATGTCAAGTATATATGGTCAGACCCTAACGAGCATGCATTTGGGATATTAAAGGCAAGGCTGACGTCTGCACCAGTTCTGGCTATACCAGATAGGACTGGAGGATTTAAGATCTTTTGTGATGCATCAGGCAAAGGCCTTGGATGTGTCCTACACCAGCATGGTCATGTGGTCGCATTTGCTTCTCGACAGTTGAAGATTCACGAGATGAATTATCCAACTCACGACTTGGAGCTAGCCACTGTCATCTTTGCTTTGAAGATTTGGAGACACTTCTTATTGAGTGAGAAAGTGAAAATCTTCACTGATCATAAAAGTTTGAAATACATTTTCACCCAGAAGGAGTTGAATTTGAGGTAGCGCAGATGGTTAGAGCTGATGGCTGATTACGACATCGACTTCCAGTATCATCCAGGGAAGGTTAGTGTCATACACGATGCTTTGAGTAGACTTCCAGTAGTCATGGATCTTACAGTTCAGTGGAGGCTACAGCAAGATCTGAAGGAGATGGGAATACAACTAGTTTTACTTGGAGTCACATCATCGGTGATGAATATGCAGATCCAGTCGATGATTGTGGATCGGATCAAAGCTGCGCAGTCAGGAGATGTAAAACTGCGGAAGATCAGAGAGCAAGTTGAAGCTGGACTTCAGACGGATTTTCTCATTCATGAGGATGGTTCCCTGAGATACGGCAGTAGGATCTGCGTACCTTCAGGTGGTATCAGAGAGGAGCTGATGAATGAAGCACATATCTATCCCTAGTCCATTCATCCTGGCAGTGCCAAGATGTACCATGACCTTCGTCTTAATTTTTGGTGGCATGGTATGAAGAAGAGCGTAGCTCGAAGTGTTTCCAACTGCCTTGTGTGTCAGCAAGTGAAGGCTGAACAACATCGCATTACTGGATTGCTTCAACCTCTGCAAACTCCGACGTGGAAGTGGCAGCACATCACCATAGACTTCATGACTGTACTACCTCTGAGCACCAAGCAAAATGACATGATTTGGGTTATCGTTGACCGATTAACCAAGTATGTGCATTTCATACCCTTCCGAGTAGGACAATCTACGGAGATACTTGCGAAGAAGTATATGGAGGTAATTATCTTTCTTATATCTTTATAACTTCCGTTTAGTATATGTCGTGATGTGAACGATGTTCGTGCAGGAGATTGTGCGATTACATGGAGTTCCCATGAGTATCGTCTCCGACTGGGACACGAGATTCGCGTCTCAATTCTGGAAGAGTCTGCAGACGAATCTAGGTACTAGTCTGAGCTTCAGTACTGTGTATCACCCGTAGACTGATGGACAGTCGGAGCGTACTATCCAGGTATTGGTGGACATGTTGCGATCTTGCAAGTTGGATCTTAAGGTTTCGTGGGAGGATCACTTGCATTTAGTGGAGTTCACCAACAACAACAGCTACCAAGCCAGCATTGGCATGGTGCCATTTGCTGCACTTTATGGAAGGAAATGTCGATCTCCGCTGAGTTGGAATGACACTGGTTAAAGATTATAGTCGAGGGTGTGGATGTAGTGCGTAATATCAGGGATAAGCTTCGTATCGCATAGGACCGGTACAAGCATTGGGCTGATGCTAAATGCCATCCTTTGGGGTTCAAGGCAGGAGATCATGTGTTTCTGATGATATCCCCGAACAGAGGAGTGATTCGTTTTGGAAGGCGAGGCAAGCTTAGTCCAAGCTTCATAAGGCCTTTCGACGTGCTAGAGCGAGTTGGAGATGTGGCTTATCGTCTAGCACTGTCGCCTTCATTAGAAGGAGTACATGATGTTTTTCATGTGTCTCAGCTGCGTCGTTACATCAGCAACCCTTCTCATGATGTCGATTACTCGGAGATTACGGTTCGACCGGACCTGACATATGAGCAACAACCGGTGCATATCTTAGACCGATGTCAGAAGGCGCTCAGGAACAAGGTCTTTGAGCTCGTGAGAGTGATGTGGAGTCATGACTTACCAGGAGAATCCACCTGGGAACGGGAAGATGAAATGCGAGAGCGTTATCTATATTTGTTCCCTGCTCCTTAGTTGATAAGAATTCCGAGGACAGAATTTTTCTTAAGGTGGGTAGAATGTAACGGCCTGTATTTTTAGGCGTGTTTGGGTTCGTGTGTGCCTGTATTTTTTCTTCGGTCGTCCGATTGCTATTTTTCGTACATACGTTCTTTTCCTACGCATCGACGTAAGCATGTCCCTGTTGTTAGAATTTTTACTGTATCGTTATTAATTAACTTTTATCCCTAACTAATTACTCCTAACCCCTAACCCTACACCATTACATCCCACCGAAATATATCGGTGAGATCCAACATACATCATAATTCCCACCTCACAGCCAACTCACTCCCATCATCATGCAACACCCTTCTTCACTGTTCTTAAATCAAGGAGAAGAAAAAACAACGGCAGCAACAACAACGATCCCTCCATTCTCCCTGCTGATTGATCACTCCATATTTTACACCTTTTTTCTGCATGTTTGCATGCCATTTTGATCGCTCAAATCGTGTTTTTCACGTTTATTCGACAATATTGCGATGCTTTTCACGATTTGTTGTTTTTGTCGTATTTCAGGAGATTTGGAGCGATTTGGAGTGATTCTGAGATGCACCCACTCCGGAGTGTCACCGACGACTCTCTTGAGGGGTATTCTGCTGTTAGAGAGGAGTGGAAGGAGAAAGAACGTCGTAGGAGCGACGAGGAGGCGAAGATATGAAGTTTGGGCATTTTTAGCACTTCACTCGGCCAAGTGAAGGAGTCACTCGGCCGACCATAGGAAGCCCGCTCGGCCGGCCAGATCGGACACGCAACAGAGCAATATCAGCGTGCACTCGGTCGAGCATCGCCATGCCACTCAGCCGAGCATCGAGTCACCCATCGCCCGAGTGGAGCCAAGACGAAGGCAATCAAAAATCACCAACTCTCTGTTTTCCGTCAGCCTGCTCCGATGACTGACTCGGCCGAGTGGAGAAAGACGGTCCGCCCGAGTGACAACCGACGTCCGCCCGAGTGACGGAAGGCCGTCCGCCCGAGTGACCTCCGAGGAGACGACCCCCGAGACCCCCAACTCTCTGTTTCTGTACAGGGTTCGTCACTCGGCCGAGTGACATTTGTCACTCGGCCGAGTGATCCGTGCTGCCTGTAGCGAAAACTGCGGATTTGAGGCTGCGCAGGGGCATTTTCGTCAGGGTTTTTTGGGCGATTTTGGGGGGTATTTAACCCCAGTTTTTAACCTAGTTTGAGGGAGCTTTTTCATAACTTTTTGCATCTTTTTAGATTAACTTTTTAGGGATTAGATTTAGCTTTAAGGGAGGAGATAAAAGGGAGATTTTGTTGGATGCTATCTTGTTCTTCATTGGTTTGTATTTCTCTCCCTCAAAAACTCAATTTTTGTTGATATTTTGAATATTGCTATGAATTCCATGGATTTTATTTCTGAATTTCTATTGCATTCTATTATGAATTGTGAGTAGTTCATCGTCTTAGGGCGTAGGGATGAACCCTACGAGCCCAATTTCGAAATTGTGATGAATTGGTGAAACTATTGCTAGGATTGATTAGGGTTAGTTTGGGATTGCTATAATACGAATAGCTAGGGATTCATGTCGATTGGGATTTGCAAGAGATTGGATCCCAATTCGATAGGAAGCCCTAGATATTCGAATTGGGTTGCAATTGAATTCCTCTGGAATCGGTTTGCGAGAGATTGGACTGAAACTAGGTTTTTTCGATTGCAATTCTATACCAATACCCGTTTGCAAGAGATTGGATGGGTAGGAACTATCCCAACCTTGGTCGTAGCTTGAGTTTGCACGAGAGTGGGCCCGAGATGCGATTGAGCGATGATGTTGTTCTTCACGCTAGTTTGCCTAGGTTAGGGTTTGCAAGAGATTGGACCCTACCCTAGGTTGGCTATAGATCGGTAATAGCGCGAGAGCGTGAGCTTGGTTCCACATTTAGTTGCAACTAGTTCACCCAAATTTCAATTCTAGCAATTGTGAAACCTGCGAGTCACAATGATGAGATACGGCAAGTAGCGGGGATTCCCTATCCCCTAAGCGTCTTTATTAATTTGTTAATTCTTCTATTCATTTAAACCACTGTGACCGCACATTGCGAACATTCTCCCGACTTCCCCTATATCCAGGTGATTCGAAGAAGACACTGTTATTAGGCCTCCCTGTGTTCGATACCCGCTCGCCGCTACACCGTGCGCTTGCGGTAAGACTACGATCGTCGCCGCTCCGGGACGTGTATCCGGGGCGCGACCAAGTTTTTGGCGCCGTTCCCAGGGAGGCAATAGTGTTTGATTACTATAACCGATCTATTTTTCTTTTTTGTTCTATTATTTCTATTTTTAGTTTACCCTTCCGTTGTGCTAACTATTTCTTTGAAACTCTGTTTTCCCTTGCATGTACACGAGATCCTCGGCGAACCGCGAAGAGATACTATACGATCCGGAGATCGAGCGTACATTGAGGAGGATCCGAGCGGAGAGGAGACCCGATACGGAAGGAAATTTTACGACCCATCCTGAGACCCCGGAAGAATTAGCGGCGCGAATGGCGAGGATTATTTCCATAAGAGATAGGCTTCGGCCTAAGACTTCTTCCACGACCTCGTCCATAGCCATGCCGGAGTTGGCGGCCGACAAGAATTTTGAGTTGAAGACCGGATTGGTGGTCCTTATGCAACAAGATCCTTTTCATTGGAACTCCCATGAGAACCCTCACTACCACATCCAGCTCTTCCTATCAAAGTGCGCCACCTTCCAAATGTCGGGCGTCTCCGTGGATGCTATCAGGCTGCGCCTCTTCCCTTTCACACTAAAGGACAAGGCATTATATTGGTTGAGGACACAAGCTGAAGGAATCTTCACCACTTGGGATGAGTTGGCGAGTGCATTCGTCGACAAATTTTACCCGCCCTCCAAGACGGTGAAGATTAGAAGTGCTCTCATGTCCTTCAAGCAAGGACCTCAAAAGACTCTCTACGAAGCATGGGAGCGCTTCAAGGACTTGCAACATCAGTGCCTGCATCATAGCATTGAGGATTGGGAGCTTGTCCATAGCTTTTACAATGGACTCCAACCGGGGACGAAGCAGATTATTGATGCCACTGCAAATGGAGCCATTTTGTCGAAGACTCCCGATGAAGCTACGGCATTGCTTGAGGAGATGGCCTCGAACAACCAACAATGGGGGGACGAGCGAGGACATTCTTCGTCCTCCTTGAAGCCCACGAGTATCTATGAGGCCAAGGCCGTGGCGGAGCTTTCTAGCAAGTTTGATTCTCTCCACAAGGTTGTGGAGAGATTGGAGAAATTCATTACGGAGCCTCAAGGAGCCCCTTCTATATCCATGCTGACAAATCATATGAGCGATTGGCAAGACCAATCTCAATCCATATATGCGGGAGGAGAGCAAGGAGAAGGATCTTTGGAGCAAGTTTAATACGTCGCGGGAAATTCTGGATATTGGGCCAATCCGGCCGCTAGAAACCATCCGGGTTTCTCATATGCCAATAATGATGGAGCATTGAACCCCCTGCCACAACAACCTCCTCAAGCTCGGGCTCCACCACCACCACCACAACCGAATTATCCACAAAGGGGGCCACCGCAACAAAATTTCCCACTGAGGCAACAAGTGGGACCTTATAGGCCGCCCGGATACAATCAAGGGTGGAGAAATCCCAACCCACCACAAGCTCAACAACGCTCGGATTTTGAAGCAAAGGTGGATGAGTTTATGGTTGAACAATGAAAGATCAATGCCACGTTGAAGGCGGGACAAGATTCTCTCGCCACCGTCGTAGCTCAAATCGGGGAGCAACTTGCATTGCTCAATAAAAACAATCAACAATTGCCGGCTCAACCCGAGCCGAATCCACAGGGCAACACCGGCCATATTAATGCGGTCGTTGTGGTTACTACAAGAGGAGGGAAGGATACCACTCCCCCATGATTCAAGCCAAGGAGCCCGTGGTGGAGATTCTACAAGAAAGTGGGCCGGCAATTGAAGTTGAGAAAGATAAGGAGTTGTAAGGAGAAGTGAAATCTAGAACGGAGGAGCTTATCGATGAGCGCCGATTTATGCCACCAGTGCCCTTCCCTCTGCGGCTAGCTAGAGCCAAGATGGAGAAACGGCTTGCCAAGTTTCTCGAGTATTTGAGAGGGGTGAGCCTCAATATCCCCTTCCTCGACGCTTTAGTGGAAATCCCATCTTATGCCAAGTTCTTAAAAGACTTGATCACGGGAAGGAAGAGGAAGGAGAAGATAATGCTCACGGAGGAAGGGACTTGGTTCACGAAGAGGAAAAAGGAGCCCGCCAAGCTTAAAGATCAAGGGAGTTTCCGGATTCCTTGCACTCTAGGCGGCGTCCCCCTACAAAAGGCATTAGTAGACTTGGGGGCTAGTGTTAGCCTCATTCCCCTCTCCATGTTCCAGAGGTTGAATACCGGCACGGATTTGAAGCCTACCGACATGCGGATTCAACTAGCGGACGGGAGGATTACAAGACCGGTTGGGATAGCGGAGGACATCCCACTCCAAGTTCCGGGGGGCATATGATTGCCATGCGATTTCATGATAATGGACATCAAGGAGGAGGGCGATACATCACTCATACTCGGACGCCCATTCCTCGCCACCGCCGGTGTCATCGTCGATGTGCGGGAGGGGACCCTTACCTTGAACGTCGGTAACATCGAAGTGGAGCTTCATATACCGAAGGCAATGAAGCACATGCCGTGTCACGAGGAGCTTGATTACATGGACCTCCTTGATGAGGTCATTGAAGAGGCGATCCCCCATTCCATCGGCGTACCCCACGAAGATAGCTTCAAAGAAGGCCTAGACTTGGCCGAAGAAGAGAAGATGGAGCACTCCCCCGATATCTCCATGGCAATTGATGATGGCGACGCTGATGTCGTAAGAATACGGGAGCTTTGCAAGCTCTCGAAGTTGAGGACTCCGAAGAAAGCTCCACCGATACGAAAATCGGTGTCACCGGTGAAAAGGAAGACCGGAGCAAGCTCTAGCTTGGGAGAGCCACCCCCCAACATTGCCCATGACGAAGGGGCGCTGAGGAAGACCACACCCCACCATGATCCAAATCCGAGTGGTCTCCCAAGCAAGTTCGACGGGTGCATCTCGTATGCACCCAACATCAAGTGTTAATTGAAAATCATTAGGGGTCGAGCTCAAGACCTTAAACGAGCACTTGTCGGGAGGAAACCCGACGGTTATCGCATTTTTCTATTTTAGGTTTTTATTTTTTGTTTTAGATTTTGTTAGTGTTTTTGAGTCGTTTGCCCGAAAAATTCTGACAACGGGTCCTATTTTCTTTGACAGGAGAGGAGAACGGGATATCTATCATATGGAGGATGACTAAGGCGAAGAAGAGCGCTCCAGGAACGTGCTCGAGGCTTAGGAGAAGGAAGAAATCAACTGGGGAAAGAAAAACAGAGATTAGAGCCAAAACGGAGCATCACAGCAGAAAACAGAGCCTCACTCGGCCGAGTACCTTAGCCACTCGGTCGAGCAATCAACATCGTCCGCCCGAGTGGCGCACCAACGAGGGAAGTCTGCTGCACTCAACTCTCTGTTCTTTTTTTCAATTTCATTATAAATTGGCACTCGGCCGAGTATATATCTTCACTCGGCCGAGTGAAACTGATACACTCCTAGGGCGAAAATTGCCGAGTGGCTTGTGCCACTCGGCCGAATGGACTTTTTCCACTCGGCCGAGGGTGGCAAATCCACTCGGCCGAGTCGTAAGTGGAGGGAGAAAATTTAAAAAACTTTTTCGTTACGATCACTCGGCCGAGTGACATAGTCACTCGGCCGAGTCGTAACTTCACTTATATAAGGCGCAGCGGTTCGGCGCGAAATTCAAAACGTCGAAATCCCCCAAATCGCCCGAACCGCTCGCGACCACTGCTCCCTCGCCCGTTGCGACCTCCCACTCACCCGAACGTCGCCCGACCACCGGTGCCCGAGTGCCGATCACCGACCGCCGCACCCCCACACCGCCGGCGACTCCCTCGCCGCCGGCCGACCTTCGGTAACCCCTATTTCGCCTATTTTCTCCATTTTCTCCTATATTTTGATGATCCATGCACCTATCGAGCCCCTACCCCAAATTAATTTCATTATCTATCTATTATACCCCTAACCCCCCATGTATTTTGAATTTTACACGCTGATATCGTTTTTTGATGTGTAGGCAATCTTGGGGAGCTTAGGGGAGCTTAGGGGAGCTTCCGGGGCTCGCTTTTGGCTTAGTGGAGGCGGCATCTTCACACGCATCCGCTGTTTTTCTCTCGCGGCGTGTTCAGGTACCATCGTTCCATTTATTTTGGCACGCCGCGTTTTATATTAGTTGGGTGAGCACTCAGGGCACACATGCAGCCCCGAACACGGCCACGCACTAGGAGAGCTTCTGCCAAGCGGAAGCGGCCGGATGAGCCTGGCCCCTCCCACGAGATGGAGGACTCTCCTCCACCTACACCACCTCACCCCACACAGCCACAGCCTGCCGATCCAGTCCACCCACAGCCACTTCCAGCCGAGCCCCCACACCCACAGCCACCACCGGCTCCTATCGTCGGGCCGCTGGGTATTACATTCCGAGACGACGCACACCGTGTCGCTTTTGAGCGTATCGCCCAGTGCTCGATAGTGCCCTCTAGGTACGCACACCTTGCTGACCTAGACCACCTGGGGGTACTCGAGGGCATACTCACGTTGTACGACAACGTGGGTTGGCGAGACTTTCTTTCCGTGTCGGCGGACACCTACATCCGCCCGACACTCGAGGTGCTCAGCTCGATCGCCCAGACCGCTGAGGGATGCTCCTTCTGACTTATGGATCGAGAGTGTCAGATCACTCTCGATATGATTAGGGCATTCTTTCAGTGGCCCGCTGTCCCCACACCCGACCGAGCCTACGCCACCACACACATCCCTCCCCCATCCTTCGATTCACACGCCTTCTGGGCCAGGATCACAGGTTTACCACCGGCCTTTGACCCTAATAGGGCCAAGGCCTCGGCCATTGTCCACCCCTGCCTCCGCATAGCACAGCGCCTTATGGCGACCACCTTTCTGGCGAGGTACGAGCCTGGGACGATGTCTACGCCTGAGCTCTATATGCTCTACGCGATGACTCGCCCCAGAGTTCTTGATAGGGATGGCATTACGTTGGTCCCCGCCGTAGAGATTGACGTCGCTAGCTGGTTTTTAGACCACATCATCGTATCGGTGGGCGCTCGCTCCCCGATATGTTGCGGCGGTCTGATCACCCTGCTAGCCCTGATGACCGGCGAGGACCTTCCGGCTGACCTGCGACGAGCCCCGGGCCCCACTGCACTATCGATAGACGTCATGGCCCGGATGAAGATGCTTCGTCCACACGGCCAGCGGCACTGGGTTTGGTTGCACGGTCTGTACGGTGCTGACTACATGATCCTTCCGAGCCCCGCTCGGACACACTTAGGACCAGCACACGACGACTGGCTTCTGGCGATGGATCTCCTGATCCCCGCCGCCTACGTCCTAGAGGCCGAGGGAGCTGAGCCTACACCACCTGCACACCCTGTTGGATCTGGATCCTAGCCTAGAGGGGGGTAATAGGCTTATAAAAATAATTCGTGCACCCCACAAATAATCACACGCAGTTATAGCACAACCAGAGTAACTAAAATGCAGACACAGAGTACACAGTAGATTTACCCTGGTTCGGTCATCCCAACGACCTACTCCAGCCCCCAAAGCAAATACTAGATTGAATAGTGCAATAGGTACAAAGTCACAAGTTAGAGCACGCTCAGAGCACCCTCTACGTCTCTACACTCGCCAGACTCTCAGTACCCCACACACAGTGTTTCCTCTCACTATCAATCCTAGCAAAGCTTTCTACCAGCTAGTCCCAAACTAGCTGGGTCCCACTTGTCTAGTCCCAACTAGACAAGTCCCAAAATAGTCACCAAAGACAGGTAAAAGTTTCCCCTACAGAGAACGTTACACTAAGACACAAATAAAGGAGTTTAGAGTTTAGAAATGCTCAGTTTGTGTCTGTGTAGGCGTCTCTGTCAATCAGCACGTCGTCAGCTCCAATCTGACGCAAACGGTGTCTCAATCTGACTCCTGGATTGCAAGATACACACTGGTCTATGTGTAAAGAAATTCAGTTCAATCCTTTATAATCTGTCGGTCTGTGCGCGTAGCAGCTCCTTAAAAATAGCAGTCGGTGCGTGTAGCAATTCAGTTCAATCTTAATATTTAAGCGGGCTGTGCGCAGAGCAATTCCCAATAATTTTTCCCCGCCACGTCGAGCTTTAAAATTCGTGCTCCTTTGAAACTTTTCGCGTTCAATCCCACGGCAAATCGCTTGCCACGTTGACACGAAAACGAAACACCCTCGCTCCATTTCAAACTAGGGTATGCAGGTGAACCTTGACGGCGACTGCGGCTTTGTGCGATGGAGTGCTTTGACGGTGGCGTAATCCCGGTAGAAACTCGAACGGTGATGAGAAGGACTCCTCAGCGATGGTGACGTCTCCACAGCAGCTCCCCAAGCGATGGCGACGACTTTAGCGAGCGGTGCTCCGGTGACTTCTTCGGATGAAGATGACAATGGTGGCTTCAGCAACGAACGGCTTCGACTTCGTTTGTATACGGCGGTGGCTCCAAGCAACGACGAAGGCGACGACACACTCCGATGGCAGCAGCGCTTCCGACTTCGTCTTCTCCGTCGACAGCGACGAGGCGATCTCTTACAGCGGCGACGTGGGCTTGATAGCGGTGGCGGTGGGTTTTTCCTTGGCAGCGTCAACGTCGTCGTCTTCGTCTCACGGTGACGGCGAACTCGATCTCAACAGCGGAAACTTCTTCGATCAGCAGCGGAGGTGAGCTCTTCGATGGCGACGGTGGCGACTTCTTCGGTGACGACGACGTCCCAGACGACGGCGATGGCAGCGCGACTTCTTCGAGCAATGAACGAGTTCGGCAGCGCCGCTCCTCGAACGATGACGACAGCGGCGGGCTCGATGGGCTTCGTCACCTCGCTCAGTGGTATGCTGGCGGCGCTTCACCTCGACAGCGACTCCTTCGATTCACGGTGTGCAGCAGCGTGGATCTCAGGCAGGGCAGTGGTCGTCGACAGCAGCGTGGATCTCAGGCGATGGTGATGGCTTCAACTTC
This sequence comes from Scilla litardierei, assembly GCA_030789695.1. NCBI lineage: Eukaryota > Viridiplantae > Streptophyta > Magnoliopsida > Asparagales > Asparagaceae > Scilla > Scilla litardierei. The sequence goes on from CM061141.1 coordinate 121,901,385, forward strand.
GAAGTGCGGTTCTCCGATGGATCTCCATGGCAGTAGCAACTCGAGGGCGTTCTCCTTTCTTCTTGGGGTTAAGGAGGAGAAGAGGAGCTCTGCTTTTTAGCCTTGGGAGAGGGTATTAAGATGGATGAAGAAGCTTTTTTAGAGAAAAAAAGTTTTCGTTTTTAATTTGCTGCCTCACTCAACAATTTTTTGTAGTTGCCCTCTCTCGATTTCTTTGGTTACCGTACGAAATTTTTGAGATGGGGATTATTAATAGTCGGCCTCTGTTTTGTGATGTATGTCGCACAAAATATATTTGTTTGCCGCGCGAAATATAGTAGTACCTCAACTAGGTTTTTATAGGCTACGGCTAGGGTTTTGATGAAGTGTGGCTAGGATAATGTGGAATCCCTAAGATATAGGAAACTTGTATTTTGATTGGGATTTTGCATTGGAGAAGGATATGAATTTGGAATTTGTATTTTTCTGGGAATTGGTCTTGACTAAGGAGATTGAAAGACCATGTGATTTGATTTTCAATTTGAATTGGATATGGAAAATCTTTGCAAATCTTGTTAATAGATTTTCATATCTCCACACATTGACCAAGTCAAACTTTGCTCTCTATTGGCCAAGTCAAACTTCTTTGTGCACACACACACTCCCTTTCTCCCAATATGCTATACGAATAGCAATTCCGCCAAATAGTGAAAGTATATTGTTTCGCCAAGCCTGAAACATACTGAGCACACACATTAGATATACCGACACGTTTGTCATCATCAAACCAAGATCCTAGATCGTTGCTTCCAACACACCCTGCACCGCCAGCTGACCCTGTGTTCCCTCAGCCTGAGCCTGCATTTTCTGCCGCTCCCGACACTTCTGTCCCCACTTCTGCCAGTGTCGGGAGTACACTTGCTGAGCCTGCGCCCACCACGTCTGCCACCACCACCACCACTGCTGTGCCCTTGTCGGTTGAGCCACTTCTCTCTTTGCCACCCGAGCGTCCACCTTCCATTGTTGAGAGCGGCGAGCCTTCCTTTTCTTCCATCGTGGAGACCCTACACACTTTGATCTCCGCTGGGGTTTCACCTTTTGGACCCCACACTTCCTCCCCAGCGGTTGACCCCTCTGTCTCCACCGTAGCCGTCCTATCTGAGAGTGTCGTGACGTCTGTCCCAGCGTCTGTGTCACTGACCTCTCTTGCCGCTTCGTCACCGATTTTGTATTCCACTCCCACTGCTGCTGCTTCCACCTCACACCAGCCTGCGTCTCAGCCCCGCACTGAGGCTGGGCATCCACTGTTGAGCATAGCACCCGTACCACCCATGCCTGATGTCCTGATCACCTACACCGCCTGTGTTAGACAGCCCCGACCAGCTCAGCCTAGACCTGTTCGTCCCTCCGCTCCACCACCCCTGACGCCTTAGTTCAGAGCGTTCGCGCTCTTGAGGGGGCGTTGAGTGGACTCCGGGGCGATTTTAGGGCCCTGTCTTCCTCAGTCACCGCCATGCAGCACCTCCTCGAGCTACTTCCCAGCATTCACTATTGCCTCACCCAGATCCTCGAGCGACTGCCGCGACCACTACCCACCCAGCAGACTGTTCCTTGCAACTCCTTATCTGCTTGGTCCTGATGCTTTTTGCCCACCCCCTCCCCTCACTATTTTTGTCCACATTTTGATCATATCTTTCTATATCTTTTTTTCCGGGAGTGAGGGAGAGTATTTTTGGTGACACACACATATCTGCATCACTCTTATCCTTGCATGCCTCACATTCGCATCATATTTTTCATTTTGTTTTTTTATTTCTTTTTATCATGCATGCATACCCACCCCCCCTCCCATTACACGTCTCTCGGTGTGCCACACTTCGCACATTGAGGACACTGTGCACTTTAGCTTGAGGGAGTGAGCTCTCGCGCTTTTTGCTTTTGTCGCCTTTTATTTTTTTTAGTTTTCCCACGTTTTTCCACTTTATCACGCACTTTTTCATCACTTTTTCATTTTTTTACCATGCATCACGTTTTTCTTTTTTTTTATTGTGTGTTGCATTGTAAATAGTTTTTATTTTTCGTTTATCTTTATTTCTTTCATCTTTTGCTAGGGATGACTTTTCTGTGATGATGATGACGTGGTGTTAGCATTTCTCTATATGCATGCTATACTTGTCATGTCATAGCCTCTTATTTCTGATACCATATGCTATGTTCTGCTTTGCATTTAAAAATGGTAACCCATTCTCTTTTGGTGTATGAAAACGGATGAAATTCTATCATTAGCTGATGTCTGATGATTCATATGTATGCTATCGTAGAAAACACACCAAGATTCACGCATTGATGCTTATATCTGGAGTACTGCTTTCCTTTCTCTCATATCACTTCTATATGCATGATTTGTACGTTTCACTTCAGGTTGATTGAATTGTTGCTAGCAACGATAAATCTGGATTAGTTTACTTTTTGAGATTAAACTGAGTAGATTATATTACCCTGCTGAAGTTGTCATGCACGTCCTACAGAGTGAACTGAGAGATACATTTATTTCTTTCTCCACATATCTTGAACATTATTTCTCTATTTTAAATTCATTGGTAAATCCCCCCCTTAGCGATTCTATTATTGGCATTCCCCCGTTATTAAAATCACATGCTCCAAATTCCCCAAAATCCAAAGAAAAAATACATGTATATCCTTCTCTTTGATTTGGGATCATTGTGTATATATGCTATTTCAAAAAAAAGAGAAGAAAAGAAGGAAAAAAAGAAAAAGCAAAAAAGATTTGAGAATAAGAAAAGAAAAGAGAAAAGTAGTTCGAAAACGATCTCATCTCATATACTTTGTCTCTTTCTTCCCTCTTTTGTTTTATTTTTGACTTTTGGAGCTTCATAAAAATGGGGATGTAAATATCGTTTTATATATATTCCACCACGCTTATAGATAAGCTTGGGGGAGAGAATCCAATGATGTGTGAGAGAGTGACTACTTGACGGTGCATGACGACCTAGGCTAAGTAATATTTTACACTCGGTGAGATTGCTAAAGTTTCACGAAATCCAGAAATCTACGCTTAGCATTCATTTCATGAAAACCGCATTTTTTCTATTCTTACTACTCTATCGTGTGATATCTCTTATACTCCCTATAGAAAGCATTCAATTGAAAAGTGTGTGATCTACGATATTGTATACCGCTTTAGATGCTTCAGACGATGTTAATCTTAGTATTATTCCATTTTTTATGCTATATTGGTATTCTTGGGTTTTCTATTTCAAATGCATCATTATACTATGGTATCAAAATAAAATACTTTGACATGTGTTTTATATTCGATGCATGCTATATGAGTAAGCAAAACTCACGTCCTAAGAAAAACGATCTAGCAACTTCCCTCTTCGTTTTCTATTTTGTTTTTCGTTTTCCGTTTTCCACCTTTCTGCCGTTTTCTTTATCTTTATCCACCGGGTTCGCTTTTTACTTATCTTCCTCGAGGACGAGTAAGAGGTAAGCTTGGGGGATTTTGATCACTCCATATTTTACACCTTTTTCCTACATGTTTGCATGCCATTTTGATCGCTCAAATCGTGTTTTTCACGTTTATTCGACAATATTGCGATGCTTTTCACGATTTGTTGTTTTTGTCGTATTTCAGGAGATTTGGAGCGATTTGGAGTGATTCTGAGATGCACCCACTCCGGAGTGTCACCGACGACTCTCTTGAGGGGTATTCTGCTGTTAGAGAGGAGTGGAAGGAGAAAGAACGTCGTAGGAGCGACGAGGAGGCGAAGATATGATGTTTGGGCATTTTTAGCACTTCACTCGGCCGAATGAAGGAGTCACTCGGCCGACCATAGGAAGCCCGCTCGGCCGGCCAGATCGAACACGCAACAGAGCAATATCAGCGTGCACTCGGCCGAGCATCGCCATGCCACTCAGCCGAGCATCGAGTCACCCATCGCCCGAGTGGAGCCAAGACGAAGGCAATCAAAAATCACCAACTCTCTGTTTTCCGTCAGCCTGCTCCGATGACTGACTCGGCCGAGTGGAGAAAGACGGTCCGCCCGAGTGACAACCGACGTCCGCCCGAGTGACGGAAGGCCGTCCGCCCGAGTGACCTCCGAGGAGACGACCCCCGAGACCCCCAACTCTCTGTTTCTGTACAGGGTTCGTCACTCGGTCGAGTGACATTTGTCACTCGGCCGAGTGATCCGCGCTGCCTGTAGCGAAAACTGCGGATTTGAGGCTGCGCAGGGGCATTTTCGTCAGGGTTTTTTGGGCGATTTTGGGGGGTATTTAACCCCAGTTTTTAACCTAGTTTGAGGGAGCTTTTTCATAACTTTTTGCATCTTTTTAGATTAACTTTTTAGGGATTAGATTTAGCTTTAAGGGAGGAGATAAAAGGGAGATTTTGTTGGATGCTATCTTGTTCTTCATTGGTTTGTATTTCTCTCCCTCAAAAACTCAATTTTTGTTGATATTTTGAATATTGCTATGAATTCCATGGATTTTATTTCTGAATTTCTATTGCATTCTATTATGAATTGTGAGTAGTTCATCGTCTTAGGGCGTAGGGATGAACCCTACGAGCCCAATTTCGAAATTGTGATGAATTGGTGAAACTATTGCTAGGATTGATTAGGGTTAGTTTGGGATTGCTATAATACGAATAGCTAGGGATTCATGTCGATTGGGATTTGCAAGAGATTGGATCCCAATTCGATAGGAAGCCCTAGATATTCGAATTGGGTTGCAATTGAATTCCTCTGGAATCGGTTTGCGAGAGATTGGACCGAAACTAGGTTTTTTCGATTGCAATTCTATACCAATACCCGTTTGCAAGAGATTGGATGGTAGGAACAATCCCAACCTTGGTCGTAGCTCGAGTTTGCATGAGAGTGGGCCCGAGATGCGATTGAGCGATGATGTTGTTCTTCACGCTAGTTTGCCTAGGTTAAGGTTTGCAAGAGATTGGACCATACTCTAGGTTGGCTATAGACCGGCAATAGCGCGAGAGCGTGAGCTTGGTTCCACATTTAGTTGCAACTAGTTCACCCAAATTTCAAGTCTAGCAATTGTGAAACCTGCGAGTCACAATGATGAGATACGGCAAGTAGCGGGGATTCCCTATCCCCTAAGCGTCTTTATTAATTTGTTAATTCTTCTATTCATTTAAACCACTGTGACCGCACATTGCGAACATTCTCCCGACTTCCCCTATAGCCAGGTGATTCGAAGAAGACACTGTTATTAGGCCTCCCTGTGTTCGATACCCGCTCGCTGCTACACCGTGCGCTTGCGGTAAGACTACGATCGTCGCTGCTCCGGGACGTGGATCCGGGGCGCGACCACTGATCTTCCCATACCAAAGTCAACAACCCAAATCAAATCTCAACCAAAAAAATCAAACCCCAAATTCAACATTCATCTACCCTCAAATCATCACCCCAATCCACACCAAAATTCAAAAACCCAAATCAATTTTCAGCCAAATCAAACCCAAAACAAAACACAAATTAGAAATCAAATCTGATTTCAGATCTGAATTCTCAGATCTGAAATTGAACCAATTCCTCTTCCTCCTCCTCTCTCCCTAAGCCCCCACCCTCCTCTCCCTGCCACCCCATTGTCGCGCCACCCCCGCAGCCGTCACGCGCGCCTGCCGCCTGCCGCCTACCGCTGCTATACTCACACGCCCCTGGCAACCTACCCAGCCACCGGAGCCGTGCCGCCTAGCTCCTCCAAGCCGCCACCCCCTGATTCCCCATCTGCATCAAAGAGAAAGAAGAAACAAAGAGAATAGAAGAGGAAGAAGAAAGAAGGCAGGTGTTGAAGCTATTTGGCTTATTGGGTTTTATTGAAAAATTGGGTTTTGGGTATTGGGTTTTGGGTATTGGGTAAGTTATGCTTATTTGGTTTTGGGTCTATTGAATTAGTAACTTGTTGGGTATGGTTTATTTGGCTTATTGGGTTTGTAAAATTATTAAAGTTGTTGGGTTTATTGGGTTAGTAAGTGAGTTATTGGGTTATTTTTTTAGTTAATTGAATGATTTTGAGTGGTTAAAATTATTAAGTTTTAAAGTTCTTAAAGTTATTAAATTAGGAGTTATTAAGTTATTTTAAGTAAATATATAAGTTATCAAGTTTCAAAAATTATATTAACTAATTTAAGTTATAATTTATAAATTAAGTTTTGAGGTTATATGTTAGTATGTATAAATTAGTTTGAATAAAGGGTTTACATACTAAATATTTATATAAGTTATTTTAAGTTAGTAAGTTAGTTTAAGTTAATTAAGATATCTAAATTACATTTCAAGTTATATGTTTTAAATTATATGTTTTAAAGCGTTAGCTCTATATTAAGTTATATTTCGTTAGTTTTATTAAGTTATTATAACTTATTTTCAGTTACATAAGTTAGTTATATGAGTTAGTAATTGTATAATTTTTATACTATCAGTATTATAGGAATGTTATTTTAATTCTAACGAGTTAACCATTTGATCATGTTGAACGAAACAGAAAACCAACTTTATCACATTTGACGAGACAAACACAGCGACACCAAAATCATCAAACAGGCAAGTGTGCATTTCTTCTACATGCTTTTAAGCATTGCGACATTTAAATACTGCTTTATACCATGTTTCATACTCTTGCAATTTAATTCGACGTATTGTGACAACATGAATTGCACTTATGGACATGTATGAACCTCTTGAAACAATTGCTACTCATAAAACGTGAACATGCGGGCCGGTTTGGCTAATCATAGATATTGCATGCCAAGATTTGGCTATTTGTGTTGGCCGGTTTGGCTAATCATAGATAGTGCATGCCAAGATTTGGCTATTCGTGCGGGCCGGTTTGGCTAATCTGGCTCGTGTTCCAGTATTGCAACTTTTGATGGCCGGTTTGGCTGATTCTGGCTCGAGGTCCAGAAAGTACACGTGGGTGGGGTTGGGTTCGCGGGCACTAGTCGGAAGTAAACGGGTCACCTTCGGAGGCACTTGAAGTTAGATTCACTTGATTGCCGCCTAACGACGTGAACCTTAGTGCACTAAATTGAATACACTCTTGAACATCTTGAAAATTCTATACCAAAAATGTACGATATACAGAATTCTTTTCTGTTTTCACTTATAGTAGAAATTCCATTCTAATATAGAAATTTGTTGTTACTGCTTAGAAATAGAACTGCCATGCTAATGTAATCTCTTTTTGAACTGCTTAGAAATTACAATTGTTCGTTTATTCATAAATGTTTAATGTAAACTATTTTGAAAACCTTGCCAAGGGTCCTAATCATATTATTGCTTGCCAAGGACCTTGCTGACATACACTCATATGTTGTT